>JAHLJT010008756.1:10965039-11130039 GCA_031308135.1 Acheta domesticus
TCAAAATGACACCATGTGGCCCCGTACCACACATGATAGTGTGAGATTTTTACCCACTAAAACCACCACCTCCCTCTCCATCCTCCCCCCGCGGAACCGCCGTTAGGCATTACATCACGGGAGAGTGATCAGAGTGGCTCAGTCACTAGCCACTTCTCTTCCCCAGATCGTAGGAAGGATCCAAGGAGGATCAGTCGACTTCCCTTCTTCCCTTTCTATTCTCCTGAGCTCAGCTATTGTGGTCTGCGCATATGCGGCTCACCGCAGCCCAGTTGGTTTCTGAGGTGAGCATGCACCCGACCATTGCTTCGGGTGTCAGCGGGTCGATCTCGAGTATACTCATAACGTGCCGTCGCTGCAGATGGAATCGTGGGCACTCGAAAAACACATGCTCGGCGTCTTCGACAGCAGGTTCACATAGTGGACAGAAGGGGGTATCCTCCACTTGAACCTGTGGAGATAGGCCAGAAAGCACCATGTCCAGACAACAGCTGAGTCAGCCAGAAATTTACTTCACCGTATTTACGGTTGATCCATGGTGCAATGGAGGGAATCATGCGGTACGTCCATCTTCCTTTAATGGACTTGTCCCAGCGATCCTGCCATTCAAGCAGTGTTGTCGAGCAGTTTGGGTTCTCCTCTTCTTTGTGATATCGCCTCCGTCTTCTCCTGCGCTAAGATATCGATCGGAGACATCCCCGCGATGACACACACACTGCATCATTTGGACACAGTGCGGAATGCACAAGCTACCCGCAATGCTGATAACCTGTACACTGACGCCATCCCTCGGACGTAGCTATTTGTCGATGTGGAGTTGGCCCATACTGGGGTTCCATAGAGCAAGACTGACCTGACAACCAAGGCCAGAAGCTTCCGTTTCTCCTGACAGGGCCCTATGTTGGGCATTAGCCTCGACAGTGCAGCATTAACTACCGCCGCTTTATTGCTGGCATACCTCAGGTGATCCGCAAATGTCAGACGGGCATCAATCATGATACCAAGATATTTGATTGACGGCTGGGATGTAACACGGTGGCCTCCAACTTTGATCGTGATGGTTTCTCTCTTTTTCCTGCTAGTGATCAGGATAACCTTAGTCTTGTGCTCAGCTAACTGCAGCCCTGAGGACTTCAACCGACTAACAATAGCGATCGCTTCGTTGCAAATGTACACAATTTCCTCAGTATATTTTGCAACGGCTACGATAGCACGGCTACGATAGCTACGATGTGTTTTGTCTGTGTGTGAGTGTCTGTGTGTGTCTGTGTGTATGTATGTGTGTGTCTGTGTTTGTGTGTGTCGGTGTGTGTGTCTGCGTGTGTGCCTGTGTGGGTGTCAGTGTGTTCTATGTGTGTCTGTGCGTGTCTTTGTGTGTCTCTCACACACATAAACACTAGCTCACACACACATAAACACTAGCACAAACACATACTCACTCGCACACAGACACAGGCTCGCACACACACATTCGCCCACACACATACTCGCACACACACTCGCACACACACACGCACACTCGCATACACAGATTCACGCACACACAGTCGCACACACACACACTTGCACTAACACACACGCACACACACACACTTGCAAGCACACACACTCACACACACTCGCACACACACGCACTCGCACACACACGCTCACACACACTCGCACACACACGCACACATACGCACTCGCACACACACGCTCACACACACTCGCACACATACGCACACACACTCGAACACGCACACTGGCACACACACTTGCACAACACACTCGCATACACACACTGGAACGCACACACACACTGGCACACTCACACACTCGCACGCACACACACACACGCACACACACTCTTGCACACACACTCGCACACACAAACTCTCGCGTGCGCACACACACTCGCACACTCACTTGCACACACTCTCGCACCACGCACAAACGCGCACACACTCGCTTACATACACACGCACACACACTCGCGCACGCACACTCACACTTGCGCACGCACACACTCACGCACTTGCACGCACACTCACGCACACACATAATACTAGCACACACGCACTCGCACACACTTGCAAGCACACACACTCACACACACTCGCACACACACGCACTCGCACACACACGCTCACACACACTCGCACACACACGCACCATACGCACTCGCACACACGCACACATACGCACTCGCACACACTCGCCACACACGCACACATACGCACTCGCACACACGCACACATACGCACTCGCACACACACGCTCACACACACTCGCACACACACACGCACACACACTCGAACACGCACACTGGCACCACACTTGCACACACACTCGCATAACACACTGGAACGCACACACACACTGGGCACACTCACACACTCGCACGCACACAAACACACACTCGCACACACACTCTTGCACACACACTCGCACACACAAACTCTCTCGCGCGCACACACACTCGCACACTCACTTGCACACACTCTCGCACCACGCAAACGCGCACACACTCGCTTACACACACGCACACACACTCGCGCACGCACACTCACACTTGCGCACGCACACTCACGCACTTGCACGCACACTCACGCACACACATAATAACAGCACACAACACTCGCTACACACGCTCTCGCACACACGCACGCCACTCACACGCACACACATAATAACTAGCACACACAGACACTCGCACACACACTCGCACACACACACTCGCACACACACCGCACACACTCTCACACTCACGCGGGTGACACCCACACAGCTCAGCAATAACCCACTACCATTGCGTACACGCACACCCTCATACAGTACACCAAACAGCAATAACGCACACACTCGCGCACACACAGCTCGCACAGTACACCATACGCGCACTACCATATACTCGTACACACGCTCTCGCACACACACACACACTCGCGCGCACACACTCGCGCGTACACATACTCGCACACATATACTCACATACACAAACACTCGCACGCACACACAACACTCGCACACACACACACTCGCAAACACACACACATACTCGCACACACACACACGCACACACTCGCACGCAGACACACACACTCGCACACAGACACGCTTTCACACACACACCCGCACACACACTCGCGCATACACACTCACACACACACTACACGCACACTCACGCACACACTCACGCACACACACACACACACACACTCACACACACATTCACTCACACATTCACTCACACATACTCACACACACATATATATAGGATAGATATATCCAATGGTGTTCAGAAATTATGATGTGCTGTTGTCATTACAAGGTGTGTTAATTAAGTTCATTACAAGGTACAAGTATCATTGTTACAGAGAGAAAAGCAGAAGACCTGAGTACGCAGACTAGGGAAGTTCTGTGCTGGGTGAGGCAGTATTTTGGATTGGAAAAGGGTCAATAAAGGTCCATTATCCCCTTTCAGATAGGTTTTGGAGAGAACAGCTGCTGCCACAAGAATAAGTCAAAGCACAGTTAAAAATGTAAGCAGAGAAATGGATGAAGCTCAAGAGGCAGGATCATCACAGTTGTGAACTCCAGGAAAGAAATAAATGTGAGAAAACCAATTAACAGATTTAGATACATTCAGCCGAGAAGCAATTAGGCATCACATTTATGGCTACCATGCCAGGAAGGAACCCCCACGCTTCGTAAGCTCCATATGTCTCTGTGGGAAGCAGAGTTGTTTACAGGTCCTGTGTGCGCAAAATTGTGAAAGATTTGAGATTTAAATTCTCAAGTTAAATAGAAGTTAAATAATAGTGTTATTGTAACGACAAAACATTGTGGCCTGGCGTTGCTGACTTGTGAAGGAGATATTGCGCCACAATTTTGAGGTTATTGTGTGGTTGGGTGAAACATGGGTAACTGGGCAGGACATATAGTGAGCAAGGGCTGGTCAGATGGCACTGTTGCAGGAAGTGCAAAAGCACCTATTGGGAAAGGTGCCTGTTTGATTGTTGTGTATGAAGGAACATTGAAAGGTTTTGTTGGAATTGTTATTGGTGTACCGGTCTAAAAGACTGGAGATTACCATGAAGAGATGGAGACTGGAGATTACCACGAAAGATTGACTGTGTGGGTTCCAAGAACAGCTAAAGACTTTAAAAAAACTTTCAGTAATTGTTATGGTATGTTATGCCCCATACCATTCTGTAATAATTAACAAAGCTCCTACAAGGGCAACACGTAAAGCTGAAGTGGTGCAGTGGCTACTGTCTCACAAAGTGCTAGTTGATCCGTCTATGAACAAATGTGAAATATTGCAACTTGTACAGCAGAGGAAACCACAGTTTCCCACATATGCCATAGATCAATAGGTTGAAAGGAACGGTCATAGGGTCCTGCGCTTGCCACCCTATCACTGTGAATTTAATCTAATAGAGTTAATATGGTCACAAGTGAAGGGTTTATATGGTCAGAAATAATAAACTTTTACAGAAGAAGAAAATCTCTTAAAGCAAGTGTCGAAAGCATTTCTCCACTGCAGTGGCAAAATGCTGTTCAACACTCAAAAAGCTTAATACAGAAAGCTTGGAATGAGGAAGTAGTATTAGAAAATAATATTGAAGATCTGATTATAGATCTGCAGGCAGACAGTGAGAGTTCAGATGATGACAGGAGTTCATTCTTATGATTCTGACTTTCTTATGATTTCCATTCTTATGATTCTGACTCGAATGTGACTGGAATATTTCCTTTGCCCCAGAGTGCAGGTGTTGCAGAGGCACCATGAAATAGTTTAGGTACAGAACACTGAAGCATACTTGTACCAGAACACTGAAGCATCTGACTGAGATTTCAGGTATTACTTGAATGATGTGTGTGATTTTCTTATGACTTGTAATTAATGCAATTTTAGTATTTCAGCACATTGTTCCAGATGGAATGAATAGACCTGGTAAGATAAATATGACGTATAAGGAGTTTATTAAATTTGAAAACCCATTTTAAATTTTATTCTCTCAGGAATAGAATCTGTTGTCATTTATATCTTATTTACAATCGTTGCAGTAGTGTAGTGTCGCCAAGTTGAATTCTTTTTTAAATGTTCACAAGTGTGGCACAAAGCTGGTAAATTGCTCCCCCTTGAATAGCAAGTAACCAGCATGCAATAAGAACCCCTAGACAAGAAAAGGCTACTGGTAATACGAAAAACTGCTACTGTACTGACACAAGAGCTACATTTCTTGAGAAACTTGCAACATCCCATGTACAGAGATATCTGAAATAAACTCACCCTTATTTTGTAAGAAATGTAGTAAACATGTTATACAAGATCTAAAATTAATAATCCAGAGAAGTGTTCATGGTTTTCAATTTTTCTTTTTTTTTTTCTATGTACACTTCCAGATTTCAGAGTCTGTGATTTGAGGCTGAGTTGAGTAAATGATGCAAGTGACGAGAGGATTTTCTTATGACTTATCTATCTTTGCTTGGTAGAGCTTTTTCATATGCACATAATTAGTTTGTTAGATTATCCACTGTCCTGCCATTTTTTGACATAAGCATCCAACTTGATTTAAATGGGAAATATTCCTCTGGCAATGTTCCCAAAATTTTGCAGTCTGCAAATTGCAGATCAAAAATATAACAGGTAACTCTGATTATTTTCAGTATCTTTAGCCATTTCTTCCTTTAATTGAGACCACAAATTCTTCAGTTTTGATACATACGTAGCTATATCATCACAAGTATTTTTCTTGAACCCAAAGAATTGTAAACATAAATCATATACCTTGTCTTCTGAGACACCGTCAAACAGTTTATGAAGTTCTAACCAAACGTCTCGAGCAGTGTTTAGATGCATTATTTTCTGTAAAGTATCTTCAGACATATTTGTTGTTAAATCAATCATTGCATTACTGTCTGCCTTGAGAAATTTAGCGTTTGCCGATTCGTATGCCGCCTCGACATCAGGATCTGCATTCGTTTCGGGCCTTTCAGGTTTCACTAACCTACCTTCAACAACATCGAGTGCTCCAGGTATACCTCGTAAACAAACATTAGCTTTATATTTCCAGGTACTCCAGTTGACTTTCCTTCCAAACAGCCAATTTTTATCAGTCTTGTTGTATCCATTTCAAGAGGCGTATACAAGCCAATATCACACAGATATCGACTTCGCTTATTTAATCACTCTCGTTGATATTTAATTCAGAGTCACGTTCCTTGAGGTCAAAACGCACCTGGGCCCATAACCACTTGAATATTTTAATAACACACGTGTTTCTTTGAATTAAACATCAAATTTATTCAAGGCTTACATGCGTACACGATATTCATAACGTTCTGCATCAGTCAAAAGTCAAAGAGATTACATAAAAGAAAGTCAATGAACAAGTTATTAAATAAACAAAAGAATGCACAATATCGACATTTAAACCTAAAACTCCGCGGTATTCATCAGATATCCATATCATTTGTGATGTATGGTCTTACTTTGTCTGAAAGACATCTTGGTCAATTGTCTATAACAGTCGCGGCTCGTGGTTTTATAAATGGGGAAGGCTGCAAATGCATTGCATTGCATTGCCTGCATTGTATTTCTATTAATAATAAGTTTGATACAGACGATTGAGAACGACGCGAAATACCGTGAGATATTCTATTCTGGAGCCCGTTTCACAAAGGTTACAAGTTACTAGTACTAGTAATCACAAGTACTCGTAAGTTCTGTTTCACAACGATTTTGCCGGGCCCAGAGACAAGACCTCATGCGCCAAGAAGAAAAAACCAAGTATAGCGCTCCTACCGCATACTGGGAAAACTAGCTGAAGCGCAATGCTACTCGCAGAGCTGCACAGTAATGCTATCTGGTGAGCCCGCCGTTCTTCAGACCCTAGGCTCCACCGAAGGCTGTCTCGCCGCAGCTAAGGCGCTATAAAGAGTTTATAGAGCTGTTTATAGAGCCCTAGCCGCAGCCTTCGTCCGCTGGTAAGCGTCTGCAGTGAATGCATGACGTCACGCCTCCTCGTTTTATACAGGCCTTTTGGGAGAATAAAGTGGGAGCCTAACGCTTCTCTCTTCCCTGTCAACAGCTTTAAATGCGTTACGGACGGCCGTTAATGAACCGACAAAGAAAAATTTTGATATGATTGTAACATAATACAACTCAGAAATCCATTATTAATAAATAATTTGTAAATATATTTTTACATTTCTTTTAGACGGCGATTTCTCTAGGAGAGGCTCCGCCTTACAGCCTTTAATGACGAGCCGCGCCTGGTCTATGGCCTGCAATATTTGTCCAACTATCACCTTCCAAGAACTTATGGTGAGATCTTTAAACTTCAAGTATTCCTTCGGCTCTTAGCATGGATAAGATGCCTTTCAGACTTAAAATATGAAGATGCATCACAAATCATAGCCGTCCATAAATTATGTAACGCAAATTTCAAGTATTTTCAATACCCCCTCCCCCCTTACGTAAAGCAGCGTAACGCTGCCTCAGACCCCCTCCCTCCCCCTTTTGCGATACGTAATTTATGGATGGCCCCATACTCATACCTGAAATGGGTTGAAAATTTCATTTGAAACATTTTTGTATAAAAAATGTTATATATTTTTAATAATAAAATTTTAAATGTGATGTGATTTTAAATGTGATTTTGAACGTGTATAATCGTTTAAAAGAGAAAAAATAGGATAGAAACTATTATGTGTAAAACACCGTTGGTTGTATTTTGTATTTTCTAAAGTATTTTAAAATACTATTTTGTATCTAAAATACTTCTATGAAAGTATTTTGTATTTGGTATCTAAAATACTTTCGGCGAAGTATTTTGTATTTTGTATCTGAAATACATTTTCCAAGTATTTTTGCCCAACTTTGATACCACTAGATGGCTGACTCCGCGCTTTACACCAATAGGGGAAGGTGAGGTCGTACAGGGAGCCATGTTGCACAGCAAAAGCTTCGAATGTCAAATGCAGCCCATTACAGTTCGGTAGATTTTCATGAGTGTAACACGTATACATTGTATTTATTAACATGGTTCTATTCCATCATAAGAAAGTAAAGCTGTAGGCAACAATAAATTATTGAAATATATTTTCTAATTATTCCATAATTATTCATAATCATTTATTCAATTATTATTCCATAATTTACATAAAACTACGAACAGCATTGACATAGTGTTACCGGAGACTTGCAAAAATGAGAACTTGTTTTTTATTATGACTTACAGGTACAAACTTCTTATACTACTTCAGAAGAGATCAAAAAAGGTTTAAAATGAAAACACGTAGAGAAATATAGTGCATATGTACTTTTTATGGGCAGACATTTTTATTTACGTATAAACAAATACTATAGAGACAATACTGGACAGTTCCCCGTTCTTCCACGCAACCGATGGAAACAAGTTCCCACTAGCGATCCTAGTGTCAGAACCTGGTAATGTAGTGCCAAATAGAAATGTCAATGTGATTCTTACGGAAGAAACAAATATTTTTTTAATGTACCTAACGAAATAAGACTGATATTAACCTACTCTCGCTGTGATTTAATTATACACACATACATAGCACTCAGCATTTTACTGTACGAAACTTGTAGGAATATCTTCAGTGTTATCCATTTCTGCAATGTTCGTTACACATGGCATTGGGAATGGCAATGTGCAAGTAGTTTCCCAATTAAGTAATGTTATAGTTTTTAATGCATTTTATTACAAAGAGAAGTCAAATTGTATTAAACTAGCTTCATTCATGTTCAAGATTATTTCAATTTTTACCTGTTTTTGTCATTAGGAAATGTGAAGAACGAACGCGAGTTCTGCTGTATTTTATAATAAAGACAAAACTACAGAATTGTTTCGTGCCATACGTAGAATGATGTAAAGAACAGTATTGTAAAATATGTTTTCCAGAAATCGACCAGAAAGACAATCAAATGAAAAGAAATCAAGCAGACAACAAACACCAACAGAGCACTTAGGTTAGGGTGTATGAGTTATTACCAGGTTCTGCCACCAGATGGATGTTTCTCGATATATCGCGAAGTGTCCTGTGTTGTCTTTGGTCTTTATAGTATTTGGTATAAATACAAAACTTTTTGCAGAAACAAACATTCAAATGACCCCTTTCACCATTGCAAGAAAATATTCAAATAATAAATAATGTTTCTTTTAATTTTACATAACAGAAATAGAACAACACATACATTTACAGAATAAATGAATATATTAAAATATATTTTCAAAACATGAACACTTACGACTAAGATTCCACTACACGATATTGTGAAACCCACCTTATAGTGGATAAAACAAAGGCAAAAAACAATTGAATTCCTGGGCCAATTTTGAAAATAACAATTACATTACGTCAAAATAAAAATGAAAACATTTAAAAAATCAAAACAAAAATGTTTCTCAAATCACTCAAGAGAAAACTCACTACAACACACCGCTTTCGGCAATACGGACAAGGTTTTTGCCGTGCAAAATGGCGCCTTGGGTGGCCTCACTTCCAAGGCGAGAGTCATCTATCTAGGAGTATATATACACATGATTGGTATTAGTACACATAAAAGTTTGCTTAACAATCATATTACTCGTTCACTTTACATTTGCAGACGGAGCGCTGCGATCTGTTTACTTGAGGTCACCGCTGACTGAATGAGAAACGCGCGTCTGCAGTAGGTACTGGCCGTTTAATATAATATAGATGGCGGTGAGCAGCACACAGAACCCCGGCGGGACAACAACATAACCATTAAGCAGTAGATAAGTGCAAAGAAGAAGAAAATATTGTACGTGAATAGCGTGTGGTGTGATCTATTTTATTGAATATTACCTTAATCATTTAAGGGCGCGATTCAGCTCACTGTCAGAAAGGCGTAATTCGTCAGCTGTATCCACAGCGCTTGTGCTGCCTTCGGAGATTGCTTATTGGTCAGATGCTGATTGGCATCGGGACAATTCGTGTATTGTCGGTTGTGTGTTCGGGCCTTCACTTTCAAAACAACATTAGTTCCTAATTCTGCCGTCTGCAAATGTAAAGTGAACGAGTAATACATGGTTACCATTCATGTGTGTTTTGCTAACATGTGTTGCACAACCTCCCCATGAAATGTACATAAAATGATCATTTAATAGTGTGGTGACTGCAAGACTGTATGATATTGAGAACAGACACTTCAAGATTTATTTTCTTTTCTAGAAGTCAATGGAGTCTACCAGCCTCGAGTAAGAAGACACTCCACAATAAATACTTTAGGTCTGAAAATATCGGTGACGCGTTAGATTGTGAGTTGTATGATAAAATTCAGTGATTTTGCAATATTGTTAACTGGAAATTATGAAACAATTAATTTGTTTAAACTGATTCCCTTTCACTACCTGTTTTCTTCACTGTACTGCAATATTACCATTGAAATACACGCATTCACTAAATATTTTCTCTAGTTTAAAATTAAGTAACATCTCCTGATAAAACACTGATATTGAGACTATTCCAGGATGTTTCAAAGCCATTGATTCAATGTATTATTTTTATGAAGCAAAATTTAAGCTATCTCCAACCTTGAATATTCCGGAATACTGTATACCATTGTACATCATGAATAGGTTATGAAAATATACTGTCAGAACAGTAGTGACTTCTTTCTCGACTAACAATCTGACATTCAATAAAGTATTATGTTCTTTTTCATTTCCAATTCCGTTGTCTTCTTTTCCTATTCTGACATCCATGATATGACATCAATAGTGAGTTACGAAGCGTTTCCCACAGAAGAAGAGAGTTACGTTTATATTTAATAAACAATGAATTAAATTCTGTTATGTTAAAGAACGAATTACAGATTATCTCAAAGAAAATTATACAGCCACAATCCACGTGACACTGCATTCCATTTGCACGCGGTGATTACATGGCGCGCAGGCTCAGATACAGTATCATACCTGGATATTATCAAATATACGTCTTGTATACTTACATGTCATTGCATTCGAGTGTTTCACCCGTGATCACGCAATAATACTGTTTAAAAGAAGTACAGCACGAGATCTTGGTTCCCTTTAGTGAGTGATTAATTACACAAAATAAGAAAGTGACGTAGTCTAATATTTAAAATAACAGGTTTAAATAAACATAAATGAGTAAGTTCCACATTTACTAACTTGGATGGATTTGAACACGATGAATACATAACACGAGAACGAACGAGACGAAATGTCACGGTCGCTCCTACAAAAATCACAGTATACACAACCAGCCACATACAGTGGCCCACAAAAATATTGGGACAGGGGCAGTTTTGTGATATATCCTTCAATAAAAATCGTATAAATGTTATAAAACACTTTAATGATGAAACCAAATAACGAAGAGTAATCACATAAATGCTTGTATTAAAAAACACTAAGAAAATATAAAAAATAAAGTCTGTATTTACATATCACAAAACTATTTGCTCCTTCGGCAATTCAACAAAATTATTGGGACACTGGTAATTTTTGCAACTAAAATTGAATAAAAAGCATACTAATATCTTGTGGGCCCACCTTTAGCTTTAATGACATCTTTTAACCTTTTTGGCATACTTTCTACTAACTTTCGGGTATAATCCGAGGAAATCTTCCCCCACTCCTCCCGTATTCGTTGTTTCAGATGATCTTTGTTAATAATAGGGCTCTGGCGTATTTCAGTTTCTAATTTTGCCCACAGATGTTCAATGGGATTTATGTCTGGACTTTGTGGAGGAGGGTGGAGCACTTTGGGACAATTATAAAGAAGCCACAGCTTCACAAGATGGGCAGTGTGCTTTGGGTCATTGTCATGGTAGAATTGAAATGACCCAGAAAGTCCCAATTTTTCTGCACTCTTCTTGAGATTGTCCTAAGAGATTGAGATTAAGTACATATGTTGGTCCATAATCTTGTCCAAAAACACTGATTCCCCCACTCCATTGGCTGCCATACACCCCCAAAGCATTACACCTGCACCGCCGTGTTTTACTGTCGATTTAACATTAATCTTCCGAAGCTCCTCATTGGGCCTCCGCCACACGTTACTTCGTCCATCCGACACATACAAGTTATGTTTGCTCTCGTCTGCAAAGATCACCCGTTTCCACCAGTCTTCGTCCTTCAGAATGTGGTCGTTCACGAACGCTATTCTTTTCTTGATGTTAACTGCACTGATGTGCGGTTTTCGTCTAGCGATTCTGCTGTGGAAATTGGCTCTATGCAAAACACGCCGAACAGTTTCGGGATGCACACGTTTTCCAATCTCAGTTTTCACTTCAGCAGTAATTTGTGTCGCTGTAATAAATGTTTTTTTCTTAATTTTTCTTAAAATGTGATTTTTTTCTCTGGAAGAAAATGTTCTAGGACGTCCGGTTTGACATTTATATCCAATCCTGTCTCCTTTTTTGTAGCGTTTAATAATATTGTACACTGTTGTTCTTTTCACTCGAAACATGTTCACAATTTTTCTGATGCTGTTTCCTTTTTCATGCTGGAATATCACCAACTGACGCATATTAAAGCTAACATTTTTTCCTCTGTACACCATTGTCCTTCCTTCTGGTTCCCACGCAACCAAGAAAGAAACTGAGCCCTTTTCAAGGTTTAGGAAAGTTGTACCGATTTCCCACGCTCACGCAACTCCATATTTTGCACACAAATATCCTGATATTCAGTGTCCCAATACTTTTGTTGAAGTCGAATTTGGTCCTTACATATTAAAATTACTCATTTTGATGTAATATATTGTTAAAATAAATTATTTTACAGGTTTTCCCTCTCTTCACACTCGCCTTTATTCAAATTATAGTTTAGATGAAATAAGTATTATCCTCTTTATTCGTGTTTCGGCATAATATTCGCAAACTTACGGTGTCCCAATATTTATGTGGACCACTAGGACGCAGCATTTTCCTGTACTTAACTTGTAGGAATATCTTCAGTTCCATTTCTGCAATGTTCGTTACACATGATTCAATTGCGAATGGTAATGTGCAAGTAGTCTCCCATTTAAGTTATGTTGGTTTTTAATGCATTTTATTACAAAGAGAAGTCAAATTGTATAAACTAGCTTCATTCATGTGGCCTATTTATGCTTCCCTTGCTCAAATTTGTATTTTTTATACAGCGCGCAAATATCTGAGTACGCGCTGTTATGGAGGTTATTATTTTACATTGAATGCACAAAAAGTAGATCGAGTACCGTGCACCTGAGCCAGCTGGTTCAGCGATCAATAAGTATCCATTCTGGCCACAGAACGCAGTGTTGTCGATTTAACTCCTGTACCTTATTGTAGATGGTGCCACACGAGTTTCCACTCCTCTTCCATGCCCACGCCATATTATTATACTCTCTGACCCACACGACCTGGGAACTTCGTGGAGTATTGGAACCTGGCGTGTGGCATGGTGAACCTGGCATGGTGGATGGCGCGGAGGGCAAGGCGGGAACGAAGGGTGCTGGGAAGCTGGGGGTTCGCGCGAGCTCCTGCGTGGCGCAGCGAGCGCGCGCCGCCCGCCCCAAAGCCGAGTCGCCCCCGCCGGCGTCGCCAGCCCCTTGTCCTCCAGCAGCTGCAGCAGGAAGCGCGTCGTCGCCAAGTGCGAGGCCACGCTCGGTATCAGCGAACTGGCCGTCACGTTCCAAGATTTATCGGAGATCTCCTGTGTGCTGGAGGCCCCGTCTCCCGAGGCGTCCTCCGTCTCCAGCACAGCGCTGAGCCCAGACTCTGCGCAGGTCACTACTACCCGGCGGCATAGAGCGTTGTTGGCCGCGCCGGCACTGTACTGGCCCATTGTCACGTCTACCAGATGAAAGCCAGTAGACTTGAGAATGCCCACGATATCTTTGGCATCGGGAACTAGCTGCTTGCCCGATGCACATTCACTGGCTGTATCTTTAGATTCTCCGAGAAAGCCCATAACCCAATGATGTATATAAATACATCATTGCATGTATATGTATACATCATTGCCATAACCCAACTATACAGCTTCCTTTGCAATATTTGCGCCATCTCTTGATAGAACTATTGACTAATTTTGATGACGAGTGACAGACGAAACCACAAAGAGTAAATGATTCGTACAAAATGGAGGTCATAGTTATACCAAGAAGGTTATAACCTCCTTGAGTTATACAGAACACAGTATAGAATTCAATGCTGGCGTCATCTCTTGATAGAACTAATGACAAGTGACAGCCGCAGCCCGTACAGTCAATGGCGGAAGATATAAATCAATGCCACCTAGACGGCCTGTCGACTGACGCGGTGACGTCTTATGGGTAGTCATCGCGGCATATCTTTCGCCAGCTCCTCACAATCAACGTTTACTCCCCTTCATCACCGCCTTAATAATGATATTTTACAGAAATGAATTTTCACCTCATTTTATTGCGTTTCATTCAATTAACTGTTAATTTCAACTAAAAAGAGATGAACGATTTTAAATTTAGAGTATTGCCGTATTTAGAATATTGTGCTTCTCAGAGTGGCACATATCATTGAGGCAACCAAATGATCCTTCAAATATAACACCATTTTCCATATTAGCAAAATTAATTTCCTGGTTATCTTGATTTAACAGGTTCTTTCTTCAAGAGGTACACAATATCAAAAGGAAAATGTTTCTGTGGAATCCGCATAGATGTTCATAAGCTATTTCTAGTTTGGAGGATTGGAAAACAATGACACGACTTATCGGTTCAAAGAATTGTTGTCAGAAATCATTGCAATCACTTCAAAACCAATATTTTCAATCCTTACAATTATGGGGGTGTTAAATAATGGTTAAGCAACTCACCTGTCGATTTTCTGACCGGAATTGCATGAATTACATCATTATATAATGAAATCATTAATTACCATGAACACACGAGCTGTTGATGAGTTTTCTTCATTTATGTCAGGTCCGATTATACTTCCTCCTTTATGTCAACATTTGAGTTCAAGAATATTTCATCCATTAAGAGTACCACAATCTTATCTTTTTCATTCACAAACTAAATTTCTTTCCTTTGTACTACATAACGCATACTCAGAATGTTTCTCCATTTGTGGTTTGTTGAATTTTAATGAATTTGAATGTCTTAAATAAAGTCATCAAATTAATGATACTTGCAACATTTTACATCAAATTACTCTTTTTGCTGTGGCCACAAGTGGCTCAAATCTCAAATTTGACAACAAAATGTTATCAAAGACAATGAAGTTTGTTTTTTCTTAAATTTATTAATATGCGTCAAAAACTTTCATGTTAAATACTCACCAAAATTAAAATATCGGTTTCAAACTCAATGGGTTACGATATCAGCTAGATTGATTGAGAAATATCAATGTTGGAGACATCAGCCGAAACAATAGTAGTGACACAATAGTAGCGATATCAATGAAAAATAAAACTTATTCCTGAGTACATTAAATCGTCATTTGAATATTGCATGTCCCATTATTAAGAGGCAAATTAATGTAGCAAAGAATCCAAATATTAACCTTCCAAATGAAATTCTTATTCTTAGAGATAAAAATAAAAAATGTATGTCCTGTTCAGAGATACAAAGAACCCGTTTTATAATGAAAAGTATAAACAGTACAAAAAAACAGTATAGGGTGAGAACTGATGAATGAGAAAGCTTATCAATTAAACAATAAAGTTAACAACACAACAAATAAATCTAAAACATTGTGGAATGTAATAAACAATGGGAAAACTACACCTACGACTCGCAAAAACCCTACACATACTACATGAAGGCACGTTCTTGATAATCCTTCTGATATGTGTAGAACCTTTAA
The DNA here is from genome assembly GCA_031308135.1 of Acheta domesticus. Classification (NCBI taxonomy): domain Eukaryota; kingdom Metazoa; phylum Arthropoda; class Insecta; order Orthoptera; family Gryllidae; genus Acheta; species Acheta domesticus. Next base: position 10,980,854 of record JAHLJT010008756.1, read on the forward strand.
TTGTCATTTCTTAAATTCAAAGGAGGACATTGTAACCAATAATACTATTAATCCTATATCTTCTGGAACTTTAAAATCTATGTTTCTCCATCACACAAATGCCACTGAATTTAATCAACTGATAAATTCTATCAAAAATAGTAGGTTTCTCCACCACCACTGCTGTTGTAGAGTTCATACATGTAATGATTGGAAATTTGGAATCAATAGAAAAACGGCAGGTTTATTCATTGATCTTTCAAAGGCATTTGATCTGTGTATCTCATGATAAACTATTGACAAAACTTGGTTACTATGGAATAAGGGATCTAATGAGTTAATGACCTCATTAGATCATACCCCACAGGAGGACGGTAAGCAATGTACTGAGATCTTCTGGCAATTTGAAAATTTATTATCCAAAGTTAAATCAAATTTTGATACAATTACCACCGGTTTTCCGCAAGGATCTGTGCTTGGACCCTTGCTATTTCTATTATATGTTAATGATATTCCAAGCTGATCGAATTTCTCTGCAATTTTTTATGCAGTTTATACAACATTAATAAGTAGTGGGCAAAATCTTTATCATCTAGAAACTGATCTGATTGAATCATTAAAATCAATTAAAAGCTTTTCGTCCATAAATGAATTGAAATTAAACATTGATAAAACTGTATTAATCAATTTCAAATTTCATCATGGTTACCAACACCAAAACACAAAAGTGGCAGTAGACAATGAATCAACGAACCAAACTGATAGGAATATTCATAAAACAAACAAGTTGATACAATTTGTAATAAAATAAACTCGAATATATTCCTCTTGAGATACTTTTCCCGATACCTAGAAACTGACGCACTTATTTCAGTGTATTATGGGATAATCTTCTCTCAACTTCAACACAGGATTGAAATTTGGAGTGATACAACACAAAAAAATATGGATAGATTAATGGTCCTACAAAAGAAATGTATAAGAAGCATTTTCAAACTGAATCCCAGCAGACAGTTCTGTAAAGATTTCTTTATTGAATTAAGATGAATTACTCACTGTTGTAGCACTCTACTCTTACAAAGAAATATTACTATTGAGAAATAATCACAATCAATATTTTATGAGCAATATGAGCAAATATATAACCACCATATTAGAGGGCTTAGGGACTACATTCATTTGAATGTTGGTCTGATTCATAAATAATTTTCAGACTACCTTATATTGCAAATAGTCACATTCCTAAATATTACCAAGGGCATAATTTATAACTCTTAACATGGATTACATTAAATAACGCTCGTACATTAATTAGCCCTTTCTCCTTACACTTCAGGTTACGTGCCCTTGTGCACGAAATCAACAATAATTCATTGCTAACTGCATTGACCTGTTGCCTTCACCATGCACAAGAGTTGCCAACGCATCATGACAGGGTCGAGACGCACAGGCTTCCTGTCTTCCTTCCTTCTCCATGGAGCTCGAAGCTATCATCTGGTACGGGAAACAGGAGAAGGCACTGCAACCCTGAAGAGAAATTGGCTGTGAACTGTTCAATCATAACATTAGAAGCCACACAGAGTTTGGCCGAACTCAATCTCGGTCAGATTTTTCCAAACATTGTGCTGGAAAGAACATTCATTACATTAATTAGCAACTAATATTGTAAAGTGATTGATTCATTAAATACCATTAAACAAGCTTAAAATCAAACATTATACCGTGCAAGAGCTAGACGTGGCTATTTAAAAAAAAAAAACCTTTGAACAAACAACCCTTCGTGAAGAAAACAAAATCATGTGTGAAAAGCTATTTACACTTAGAAACATTGAGACCTGAGAAGTTAATAACAAGATTCATGCTGTGCAGATGTTAAGAAAATACTATTTACAGATTAAAATATTGAACTAGAGAGAACCCGTCATAATTTGATGTTGAGAACCATGATAAATGTAAAATACTGTGCCTTGTCAATTGTCATGGGAAAAACACAGTGAACTAAAAATTGTTGTCCTCTAAAATTTCATCACTTGCCTGAACTTGTAATGCAGCAGGAAGACCAATACAGCAAGCAACCAACCTCATCATTGCTTGTTGATTGCAAATAAATTTTAGTCTGTCACTCTCAATTCTGTAATAATAATCAACAATTAACTGTGGCGTCAACTTTCCACTTTGTATAACGACAATAAAATCTCCTGCAGGTGGATATCCTGGAACAGCATGCTTATACGACACATTGTTACACTGTTACTCCCCTTTTTCATACACCATCTGCAAACATGGAAATGTGTCACCCTGTTTCACCGAAAGGTCACATCATCACATAACAATCGATCATAATGCGTACTATCAGTCTATTTTTTCTAGTCCTCCAACTTTTGGATACACTGCTTCACGCCTATGAGGACGGTGGTTTCACAAACCGGTTCAACAACAGAACATGTTGGAACGTTGTACCTGTGAGGATAAGACATAATTCCTCGCACCATTCACACACACACTGCTTGTTTAGTTCATGGACACTATTCGTTTCACTTACTTTGTGGTGGAAAATATGTATCGCAAACCTTGCCACTGAATGTCTTAGGTTATATCCTCTTCCTATCCACTCTCTTGTGGTCATTGGATGCGTTGTATAAAATCCTTCCCATGTTGCTTTGTTTTCTCTCTTAGTTCCTTCATTAATGAAGTAAAACCAAAAACGAATTGTAAACAAATTGCACAAAAAAAACAACAACAAACAAGCGGCGGTCCTACGTCGAACGGAAAATGTAAATAGTTTGAAACCGCCGCCTTGCGCCAGCATCTCTTGACAGAACTATTGACTAATTTTGATGACAAGTGACAGACGACGAAACCACAAAGAGTAAATGATTCGGACAAACTGGAGGTCGTAGTCATATACAGAACACAGTATAGAATTCAATGCTGGCGCCATCTCTTGATAGAACTATTAACTAACTGATGACAAGTGACAGCCGCAACCCGTACAGTCAATGACGGAATATATCAATAATATAATTTTACGAATAAATTAAGACGAATTTACAAATTTGTAGCCCAGCTACGGCATTATAACATTACAAAGATGATTTGCAATAACAAAAAATAATTTAAAGCCAAGGATCATTCATTACGCAAATATGAAAAAAATTAATTTCTTACATGATTGTACCTCAATTAAATAAAAAGTCATCAAATTAATGATACTTCAATTTATTTAAGATTCGATTTAAATTTACATCAAATTACTCTTTTTGCTTTGGCCACGCCTTACGACAATTTTGGTTTTACTTGACCATCATCCTAGTAAGATTGGCCAAACCACATTTAACCATTAATTACAGCATTTTCCATCTGGGATCTCTAAGTTCTCTTATGTTAGTGGTCTTATTCAATTTTTCTCAACCACAAGGAGAATTACTACATTATATTACTTGACAGTTACTATACTTTTAGGTACTTCTTTAAAATACGTTTCGTTTCATACAAACAGATTTTTAAATATTCTAGCTTTAACAGTGTATTTAAAATGAAGACTTGTTTAGGTTGTATTTTTTTGGTTCTTTAATAATACATCAAGATACCATAGGCACACACGAGAGGGAGGCTCAGGCAACTTACTCCATGCCCCCAATTCATTGAAGACTCAACATTTCTTTTTTCATACAAAATAAACAAACAAGGTGTTTGTGTACTTCTAATTCAAATTAACCGCTATGAGTTATTTCTGTTGGATGGAAAAGTGAATTCTGTTGAAATGTTGAGGAGAGCGGTAAGTTGAAATAAGTGCTCCCATGGATCTACTCATGTCTCCCCTGGCCTGTTTAGTCTGGGAACCCCTGCACAATATTTATTAGGTTTTAGTATACTTGGACAATTTTTTTATCACTCTTACAATGTTGACATGCAGTGAATGGCAAACAACAGAAAGTTGGGATGCTTCAAAATTTTGCCGACACAAAACATTCTACAATATTCCAAAATTATCATAAGTTTCTGTTAAACGAAGACTTGTGGTACAATAACATCAATGCAACTGCACACTACATTCAATGAAATTTGCTCTAAATATTGTTCTACATTTTACATAGAGAAGGGATTTTGAGGAAAAAAAATGTATGTGCCTCTGTGTGCAGAATGGTCTTCTTTGCAAAAGTCTACAGGTAATTGTCACAGCAACTTGAATGTTCTGCAAATTGAACAAACTGAAATTGTTAGACTAGCATTATTATTGGTCTTCAAATTAAGAAATTAATGTTCTGTGGAAATAACAATTGAAAATATTTGACATTACAATACGCTCTGATCTTCATGCAGTTTCAATTTTTTAACATAAATAATAATAATAATAATAATAATAACAATACTTTTTTTTAAATAAATAAATTTAGAATAGGTGAACAACTGAATTTGTCATTCACTACTCTTTGTTTTTAAAAACAGTTTTACACCATTCAAGTGTACAAAAACTACTATTTGATTATCTCATATTTATTTTATTTCCAGTTTCTTTGAAAGTAGTTTCATTTCAGAACTATTATTAAATAATAAGACAGTGCATAAAGGAGAGTTAATCAAACTCTGATTACACAGCCTTGACTGTTTCACTTTTGTCTCTTTCGATTCTCTGTCTTTGATGTTAGTAGGGATGAGACAGTAATAAATATTTTTCAAATATTCTCTGCTATTTTTAATATTTACTTACAAATTCAAACTAAAAATTCCATTATTACTGGAATTTACGATAAAATTTGAAGAAATGGTAAGAAAAATATATTGTGACAAAATGTACTCTTCTAAGACATCATGAATATACAGAAAATAACTATCGTTTTGTAATAATATTCCAAAAGGAATAAGTGCATTTATGATAACAATACATAGCTATATTTGCATTATTTAACTAAAATGTTTAATCATTTGCAATCAAAATGAACATAACACTAAAAAATTTTAAATACTGAGCACACAAATTTAAAGCACCTAACATCAATAGCAGATAGGTTAAATTACCTTACATCAATAGCAGATGAATTTGTTTGAGACATTTAGTGCCGTCCATGGAACTTCCATCTCATCTTAGTGTCTTCAGCAACAAACAGTACAGAACTACAGTTTTATCTAGACGATTTTCACAATTGTACATTATTTTATACGGATTCATTGTAAGCTGAATATTTGTATTAAAAATATTTGTAGGTAATTAGAGAGGCAGCATTCGATTTTGTTTCATTATGCTAGAGGTAATTGCTCTCATATTTAAAATATTTTTTCAGGCTCGAAAAGTTGTGTTACTCAAGTATATCAAAACTGAAATATGAAGAAGTATTTGAGCACTTCTCAATAATTTCCTATTTATTTTTGACAAACCATTTTCATAATATTCCACAACTAAAAAACTCTTACAAAATACAGTTCTCAAAACCAGTTACAGACAAATTACTACATGAAGAAAATTAAAAATAAACTTCTGATTACTAACATGCTCCAAGAACATTTACACACTTTTCCCAAAAAGTGGAATGTAATTGCACAAAATTAAAAACACCAGCAGTACTATTTCATGAAATTCTACAATTACTTATTCTAAGGAAGAGAAATCATTGGTAGGTCCATGACCAGTACCTTTATGAAATATACAATTTACAGATGGAAATAGACATCGGAGTAACCTATTAAACTATAAAACAAACACAACAATATTGAAGACTTTGATTTTGACATGACAGGCTAAATGATCCAACACTAAAAAAAAAAAAAAGGAAAAAAAAAGAAGAAAAAAAAAGAATGCAACATCTATAGCATGTATTTTTGGCATCATTTAATTGTGCAATGTATTTGATTTACAACTGTCACAAAACAAATAATTTGGAAAGTTAATAAATCTTGTTTTTTTAAAAAAAAATTGTTTACTATTATTTGTTCGAAAACATTTGCTTTGGAATACAAGTTTCAGTCTTAGGAATCCTAATTTTGTTTTAATATATAAATTGGCATAACACAATCTCGGGCTTGCTTGGAAACACTACAAATATATATTTGCTTTCAACCAATGTTCAGTAACACAAATAAAAAACTTTAATTTGCATATAACTGCATGGTCTTACAAATTAAAGAGTTCTTAAAAAAAATATACAATTGAAGCATTTATGGTACTAGTTTCATAGTTAACTAGGTAACAAAAAGATAATTTCTTATTTATAATTTTCAATGGTTCTATGAGCCCAAAGGAAGTCACAAGTCTTTGAGTCATCAAAAGCCAAATAATGCTTGAAATATTCTGAATAAAAATCTAGATTTGCATTTTAAATTATTTTTTCCCCTTTTATTCCTCTATAGTACGTGGCATTTAGTCACTTTAGCATCTAAACACTTCAATTAGTCACTTATCATCAAAATTGTGATAGAACATTTCATTCTTTATTCCATTATCATAACATATGTGTAATATATGAATAATTTTTGAAAACGTTTCAATGCCAACGCGAAGACTAATCATTTAGAATTTTAAACGGAGAAGCCTGGAATAAAATACCATCATCTTCAGCCTCATTCTTTGAATCACTTTGTGACCACCCGCTAGTTTTAACCTCAACCCCCCCCTCTATCATACAAGTGCCTCACAAAGCCGTTTAACCTGATGGTTCACCCTGTCTTGCTTAGTAATCACGTAAGGTGCTCACTTTCATCTTAATTTTTTGTTTCAATTTCTTTGTTATTAAACATACACAAATATATAATATTCTACAATAAAATCATATTAAACCAACTGTGAAATTAATTCCACAAAATTTAATTGAAATCATTAATACCTCAAAATGTTTTTTCATGGCAATCAATATGACTTACTTAGTTGGTAAAAATATTGCAATGTCTTACATCAGCATTAGTGAATATCAATTACCTGAAAGTTATATGAATGTAGTCAGAGTGCCCTTGAATATTTAAAATAAACAATAAATTATGTAAAAAATGAAATAAAAAGAACTGGTATTAAATAAACACTTAAAGAAAGATAGGTCTTCTGGAATAAAAAAAAGGTCAAACCCAAGGATATTAACAAATGCACTGAAAAGATTCGACTACACTATATTTATAATTAACAAAATTTAAATGAATCTAAATTTTGGCCAGTATCGGGAATACAGGTTATGTACAACGAAATAATGACAACTTTAAACCTGTGTAGTTTCATGAATTTTTTTTTAGATCATTTAACATTAATTCCTTGATTCTTTATTATGCATATATTATATTAACTGGTTCCAAGACTGCTTTCTTACTTTCAATTGTGTGACCTTTGTACTATATGGGGAGTATCTTCTACATCAATCTCTGTACATTGTCTTCCATTAATTTTTCCGATTTCAACTTTACCTTCAGCTGTTGAAGCTTCATCTACATTTACGTTTATTTAGCATACACAACTTACATAAAAATAGTTTCAGTTGCAAACAATGACTGTGAACTTCAAAGTTTTATTTGCCTTCCAGTAATTCTATATTGTAACTTAAGCTTATCAGTTTTTTTTTTAAAGTCACATTTATGTGATTTTTTTCTGTTTTAATAAGAACACATTCTATAAAATAAGGTAAAACCGACCTGGGGGAGACAAATCTGATCATTTGCATCAAGATTAACTTTTCAATAATTGTCACTCAAATGATATATTTCTGTATGCCAATTTCTATCCTTTCTCACTAGTGTGTCACACGTTCTCAGATAATCCACCTTCTATTACAGTGCTTTTGCAATATGCTTCTAAATGAAGTCACAGTCACAGGAAAATTTCATACGTGTTCTGGAAGGAATGAAACAAACTATTTAAAACACCAAGTGTTTAATGGAAATGAAATAATTTTTTGAATAGGTTGGGTGTTGTATACTATTCAGACTGTTATTATGCTTTGAATATTTCATAATAGAATTCGTTTCCCTGACACATCTAAATGTATGAAGATGTTTCTTCGTAGAGTAAATCAAGAGTTCCTAAAAATAAATATTGTCTCCCCACAGGAAACCAAAATTAATATTACTTGGAATACTTAATTAGGGCCATCCATAATGTGCAAGTTAATATAAGCCATCTGAAGAGTATGCATACGAGCATGAGTTTATGAGAAGTACATTGGCAGACCACTTACATGGTTGTTTAATGAAGAAATTTACAGAAGGATTAATTCAGTTTGCAAAATGGATTTTTCCACTGAGAAGTCATAATGTGTGCAATGTAGTTCAAAAATATTTAAATTGTTCTGGTAAAATTGAGAAACTATTTTAAGGACAATTGACTCAGTTTAGAATGGGTAAAGTGTTTCCTGGGTTGACACCTAGAACTTTCTGTTAGGAAGGGTGAGAAAGCAGAGATGCTGTAGCACTCAACAAACAAGATAATTTCGACCATTCGAAAATTGTAGAATGGCAGCAAACCTGTTTTAAGAGTTGCTATAAAAATGATAATAATTAAATAAAAAGTTATACATTCTATATTTTCTATAAAAGAAATATTAAAGTATTTGTGCGCATTTTTATACACACAAAAATACAAATAAATGATCGGTTTTTACCCCAGTTCACGGTACAATGGAGAAAGGTCTACTTCAAGAGAATGACATGTTATCATATAAACTTGAAATTAACTTCATCTTTGTAAAGCCAGTGGTGAGGCAATAAATGCCTCAATTCTCTTAATAAATGACATTAACACAAATTTTTCATTGTATAAATGGAACATTAGTATTTACAATGAAAAAGAAAAGAGTTCATTCTCTAATGTCATTTGATAATTCCTAGACAGTCCTACAATGAAATTAAAAAGCAAAAATGTATTTACCACTTTACTTCCAATTCCACACGTCATCATTCCATACTCCATATTCTTATCATTTTGCTGTAACTCCATGCATAAATCATGAAGAAGCATTAATTCATAATGTCTCTACGGTCACATTATATGGAGAGAATTGGAACACTGTCTAATAGTACAAAGACTGCAGTGAATAAGTTGTTAGTACACTATGTTGTATCGTAATCTTCGTCCAAGTCCTCTTTCTCATTTGGCACAAGATCTTTAGCATTGTTAAAACCACTACTCGCACTGCCACTGGAGTTGGTATTATTCAACGTTTCTTTATAAAAATCAGCAACAACAGTAGATGATGTTGCTGCAAAACTTGCCCTTAGAGAGCCATCAGGAGTTTCCTTTGCAGGTACAGGATTAGGAGTCTGCTTTTCTGCTCTGCGAGAGTATGAACTGAAACAAAATTAGTAACTTAATTGTAGAAGTAGTAATTAGTTGCAGAAAAATTCAGGTCAACACACTTTAAGAAATATTGTGGAAATAAAATGAATCTTTTCTCCTTCAAAACTCTCCCAACACTATTTTAACAATTTTCATACAATAAGGTCAATAATAAGACAAATTGTTAAACAATTTGGATAGGAATGACCTCTGTGTTTGGATCTGGACGGTGCTTCTCAACATATTTTGAACTGGAAGGAGTCATGAAACATGCCTTGATGCTAAAGATATGTTACAGCACTTTGATGAAGGGTTTGCTCCACATTTTTATTAAGTGAAATCATAACTACAATGCTGTGTTATGAATTTTCATTCTTACATATTGTGATGAACAACGTTTATATAATTTTAATTTACGATCTTTCTTCTTGAAGAGGACCCAGAACCAGAGGTACACTCAGAATTTGTGTGTGTGTGTGTGTGTGTACGAGAAGCAGGTATATTGTGTTATTACTACACAAATAATGTTTAAAATTTTAGAATTTGATGTACATAATTTTTTATAATTTTAAATTTATACTATTGAGTCTTTTTTTGTCATTATTCTATGAAATTTCTTTAAAAAAATACAAACAATAATTATTGTTTTATAGATACTTTAATGACTTTTCATTTCTACTGCACATTATGACATTCCTGTCCTTTGGGTGGCCCATGGACAGCTTAATGGCTTTCTGTGAGTGACCTTGGGGTTGATTCCTGGCCGAAGCAAATATAAAGCTGCAACTTTCTACTACAAATTGTTTCAATTTATAAAGCTGAGATGAAAGAAGTACAGGTAAGGCAAAAACCTCGATAAAGTGATGAGATTGAGACATGTTCACCACGTCTCTCCCTTACCCTCAGGACCAGGCCCTGGGAACATTGCTAGCTAATTGGATTAATCTGATCCTAAATTGTGTATGTATGTTATATATATACACATATAACTTCCAAACAAGTGAATTTAGCCCAGGTTTGCACTGGAAAACTGTTACTGGAAAACATTTACTAATGAGGACTACGCTTAAAGGCAAACCAATTTTGAATGTAAAGGCCAAAAATAGTAGAGAAATGATGAAGCAACAGACAATTTTCAATGGCAGCTGCTCTAAACATTCTGAATGAAAATCTCTTAAAGTACATTGTGTACACGTTGAGATGACTTTGCCTGCTGAATGACACTAAATGTATATTGAAGTGTACAGGTGGGTATGTCTATGCCTAACATTAGTATAAACATTGTACACAATAAAATCATTAATACTGACAGATCCAATATCAATGAAACTTGTAAATTATCCAACAATAAACATGGACAGCAATTAAAGCAATTTGAGTCTTCTACAAAAATTAATGTTCATTTCAATGATTTCCAATTTTACAACTGCTTCTTCAAATTAAACAAGAAAATTAAATTTTCATCAACAATATGACTTATCAGTGTTATGCATAGCCAATATTGCATTATATAAATTGAAATACAGGTGTTCTCAGCATAACACAACAATATTGTACAAGGAATTATTCTTAACAAAAGCTACCTAGGAATTACAACATGAACAGTGATAATTGACTTCTCACACATGTCTTTTCAAATACTTGCTTAGCATAAAACACCACCACAAAATAACCTGCAGAAAATAGGAACTAATTATTACCGTGGTACATCACCCGAGTTTGTGCTCCCAATTTGAGGTGACATAACTGCTTCATCATAGTCACTTGTCACTACATCAGGGAGACTTGCCACTAACTCCTTCAGAAAATCAAAACGACTTTCTGAGAGAATACACTGCTTCCTTGAAAAGACAAAATAGTAATTAATCTTCAATTAATGTTTTACAAACAATCTCTATATATTGTTGGTACCCACATTGCAAAAAAAAGGCAAATGTGTACTTACATATGTGATGGACTCAATGTTTTGGCATTTTTTTGCACTAGTTATCTCTTGAGCTTTGGTTAAAAGTGACTCTACAAATAACTCAAGAGTTCTGGGTAACAATATTAAGGATTATGTCAACTAAATATGACAAGGACACACTATAAAATTACTAAGAACACAAATCATAAATGAAGCAAAATTTGAAAAGGATATAGATAATAACAGGAACAGCTTGTGCCACCTTCCCCACTTCATCATCGGTCTGCATGATTTTCTTAATGCGACCCTAAAACATTTTATAATAAAAATACAAAGGTTGATGCTGAGCAATGTATTTGCTCTGCAAGAAGTAGTTTTAATCCAAGCATGAATATGCCAAGGTTGATACCAAAGACCTATCAATAATACTGGAAGAATATAAATGATGAAAAATTAAATCCCATAAATTCACTGGATAATTATGAATTTAAATAAAGAAAGTAATGAACAGTAAGTGCATGAAAATACATGTAACAGAAATATGTTTGCCCTTCTAACCTCCCGAATGTAAACGTAAATTATTATTCCCCTTAATAACGCCAACTTGATTGAAATATAGCGACAATCGCTTTCAGCACATTACACATTTCTTTACTGGATTAACTGATGTCAGGAATAATGTTTACAAACACACACAAAACAATATGGTCAACTGACACATCTACAGAAACTCACCGCGGGAAAACGAGCATTATATTTCTTCTTCTTGCTCGGCATCGTGATCTGTCAGCCACAACAAATATAATTGCAATTACAAAATTTAACAACGCACAAATATTCACTTTTTTCAGAAGCGAGGTAATTCGAGCATGCGACCCACCTCAATCAACACAACCCCAGTAATACAAAATACTGCAAAATTCTGATGGAAGTTCCACAACCACCAATCAGCACCAATTCTACACATCCACCAATCCATCTACATACACCTTGGAAGATCGATTGTTTCAGCGATATAGTAGGATATACCAGTATCGAAAGGGAAATGGCGGTTTTAGAGTCAATGTTCAAACTTGAATTACATTACCCGTGTCGTAAGTCACACATGCTAACTAAAAGATATATTGAACAGTGGCGTAACGTGACTCGGGCGATGGAGGATGATCAACAATAACGCCAACTGAACACATCATGATGTTTAATGTTCTCTAGAATCTATGTTATCAAAACAAATGTTACAATATTTCAACAGATTTATGTCAGGAGAGTTCTTCAGTGGCGTAGCGTCAGGGGACGCTGAGATGCTGAGCATCCCCGTATATAAGAACCTTAAATACTGTATTGATAATCTTACAAGTGGTCTGTTGAGCTAAACACGTTTTGTATTAATTTAAAATTGATTTCCTATGATTGAATTCGGCGGGCTGTTGAAGCTGGCCTCTGATTGGTGGGAAGCTAAAATACTTCAGCGTCGGCCGCCAGATTGCGACGAGCAATGACGCATGCGCAGATGGCGAGGTCCCCCTCTCCCCTCTTCAACCCTGGCCCAGAGAAACCCGACTGCTTTACGCTAGCGTCTATTGCGGAAAGAAGCTCGTTTGTGCACGAGAGCGCAGCACACTTCAGGCGTTCAGTAAATTATCTTTCTCTCTCTCACTCGGGAGTCCCCGCTTGGTCATGGGTACAAACTGTAGAAATAGTGCCTGACTACTATTTCTTAATTAATATCCAAGAAATTGTATTATCTCTTAAATAGATTACATATTATTTAAGTCTGCAATGTATAAATTAACAAATGGTCTTATTGCCATTCGCGTATAAGAATTAAAGCTGAGTCATTGTATAATTTGCTTTCAAGACATCGGCAGCCCTGACTGCTGTGAGGATTTTGTGGGAAGCGCCTACACCGTCGTAAGCAATCGAGATCGTGGAAGTAGTCCCAGTGCCGTCCCAGTGTATCTGCCTTGTGTTGCGTTCGCCTGTTAGACGAAGTAGTTGATAGTGACATTTTGTGTGTTATTGTTGAGCATCCCCAAACGTGTGAGTCACGCTACGCCACTGGAGTTCTTGAAAGCAAATTATGCAATGGCTCAGCTTTAATTCTCATGCGCGATTGGCAATGAGATCACTTGTGAATTTATACAGTTTTATTTATTTATTTACGTCAAAAACAGTTAAAAACTGTGTGTGACAAGCCATGGGGAGAAGTGGAATTTGTGCACGTTTTCATATTTCTGATATCTCTATCCTAAACCATATTCTAGACGAATTTTGAATACAGAAAAAGAGCGGTTTTTTTTCAAGTTTTGTTGACAAAATGTTCACTCCTTTATAATAAATATTTTCAAAGGCAAATTAGCTATAAATTTGTGCTCTTAACCATCATGTTCTTCATGAAAGAATAACACTTTTTGCCGCGATAATATGGAAAACGATAATTTGAATAATTATATTTCCCACTGAAATTCAGAAGACGTGCCCAAAGAATGAAGTTACATTTATGTCCAGTAACAAAACAAGGGACCATCTCAGCATTTTCTCAAAGGATCAGGGAAACTGGACGAAAAACCTCGAGATGGAGGCCATCAACCCAGAAACTGTGGTACAATACTTGTTACAGGTTCTTTAGAATTATACAGTCCAAATAATAAATAATTACATTAACTATCACTTTTAAAATTAATGTTACTTTCCTTTTCATGCTCGGTATAGTCTCGAATAGCATAGAATCAGTTATGCAGCAGAAAAGATTTTACTTGGGACTTAAACTTTTCTATCGAATTTAATCGTTTATTGTCATCTAGCAAAGTGTTGTAGAGTAATGTACATGAATTGTATGTAAATTTTTTGTAGTGAGCTGTTGATACTGCCACCTGGTGAATATGATTACTACGTCGTGTGTTATACTTATAGACATCGGCGTTTGCTGAAAATATATTCCCGCCCTTAAGTAAGTCATTTTTGACAAAAACTACTGATTCGTAAATCAGGAGGCAAGGTAATGGTAAAATTCCTAGATTAATAAAGAGAGACTTACAAGAATCACGTGGGTTGGATTTGCGTATTATTCGTACAATTCTTTTTTGTAATCTGAAAGTCTGAGAACTATAAGATGTGTTTCCCTAGAATATTATGCCATATCTCAGGCGGGAATGAACATTGGCAAAATATACACAACGAGCAGTATGAAGGCTGACGGAATTTGAAAGAATTCTGAACGCGTAGCATAATGAACTTAATTTTGTGTTCAATTCATTTAAGTGGGTATTCCATTTGAGGTTTGACTATATAGACCTAAAAATGTTGTTACTTTAACATCAGTCAATGGCACACCGTTCATTTTCAATGGAGTACAGAATTTTTTATTTGAAATGGAAAACCGCATTGAAACAGTTTTATTTTCATTTACTATTAATTTGTTATTACGGAACCAATTTGAAACATCAGATATTGTACTATTTACGGTTTCTTTATTGCAAAAAATATTTGTATCATCCGCAAAGAGAACTGTTCTCCCGTTTGGAATCGCCAAGGGCATATCGTTTACGTATAATAGAAAGAGAATAGGGCCTAAAATCGATCCTTGCGGGACTCCATGTGCAATTGGCAAAGAACCAGAAAGGTGTGTACGTAGAGTTCCATCATTCCAGTAAGGTATTTCTACTCTCTGAGATCGTTGTTTAAGGTACGAACATAGCCAATCTAGAGCAATACCACGGATTCCATATGAAGGTAATTTTGAAAGTAAAATGTTATAATCAATGACGTCAGTTCAGACCAAAATAATATTTAATATATTTTATGAAGAATTCATCTTCTTAGATATTAATTAAGAATTAGTAGGCAAACACTATTTCTCCTGTTAAGTGCCCATGACCAAGCAGAAAATCTCATGTGAGAAAGAAAAACATTTCACTGGCAGCGTCAAGTGTGCTGCGTTCTCGTGCACAAACGAGCAACTTGCTCTTACACCTCTTGCTCATACGCCTCGCCCTGCTCAGTCGTACGCTAGCGTCAGAAACTCGTGAATCTTTGGGAGAGGGGTGAGGTGAGGAGTGGGGAACCTCACCGTCTGCGCATGCGTCATTGCCCTTCGCAATCTCTTGGCAGATGCTAGAACCATTTTAGCATCCAAACAATCAGAGGCCAGCTTGTACCAACGCGCCGAATTCAATCACAGGAAATCACTTAATATTAATACAAAACGTGTTTCGCTCAATGAACCACTTGTAAGTTTATCGATACAATATTTAGGAGTCTTTGATTATTATTTGATGTGGGGATGCTCAGCATCTTAGCGTCCCCTGACGCTATGCCACTGGCTGGTAACCATTTTTGTGACGACGCGCTTAGAAGGCTTAGATTCCTCAATCTTATATTTACGCTTTCTGTATACACCGTGGTTTGTGCAGTCTGACGAGGTTTATTTGCTTAATCATTAATTTAAGATTTGCTCTGCAGCAACAACTATAAGTATTATTATAATAATTCAGGGGCCTAGCGTCTATGGATGTGGATGATGTGTTACATACCCTGACAATATCAGTTATTTTATTTTAAAATGATTGTAAATTGTCCATTTGTTATTTTCTTTTTCTGCTACACAAAATTTATTATATTTCAAACATTGTGCCGTTGAGAATTCGATTCTTCACAAGGATGAACGAATCAGTCTGAAATGCTGCCTAGCCTGCGCTGTGAATCAGATGCGCAGTGACTCATTACATCCAGGGTGCATACCGTGGTGCCTACGGAAAAGCTGTCGTTCTACGAAACTTCATTGTTCTCTTCGGTGTTTGTAAGAAAACGAGGTTAATTAATTAACATTGTTGTTTTATTTAAGTTTTATTACCTTATTTTAATGCATTTAGCAACTATATATACGTAGCCAATTTAGGTTGGGGATTGTGCTGGTTGAATGCACAAGGGTATGCGACTGTGCAAACCACATCTGTGACCTGGAATGGCGAGCACCAAGCGATCCAAAGTGCCTACATAATTATGGAAATATGGAGTCGTATTTTTGTGCCGTGGACAAATTATAGCACGTGAGAAACAGTTAAAAATATTTGAAAAAATATGAGAGGATAGAATTTTATTTAAACAGCCAACACAGGCTATGTTGAGCAATACAACTGTGATATAAGGGAAAATAGGGAAATTCTGTCACACTTCATTCGCGTTGTATGCTTTTTTGGGAGACAAGGGCTTGCATTTTCTAGCCATAATGAAAATAGGGGATCATCAAATAGGGAAAATTACATGGAATATACAAGTGAAATAATGAAATATGATAAAACTGACAAGGATGATATTGTAACGTTTGTGGTGGTGAATTAAAAACACAGATTTATTTTAACAGGGATGTTTATTTATGTTTCTTAATATTACACTAAAAATACTTGATTTATTTACAGATTGGCTTCACAGTCCTTGTGTTCTTCACTTAGTTACTGCTTTCTACACGGCACAGTTCTCTTGATTATTTATTTTCACTGTTCACTTCTCTTGCACTCACCAGGGTCCGATGTACTGACTACAGTCCACTGCGCTGACCACAGTTCACGGCGCCGACCACAGTTCACGGCGCCGACCACAGTCCAGTACACAGCTCGGCTTCCTGACTAGACCAGACTGACTGGCGGCCGTCGACGGTGGCGCACTTATACCTGGCAGGCGCCCCCTGGACCCTTCGGGAACTCACTTCTTGGCGACCCGCGAATGACCTGGAATCGTCTAGTTTGGGGGCGGCGGCGGATGATGCAATCCGCGCAGCGGATTCCGGTAGATGACGCAATATTCGTTACAATATGAAAATTCCAGTGTTTCGTGCAATCTCGCCAAGAAATTCAGATTCATTGGATTTCAAATGTGAGCACGGTAATGTCCCATGAAATTAAAAATGAAATTTCTAAAGCCTCTTTTGTCAAATTTATTGTGTTCATAGTGATCATATTTGTCTTATTATGTTATATTTGCACTTTATTATTATTATTTGTTCACAATGTTTATTTGTTCTCTACTGAAAATGAATCCATGAAGGACTGTAAATGCCCAGTTCCTTCACATACCATTGTAACTGTATCAAAACATTTGCCTATTGTTCGGATTGAACAGATTGCGAATAAAAATATATAAAATGAAAAATAAAATACTGGATGAAACCCTTGATGTAAGAAGCAAAGGACAACTGTCAACTGTTTTTCATTAGGTGTTTGTAAATTGATTAATTTTCTCTTTCCTATTATATTTTTATTAAAGATCATTGTTTTCCATTTTATAAATTATACCAATTCTACTGGGTTCGAAATGATATGAATTGGACAATTTTTAAAATCATTGGGTTTGATAGTACTCTTATTATTAAAGTATGAGGAGACACATTTATACTTTGCTAGGTCGTGAACTTAAGTCAACTTTTTCTAACTTTCAACCAGTAAACTACATGAGTACGTGAGCCATTATTACTTTTACTGGATCAGTTTTTATTTAAATATACAAATTATTTGTGTGCTCTAATTGATCAAAGTGACAGAAATGGTATTGGTGAATAAGAAATATTTAGGAGTTTTAAATTATTTTCTCATTTCCCGATTTACATACCCTAGGCCAAAACGCAGTGTACCCCACAGTTATAATTGCTTGATACCTATGAAGATGTTTCTTATGCGTGTTGTGAAACCATTCAATGAATGTTTTGTTGTGGTCGGTAAGTGCTATGTACCTAATTGCGGAGGGTTGTGTGTGTACAGTGAAGAGTGAAGAGTGAAGACTGTGTTTGTGTTTTACCTTTACCAGTATTTTCGTTATCAGTAGTGATTCATTGAAATTTTCAAGTCAGCGAGTTAAGACACGTAGCTTTCTCAAAAGTCAAAAGCTAATATTTTTTGTGACTATCACGAAAAGCTAAAAGCTAACTGTCAAAAAATATTGAATAATTACTTTAAATGTCTTTAAGAAAGTGTTGTGAATTGCTTCAAGAAAACTCTCCATAATACTGAATATATCGCAGTTAAAAATTTCTTTTAAACGTCAATTACATTGTTTTTTTATTTTTATTTGATATTGTGTTAGTACATTGCAAGTTACCTTTATTCATTTTTAAACAAATAAACACGTTTCGTTAACATATTTCCCCCTTAGAATGGAAATAGAAGGGATGAATGTGGGGTTTAACATGCCAGAGTTCTCGCACGGGTACGTGGAGGAAGTAGGGGAAAACTTGTTCTATGGTACAACACAAAGAACAAACTTTTCAAAATTAGCTAAAGTAAATTATCTTTATATAAATGAAAACAAAAATCAGAAAGCTCTAGCCTACAATACTACGTGAATTAATTTAAAAAAGCAACTAAATTTAAAATTATAGAAAGAATAGCATACATTTTGGTTTTCATTTCTTGGCGTGCCGCTAGGAGTCGCCTCATCGCGACTGTATCGAGCAGTGCTGGCGATCATGTGACTTCTAACGGCACGACGGAGAAAGACACGAAATGCCATGTGATATTCCATCGTGAATACAAGCCCCCATACGAAAAAAAAGTGTAAGTCACTCGACACCTCGACACTGCCGACGATCGCAGTCCAAACGCACCATTTTAATGTTGGCGGTATCTGCAAGCATGTACATAAACGCCCAGCTGCAAATTCATATTGTAAATAATACACCGTTTGATATTAAACTCAAGGTGTCAGTTCGTTCAGATATTCAATACGGAAACATCATTTGTGCAACATTCCCATGTACCGAAGTGCCGTAAGCCTACTAAATTGTTTCTTATGGTAAAAATGTATTTAGTACTCAAAGGTGAAAATATTACTTTGATTATTTTTTGGTTCGCAATTGCTTTTCTTTATGTACATTACAACGCAGAAAATAATCCAATACTTTTTAGTATAGAAATAATTTTCCAATTTTCGCACCCCAGCAAGCTGGCACCCTGCCTCTCCAAAACCCCCTCTGTTCCACATGACAAATGAAGGGAAGTTAAATAATATTGCAAAGAGGTGGGTTGTACTTGCCAGATCCGCTATTTTCGCACTACTTTACTTGACCTTCTCAAGTGTAAAAACCTTTTCTAATATTTTGTGACAATTAAAGGAAGCGGAAAGCAAACTCTCGAGAAAGATTAAATAATTTCTTCAAATGTTGTTTTTAAAGAAGTATGAATTTTTCCAAGAACATCTCTATAAAATGCTGAATAAAGCTTTATTGAAAATTTGTTTCCAACAAATTGTATTATTATTTTTGTTTGATATTCTGTAAGTTCATTAGAAGTTACATTTATACATTTTTAAACAAATAAACACGTTTCATTAACAACGGCACTTCTTATTAGAAAGGATAGACAAAGGAATAGGGAAAGGATGGGATTTAACATGCGAGAGTTCTCGCACGGGTACGCTAGTTAGAAATGAAGCCACGCCATTGTATAATTTGCTTTCAAGACATCGGCAGTCCTGACTGCTGTGAGGAGTTTGTGGGAAGCGCCTACACCATCGTAAGCAATCAAGATGGTGGAAGTAGTTCCAGTGTGTCTGCCTTGTGTTGCGTTCGCCTGTTAGATGAAGTATACTATTCCACTTACTCGTTCACTTTACATTTGCAGACGGCAGAATTAGGAACTAATGTTGTTTTGAAAGTGAAGGCCCGAACACACAACCGAGAATACACGAATGGTCCCGATATCAATCAGCATCTGACCAATCAGCTGTCTGCAGTGGGTCGCGCACTTAAATGATAGAGGTAATAATATAATAATATACAATACAATACACAATATTATAAACAAATATAAACAATAAAATGAATCACACCACACGCTATTCACAACATTCACGCACACTATTTTTATTTCTTCTTTGCACTTATATACTGCTTAATGGTTATGATCTTGCCCCGCCGCGGTTCTGTGTGCTGCTCACCGCCATCTATATCATATTAAACGGTCAGTATCTACTGCAGACGCGCGTTTCTCATTCAGTCGGCGGTGACCTCATGTAAACAGATCGCAGCGCTCCGTCTGCAAATGTAAAGTGAACGAGTAATACTTGATAGTGACGTTTTGTGTGTTATTGTTGAGTGTCCCTAAACGTGCGAGTCACTCTACGCCACTGCTCCCAGCATCAAGGGCTGAAATATTGAGGTGGCCTTGATAGTATTGAAGCGCGGAATCGAAAATTTAATTGAATGTCGAGGAATGTCTCATCTTATAGATTATGGTGTAAAAACTTTTCTTTGAGGCCGGCCTCAAAATTTTAGTTTTTAAGGCCCTAGAACGCTTTGTTTACGAGTTATTTGACGAAAACTTTGGCAAGTTTCGCGGGTTGCATTTGACTTGAATATTTAGCTTTCTTTAGAGACCTTATTTATAAAGATTGGTTGCGTGTGAGAGCCGCAACGGAAAGGTAAACTACTGAAATAATACAGGAGACGATACGCGAATGCAATGAGACCACTAGTTAATTTATACATTGCAGACTAAAATAATATGTAATATATGTAAGGAATAATTCAATTTCTTGGATATTAATTAAGAAATAGTAGAAATGCACTGTTTCTACAGTTTGTGCTCATGACCAAGCGGGGACTTCCGAGTGTGTGTGTGTGTGTGTGTGTGTGTGTGTGGGTGGGTGTTTGTGTGTGTGTGGGTGTGGGTGTTTGTGTGTGTGTGTGTGTGTTTGTGTGTGTGTGTGTGTGTGTTTGTGTGTGTGTGTGTGTGTGTGAGAGAGAGAGAGAGAATATTTACTGAGCGCCTGATGTGTGCTGCGCTCTCGTGCACAAACGAGCAACTTTCTCATTAGACTCTTTCCTCTATACTCTGCTTTCCGCAGTGGATGCTAGCGTAAAGCAATCGGTTTTCTCTCAGCCACGGGTGAAGAGAGGAGAGGGGAACACCATCTGCGCATGCGTCATTACTCGTCGCAATCTCGCGGCAGACGCTAGAAGCATTTTAGCTTCCAAGCAATCACAGGGTAGCTTCAACGACCCGCCGAATTTAATAATGGGAAATCAATTTAAAATTAATACAAAACGAGTTTCGCTCAACGGACCACTTGTAAGATTACCAATACAGTATTTAGGGTTCTTTATTAATATTATATATATGGGGATGCTCAGCATCTCAGCGTCCCTGACGCTACGCCACTGTGTGGTACACTGTTCAAGGCCTTCTGGCAGTCAATCTAAGCGATGCTCAAATTACGTTTTCGTTTCTTTTTCTCATTCAAGATTACTTTATTTCATTAGCAGCATCTCCTTACAGCCGTAGGAACCTTTACAACATCCTTTTTGTTCACTTGGCAACAGATGGTTCTTCTCTAGGTGTCTGTACATTTTGTCATCTATGGTTATAGTTATAGGTTTGTACATTACTGACAGACCAGTGATTGGCCTATAGTTCTTCTTCTTCTGGATATTCATAATATTATCATAATTATTAACAGTGTTATTGGCCTTGGTGGTATTTTTAAGTTATTTATTATTACTATTATTATTGTTAACGCTAAAGCATCCCTATCCTCCCACTCTCTGGTGGGGTAACTCACAAAGAAGAACTTACCAGATGAGCTACAACCTGGCGAAGTTAAATTGTTTTTCTTATATAATTTTGAAAAAATTCAAAAACGATTCTCGAGGTATTTATATTACAAAAATTTCAAGCAATCTGCTTATGAAATTTCTTATAATATTTTAGGTAAAGAATTCAATCTAACTACTCTTGCCAATAGAAGAGTCTTTGCTGAACAATTGTTTTTATTTAAAATAGTTAATGGTCTATCAGATAACAGTGAATTGCTGTCACAATTGTCATTTAATGCACGAGTATCAAATTTAAGAGAACGAGAATTAATATATTTCAAGAAACCAAATACATCGCACAAATATTCACCAGAGAATGTATTCAAATTTCAATGAATTCAGTAGAGTGTGAGATTTAGACTTTCGTTTTTCTTTTCTAAAATATAAACAGAATTTAAATAAAATTTATTTATTTACTCATTTATTTGTCAAAAAACAGTAAAAACTGTATATGACGTGTGGGGAAAGAGATTTATCTGCCCACATTTTCTTGAGGGCCAGAATTTAAAAAAAAATTAAAAAACGAAAAAATGAATTTAGAAAATAATTATTTCAGAAAAAAATATTTGAAAAATGTTTGTTCCCGAGTTATAGAAAATCAATTTCAACGGTAAATAAACTACAAGCAAAAGGAGTGCTCAACAAAACGTGCGCACAGTGAAGCTACATTTACGTCCAGAAGCAAAACAAGGGGCCATCTCAGCATTTGCTCAATGGATCAGGGAAACTGGACCAAAACCTGATCGAGATGGGGGTCATTGACCCGGAAGCTGAAGTACATTACTTGTTACAGGCTTATTAAATTTTTGTTTTAAAATGTATACAATGCAAATGTAAACTAATTCATTATATATCTTTGTTTTGTTACAATAACCATTATTTTTCTTTTTGACGATATTGAATGATCACTGGACGTGGATTTATTGTGTTAAGTATTGCTCGCTATTATGTTCCGATTATTTTGAAGATGCGTTTTCCATTTTTGTAATATTGTAATTTTATACTTATTTTTGTTCATTTTTTGTAATGACTGTTTTGAAGATATGTTTCCATTTTTGTTTATCTTACTGGTGTGTTATGTTTTATCAATTTTTGCTAATATATGTATTCTTGTAATTGGACTTCTGTAATTTAGTTTTGTTATTTCATTTGAACCGGTTTTTTATTATTTTGTATGTTTTTTCTTCTAATGCCTACTGTAATTTGGGCTTTCTCCTGTTGTAGGTAATTAAATAAATAAATAAATCATTTACAATTCTGCAATTCTACTTACACCTCTTTCTTTGTACGCGTCTCCATCCTTCTCTTGGGTCCCACTGGGTGACTGCGTGTGTCCATCTTTCCGGGTCAAGTCGGCTGACATGTCCTCCCCGTTTCCATTTTAATTTTTTGCCTCTTATGCTGCATCTTTTATTATTTCTAATTGTAGTTTTGCAATTGTTCAGTTTCTAATTCTAATTGTAACGACGTTTGCCACCGAACATTAGCTCAAAGCGAACCCTAAAAAATCTGTAAAAATCACAACCGTCTTTAATACAGAGGGATCTGTGTTTTCCAAAAAACTTCTAAAATAGTTTATGTCTGAAGAAACATATAGCACATTAATATTTTTATATAAATACTTTTTGCGTAAATGCGTTTTGAATGTATAGGTCATATGCGAGGTTATTTTCTCCTTGCACTTTTTTAAATTCCATTTAGTTAAACAGTAATATCTGAAGTGGCACAAATGGCAAGTTTCCATAACCTGAATTAGATTAAATTGAATTAGAATGTACTTTCGGTTGGCGGGCCAAATAGAATGACGTGGCGCGCAGGTCACAGTTTGGAGGCCTTCGCTCGAAAGGAATCTATAAAAATGTTAAGTCCAAACTCTTATTAACTTTTCTCCACTTGAACGACAAACACAGTTTTTGTCACCTCTTGTCAGTTGAGGAATATAAAGCGATTCATATATCTTTCTGGGACACAGACTGACGGTATTTTGGAGTTGCACCACCTATAGCTTATACCAAGGGCAAATTATATTATCTTGCTATGTATGATTAAATCATTGATGATCGTCTTCATAATATTTTTCAGTACTTTTCTAGAGAGTACTGAAAGAGTGTTCTACTTCTAAAAACATTTCTGAACAATGAGGAAAATAAGTCATGCTCTCTCTCCGTGTTTCTAGATTCTAACTAAAAGTTCTGATGTTTCATTAAATAGTCAAACTTGTCTTACTATCAAAAGTTTACACAAATAACCCATAAAGATGCTAAATATGACGAGAGCTCGGATTCTGATCACTTATCTTTTCACTGGTGCATGCCAGACGCAGCTAACTTGTAAATGAATGGTTATCATTACGTAGAGTAGCATGGGACAAAAGCCCGCATGGGGTAAGATTCCAATTAGCCTAATTATTGTTTTCGAGGATTGACGTTGGTTCTTCTGCAATACACATTGGAAGGTTTCGTAGATGATGTTCAGTGAAGAGAGTTTGGTAGTTCCTCTGCAAATTCCGCTGCGACAATGAATTGAGAAATAATTTAAACTTTTTTGATGCAATTTTGTAAGTTATTGGAAATATGTTTATGCTATTTCAACAGCACAGTGTACAATTAAGAGTATGGATATGTGAAACGTGACCTACAGAACGCACTAGTTATTAGTTTCGTAAAACCCTGACAGAAAGCAGCACAAATTGAAAAATTTTATTTTGACGGTTGGGGCAAGAGTCCTTGTGCGGAATTCTGCCCCACCAATTATAGCGCAGGTTTAGATTTATCCAGAAAGGGTCATCGCTCAATTCCAGGTAGCGGAACTGTTCGGTAAATCGTTCATGAAGAATTGTACGATTGAAAAGGCTGCGAAAGCTTTTGAAGTCTGTGGCATTGTTCCCACTGACAAATTCAAATTTGGAAGAAAGTCTTCCTTCCTTCACAAGTCACAGATCAGAGACCCATTCTCCCGCAACACTGACAGATAAGTTGGCATTAAATGAAGAAAATCTTCAAGTAGGTAGCCAAGTCAAAGCCTAAATAACTCACCGAAGCCATCGTCATCTGTATTGATAAAGGTCACAACAACACCCCCTAATGAACACGATTCTCCAGATTGTGAAACATCAGAGAATCGCGGTAAACAACATTACTCATCATTGAAATTATGCTCATCCGAAAGAGAGGATTGAATAGAAAATGAATGCGGCAAGGAAAGGCTTCTCCCTACTGACTTCGTCACCTCACAAGACTGGACTGGAGAATAAGCAGACCGGAAATTCAAATAAGAAATAGCAAATATCTATTTGCAATTCCACAAATAAGAGAGGAAAGGGAAATAATAATAATAATAATAATAATAATAATAATAATAATAATAATAATAATAATAAATCAGTTGCCACTGAAAATACTTCGGCAGGGTCATGTCCTACTTGCGACATGGAATTCGAGGACCCTCCAGCCGAAGACGGGATCCAGTGTGATTCGTGTAAATAGTGGTGGCATAAAAATGCACTTCCTATGAGGGAGGGCAATTTCTGTGTGATTTGTGTTAGGATTAATGTACATACTTTGAATTTATTATGAGATTTAATTTTATATCAGAGTATAATTTGCAACTGAAGACTTTATTATGACCTATTAGAATTTATGCATCACACCTAATCATTTTATAATAAAGCTAATGTTACATTCATTTAATGCGTATGAGTCTTGTAAAAATTGTTAATTTATTTATAAGTTTAGATGTTTTGTACTTTCTGACTTTTGCTCCCCACCTGGGGCACATTTCCAAACACTGCACTTCCTTCTTTAATATATTTTTTAGACATCAAATTTAAGGATAAGCCAATCTTGTTTGGAGTGTTTATTCTTCATACATTAAGCAAAACTCTGTGTAAAAACCGAATCAATATACCAATTACAAGAGTGGAAACTCACTTTTTTACAAAAACTGCGGACTCTTACCCCATGTTATCCTATAGATGATAGAAATGCGTAGTTATCGGGTCATTTTTGTCATTTTTCAATTTTTGAGTCTTTTTATCTTCGCTTCATTTTTGTCATTTTAGGCGTTTTGTTTCCTTTCCGTATTTTTTGTTAGTGAATGTTTAATCAATTTGCAATGACACTAAAACAAAGTTTTTAATCTATCAAAAGTTCATGACTAAATTCATTACTGCAGTGGACACTTTTTCAAACTCTCAAAATGATACGGATATTTGGTAACTTCCTCTACCTTTCAAAACTGACTGTTGGAAGATCGAACTTAAGGATTATATTTCCTCACAAAAAAAGACTATTTCAAATAAAAATTTATTTAAAAAATATTTAAAATTCTAAAGTTAATTGAATAAACATTTTCATACATTTTTTTAGTATTTTTAAAAAATGGGTCATTTTCACCTTGCATTTAAGTCATTTATACGTAATTTTCCTCTTATTTTTAAGTTATTTTACAGGTCATTTTCAAAGAATTTTTATAACAATAGAATCCGAGACCTGATTATCATTCAACAATGTTAAATGCTGTGTTAATTGTTTACAGCGATTGGTTGTGTTGGAATCTACTTGAGAACTATCAAAGGAAATTGTCAAAATCCATTGTACGAGAGGCGTGTGTCGAAAGAAAGACATTACTTCTTGGGGTACTAGATGTCTCAATGGTTTTCAAAAATTCCCAAATTCTGACTTCGGGTAGCGCAGGCAGCTATGGCCCTGCTTTCGTGCACTTCCCAAGCTGAGAAGAACACGGACTTCGTCGTTTGGGACAAATGATTCCTGATTGATTGATTGATTGTTAGTGATTCCGGGCGCGACAACTATTAAGGTCATTAGTACAATAAGTGTAGAGCCTCTTTGTCCCTCGGGAGGAGGCGCTGAATGGAAGACCTACCGTCGGCTAGCGAAGTTTTCCCTAACCAGGTATCGCTCTCCAACGGAGCACCGCCCCGGCCGGGAAAAGCTGTAAGTTCTGACCGGTCTCTCGGCGTGTGTGGTAGTGGAGAGCATGTAAGTGTGTGTGTAAGAGGTGACGATGAGACAAGGAAGAGAAAGGAAAGATCGCGCAATGTCTGTGGCCCATTTATTAGGGTTCTGCTCCAGCGTTCGCCTGGTGGTGATCGGAGAAACCATGGAAAACTACCGATCAGAGCAGCCTGCCACTTGAATTCTCCCCCAAACAGTGACAGAATTCGACCTAGCTATGCAGTTTGTGTCAAAATTCCTGCCATATTTTTTGGGTTTACGCCCATGTTATCATTTGCAGTTACTTTTTTGACTTCTATTTGTCTCCTCAGGTTGGTAAGTGCACGAAAGCAGGGGAATGCAACCTGTGTACCCAAGACAGAACACGGTGTTTTGAAAACTGTTGAAATATTGAAGGAAAATATGCTGTAGCATGGAAATGAGGAATATCTGCGACTGATGTTTTGGATAAATTCGGTTAAATTAAGAAATCAAAATACACTATTCGGAGATATTTATATTTCGGAGCAAATTGCAAACAATCTTCACATACACTCATCATAAACACACTACTTGGAACAACGAGCCAGCATTAATATCAGACGTTCTCGCAATAACGAAAAACTTTGTAAGACATTCAAAATCGATGTAAAAAGTTTAGTTATCCATAAATTTAGAACATTTAACTACTTAAAATTTTTTACATTTCACTTATTTTACACTATAAGTCTATTTAATATATCAATTAATTATATCTAGATAATAGAATAGTTGGGCAGTCTGAGGTAATTCCAAATGTATCACTCAGTCGACTGGTTGCAAATACAAGTCTCTATAATACATCGCTTAATATTTCTATTATATAAGTATAGGGCATTTTCTATATACATACAGACCCACGTCTTTTCTATTTATCACATCTACAAGTTCGTCTAATTCATAAGCAGATAATCTCTTGAGCACGACCACACTGCAATACAGAAAAAAAGGAATGAAGGAAGTAAAATGTCAAATTTCAAACAATATAAAATTCCTATCCCAGGAAACTGTAGTTCACTTTCATGTCCTTTTCAAAACCACATTCATTCACTTCAGGTTGAGGTAAATATTCGATATTCATGAGAGTCCACAGGCATGCGTTTGATGAGACAGGATGTTTGATGGGAAAAGGAAGGACTAAATGTCTGGAACGTACGGAAATTAGATGAAACGTTCTCAGCAATTTTTGGCATAACAAACACGTTCGTATTACTTATTTAGAAGAGTAGAAAATAAGACATACATTTTTCGCTTAATAAAGCGACGTCGATAAATATCGCAAAAATTCGAGTACAGACCTATCACTTTTAATACAACTTGTCGATCAAACATAAGCTGGATAACTATGACGGGTAATCGACTGGCAGCAAGAGCGCCCTTGAACTCTCAACTACTTGAAGGGCGAGAAAGCCCTCTCGAAAGTAAGATCTTTTCGTGAAGATCGATTTAATAAGCCGCGTACTACACAATCGGGACCGGCACTTTCCAGCCTGACGCACGTCACGCAAGGCCACTGCGCACAAACCGAAGCCCCGCCGCCCGCGCCGCGCCGCGGCGGGACGACCAGCAAGTCTAATGAGGTAGATTAAAGTGACTCATCATGCAACGAGCGAGTACAGCGGCCACAAGGGGCTACGATTATTAGGAATAAATGCCTCCAGAACCGTTGTGAATGAGCTAGGGGAAAGGGGCGGGCTGGCCACGAGGATGCCTAGGGACTCGCATCGCGTCAAGCGTCATTAGGGGGGAGCAAGAGGGGGGAGGGGGGAGGGGAGCGGAGCGGGCGTGGCGCTCGTGGCGTCCTGGCGGCGGCGGCTGCGTCGTGGGAGGCGGCAACCGGTCCATGGCAACCGATCTGAAACAACACAAACTATCCTCAGCGCCTGCGGACTCGCATTCTATCAAGTAGACGACTTTTTTTTATTTCATTCCTATATTATAATAAATTATTCTATGTTACAACTGTTTAAAGCGTCACAGAGCTAAGGTCCGTTCGCTCTAACTTTACTCAGCACGTAAACAAATGCACATGGTCGTCACTTGTTCTCATTGGCTGATGGACACTACACTCCCCTTCAGGGCGTCGTGCGCTATGGGAGTTAGGTCCCTTTCAAAATAGACTTATTTTTTGACTACACAAACAGTCGAAATAATTTTCTCCTTTGCCTTGATGTAAAATCAGACACCGTGATGTAAAATCAGAGCGTGACCTTAACTGCCAACCTTCAGCTGCTAGCGAACCTCTTTGTGAAAAGGTTCGTTTGCCAGGCCGTCGGCGCCGCTCCTGCCAAATTTTATCAGTAGTAGTTCCGTTCTCGAATGAGAAAGTTCTAAGAGATTGCTGTATTTTTGTTTGGTTAGTGACAGGTGTGTTTGCTCATTCCGGTGATGTTTGTTTCCACATCGAACACTAAGTGAAGCAGTTCCCGGACTAATCCGGTTTGAAACATTCGCAGGAAAAATCCCTCAGAAGTGGTGAGAAGGTTGTATCGATGGTTTTGAATAATTATCAGCTAAAATTCGTCAATGACTTTGTGGCAGGTGGAAGAAATTACCGCTGAATTGCAGGTGTTGGTGTCAGAAGTGTTTGAAAATTGAATAAAGTCATTGGAAAGGTTCTCCACGCAAGAAGAGATGTAGAGCAAAAGAGGTGGAGGGCGAGTGCGATGAATTTGTTAACCTGCCATTCGTATTCATGTGCACATTTTTTGGTAGAAACGAATTTCCAAAATAAAATAAAATTCTTGATGTGGTAAATGAAGATTCAGGACTGCCAAATTTTAAAAAAAGGCACTGTATGTTCTATTGAAATTCGTGCTTCGGGCGGGATTTCACTGCTACCTTGCAAGAACACACGTAAATGTAAGTTCTGTGATATTTAGGCAAAATATCTGCATATTTTGGCTGGTATTTTGGGCGTATTAAAGAAGTACTAGTGAAAATAACATGCTATGACAGTTCTGGCTGTGACACATGCCGGCATTTGAGTATGGTCGTGGCGTGAATGGCGTAGCCAATCACGAACTACAGAGCGGAGGGATACACTCAAAGTTTGTTTACATGCGGAGTGAAGTTACAGCGAACGGACCTTAGTTGTATCTACATTTTGCTTTGTGTTAGTCTCTGACGCTTTAAACAGATTTTAAAATACGTCCTTTAATATTTATTTAATGATTGTAATTATATTGGGACACGGTGAAGTGGCCAATTTTTTTTTGTCAGCAGAGCAAGATGCTTGGGATGACAACTCGCTTTCCCCAAACGATGAACCGGAAGGAGTTTTTAATTCCGTCACACGCTTCATCGTTGCAACGATTCCATCTGTCTCTGCCCGCTATACTTTTTCTAAATACACAACATTATATTTATGAACGTCCCTGAAGGATTCGGATCAGAAGCTCCTCACCAGTGGACTGAGACGCGTGGAACGTAATCGTGACGCGTCGAAACTTCCCGTCCCCCGAACGGGTCCCTGAACGGGTCCCGAAGGGGTTCAGTGGTTATTTCATGTTTCCGAGTGTGTCAACTGCTGTGGTCATTAGTCCCGTTAGAATAGTGCATGCTTTTATCACGAGATGTGGAGGTGATCTTCCTCAGCTGGATGGTGAGATACGGTGCCACCCTACATGTCCGCTTGCGGAGTATCCCCCGCCCAGGTATCTCCGCCAGCGGGGCACCGAGCCCCCGCCGGGCACCATGCTCCCCAACGGCTTCCCGCGACATGCGGTTTTGAGGGGCATGTAAATGTGTGTGTGAGGAAGGGAGGAGGATAGGGGAAGAAAGAGGAAGGAAAGCTCGCGTGCGGTCCCTGGCCCATTTGTTACAGAACTGCCCAGGCATTCGCCTGATGTTGACTGGAGAAACCACGGAAAAACTACCGATCAGAGCAGTAGCCACTAGAATTCGTCCTAGCTATCTACCTAGCTTGTGTCGAAAGTCCTGCCACCGTGAACCTCCCGCTCAGAGGCACTACAGCGACCCTGAGCTACCAAAGCCTTTTTAATCGTCTATCTACTGTTTCTGACTCTTTGAGTTGTCAGTATAATATTTCACTAACAACTTCATAATGATTGCGAGTTTCAACTTTGTTTTAGTAGAAGTGGCATAATCATGAATAACAGATGCTTCGCCTCCAGCCTCCGAAAACATTTTTGAACGGCTTGAAGAAGTGTTCAGTGAAGTTATGACTGCCGTAGTTGATTATACCGCATGAGGGGGCGGGGGAAAGTCATCCGTAGAGACCGGAAAAATATGTAATATCAAAGTCAAAATATGTACATAAAAATGTAATGAAAACAGAAAGAATATGTAATAAATATGTAAAATTGGGTCTAATATGTAATATTAAAATACTCATATTAAAGTATAAAACTAATACTTATATTAATACTAATATTAATGTATAAAACCCCTTTATATGATACGAAATTTCATTTATAAAAAAATTCCTGAACGAATTTTAAAAATAATACAAACATTTTAAAAATCATTTGAAGAGCACAAGTTGAAGCATACAACTTTCCAACTTTCCCGTCATTAGTAAAATCCTATTGTTATCCAGGACCGTAGTTTAGCAGCCACACCAAGGTGCATATAAGCAAATTTAAATGCACCTTGAGCAATACAAGCCATCGTACAAACTGGCGATATCTCTGATCAGCAAAGAAGAACTGCAGTGTACAACATTCTCATCGAAGTACTAAATGTTGGCGATCGCCAAAATTTCTTGGAAATTAAGGTTAAAGGTCACGAAACGGCGTCAATGATACTTATCACACCTACATTTCATCAATATTGTTGGAGGAAAATGCTGATTCTTTAAAAAATAATTCTTTTCATAAAAAAATGTAATAAAATTGAAGAAAATAGATAAAATAAAAAATTAGTTGGTAAGAATAGCAAAATGTGTAAAATATATATAGTACTAAATATGTAAAAATTTGTAACGAAAAAATTGGATATTGTATTAGGATAGGGACGATTCGCAAAGATTTCAATTTTGAGAACGGTAAGTAGAAAGACAAAATATATGTAATTACATAAAAATCCGGTCTCTAGTCATCAGTGTGCATGGCGACAAGAACCGTGCGAGGGTTTGGGAGACGTCTGAACTGGGAAATCACTTATTACGCGTTTATCAAACCATGCATTGTCAGTATCACGACAAAGTCAAATAAGTAGGACACAACCCCTTATGCACCTTATTAGCATTCTCTAACAGCGAGAAACTTTCACATTGCGAATGAACTGCGACGTGCCAGTGAAAAGCAACAGTTCAATTTTTGCATCTTCCGGGATTCGCACACGGAGTCGCGGCTTGAAACGCTAGCATGGATCGCTGGCCATGAGGCACTGAGGGCTTCGGTTGATGATTGATTGACTGATTGTCAGTGATTGTAGGCGCGTCGACGGCTGTCATTAGTCCCGCAAATGTAGTGTAGTTTTTGCTCGGGAGTTGGCGGTGACCTCCCTACGAATGATGAGATCTGATGCCGACCTACCGGTGGCTAGCGGGTTTTCCCCAACCAGGTATTTCTCACTAGCGGAGCACCGCCCCAGCCGGGATAAACTTGAAGCTCCTGGCCGGTCTCCCGGCATGTGAATAGGTAGAAGAGCGCATCTTAGCTTAGCGTACTAGTGTGTAAGGTAAGAAAATAGGGCAAGGAAGAAGAAGGAAAGATCGCTCAAGGTCTGTGGCCCGTTTGTTAAGGTTCTGCGCCGGCATTCGCCTGGTGTTGATCGAAGAAACCATGGAAAACTACCGATCAGAGCAGCCGGCCGCTACAACTCTCCTCCACACAGCGACAGAACTCGACCTAGCTATCTGGCAAGTGTCGAAACTCCTGCCCCCCGTCGGGGCTCAAACTCTAGGCCCTCCTAGTCAGAGGGACTGCAGTGACATCAGTTGATACCCTGAGCCACCGCTCCTGGTCTGAGGGCTTCAATGTGTTGTTGTTATTATTATAATTATTATTATTATTATTATTATTATTATTATTATCATTATTCCTCTAATTCACGACTAGAGATGTTCCGAGTTCGGTTCGGTTGATTAAAAATCTACTCCGGATTGCAACCAGCTTCCTAAGGAGTAGATCTAGGGACTGTCGGTATCTCTACAACACTTTGCGCAAAATGTGAGCTGTTCCAAATAAAGCAATTTCTTGCACTTCCCAGTCTTTTGAATGACCTGGGAGTTTAGACAAGTTCTTACACAAATTTTGCGGAACATATCCCAGAGCTCCGATGACTATCGGAACGATTCTTTTACGCCCCACATTCGGCTGATCTCGATTTCCAAACTCTTCTATTTAAGACATTTCTCTGTCTCTTTGGTTAGGACGTTTTGATCGCACGGCAACGTCTAGAAGTAGACACGACTCTTTCGCCAAATCCCAGATAACTATATCCGGTTTGTTTGCCGCTATTGTGCGATCAGTTTGAATTTCTTGGTCGCACAGTATCGTACTCAATCCAACAGACGTCACCGGTTTTGGTGAGTGTTTGTGAGCACTTGGTGTATGTGTTTGGAACTTCGAGGGCGGTACAGATCTGCCAGTGGAGGTAGCTACACACCCTGTCGTGTCTTTTCAAATATTCTGTCTTTGCTAGAGTTGGACAAGCTGAGACAACATGATCAATAGTTTCTACTTGTTCCTGGTAAATGCGGCATTTATCATCTTGAGAAATTTTGAGAACCGCTTTATTATAATGTCGTGTTCTCAAGGCCTGATTTTGGGCAGCTGTTACAAGTGCTTCCGATTCTGGCTTCATTCTCCCCTTTTTGAGACACATAAATGATGGATCTTTATTGATCTGCACCTTGTACATTCTTTTTAGATATTGTCCATGAAGTGGTTTGTCTCTCCAGGATTTCTTTAACGTAATTATTATTATTATTATTATTATTATTATTATTATTATTATCATTAATGAAGTGCTTTCGTCTCGTTTTAGTTTCAACAAAACTCAAGAACTTCTATTTTAGATTCTTTTAATCATGCAATATTAACAATAGTATTACAAACTTTTGTACCACCACGGAAGTTGTTGTACCCTTGTTGTTACAAACTTAAGACTTCGACTTGTTCAGTTCCGGATAGTGCGTCAATCTTGATTTCTGAAAAATATGTAACTAACAAACATTTTATATGTTCACACGGCAAAGAGTGTTAATTATTGATATGAGGTAAATATTGAAACAGCTCCATTGTACTGAAGCATCAGTACATATCCCCCCACGAAGTAAATACATTTCTTCCATAAAATAAGCGGGCTTGCTTCTGTCAATGGATACATTAACATTCTTCGAATCAACTTCGTAGAGTTTTTGATTTTCTTGAGATAACCGGATATTGTCCTGAGTAGGGAGGATGTGGCTTGGACGATGGAACTTCATTTGGAAGAAAAACATGTGAACAAGTGATTAAGTCTTTGAATACAAATATCCCTTTGAGTCAGTTTCTTTGCTCTAACGGGGGTTGACATCTTGCAAAATATGAAGCAATAATAAAGTAATGAAGTTTAGTTGAATCTGAACTGTAAGTTTTTATACTATTAAAAAAATCATACGGCAAGCGTAACGTTTGCGCGTAAACAATTTCTGCGTAATGTTAATCTGCCTTCTGCTGATTTAATTCAGTTTGAAACATGCATCGAAGTGCCAATACTATAATAGGTAGCTGCATATTACACCAAGAAGTAGAAGTGACAACGCGTCGGATCGCTGACTTCAATGTTCTATTGAACCTTTCCACTAAATCATTGGATTGTGGGTGCCATGCAGTTGTATGGTTGTGCTGTATCCCAAATAATCTGCATAACTGTTTGAAAAATTGCGATTCAAATTGTCGACCTTGATCTGTAGTGACGATCTGCGAGATACCGAATCGTGCAATCCAATGTTGAATAAATGTGTGTGCTATTTTCTCAGCGGATATGTTTTTTAATGCAATAATTTTTGGCCAACGAGAAAATCTGTCGATTAAACAATGCTTATAACCGTGAGAGACAAGAAGTAGTCCTATGTACAGGGGGAAAACGATGTTTTCCGGTTAGAAATAGTGTAAGTGGGGCATGAACATGTCGTACAATCTTCTTACGTTGGCATATTTGACACGCTCTGGTCCAAGCAGTACAATCCCGTTTCACGTAAGGCCGTACAAACGTCTCTGGGACCAGTTTCACGGTATTTCGTATTCCAGGATGAGCCATGTTGTGTATCGTGTTAAATATAGTACGCCTATATGAAGCTGCTATATATGGTCGAGATTGAGATAAACTGTTATCACACCATACTAAAATATTCGAACCTGGAATCCGCATACGTTGCAATTGAAGTGACGTTGTTGTAGAAGTGCGTAATGAATGTAATTCTTCATCATCCTCTTTTAATGTGGCTAGATGCTGATAATTAAAAAATGAGTAGATAATTGCATCAACATCAATATTATGACGTGAGTCAGCTACAACGTTGTTTTCTCCTTTGACAAACTGTGTGTCGGTGGTAAATTGAGGTATAAAAATAATTTGGTTTACCTGTACAGGAGGAAGTTCATCTTTCTTTTGCTGGAATAAAAACGTCAATGGTTTATGATCAGTAAAAATTGTGAAATGTTGTCCTTCCAATGAATATCGAAAGTACTGTATAGCAGCGTATATTGCCCGTAGTTGTCGATAATATGTTGGACACAGTGTTTGACTATTAGATAACTTTTTAGAGAAATATCCAAGAGGTGGCCATTTTGAATTAACTTGTTGAAGAACTGCGCCTATGGCCGTGGAAGAAGCATCTGTAAAAAGAGCTAAGGCAAATTACACTGAGGATGTACCAGAGTAGCAGCGTTGGGGAGTGAGCCCTTACATTTCTGAAAGGATTCTTTCAATGTATAAGTCCATTGAATCTTAGTATTGTTTTTAGAAGATTGGAGATATTGAAATAATGGTATTTGCGTACTTGCAGCTTGCAGTATAAATCTTCTATAGAAATTAAGCATTCCTAAAACTCTTCTGAGGGTTTTAGTGTCTGGAGGTAAAGGTACGTCGTTAATTGCTGCAACTTTCGAAGACAACGGTTTGATACCGTGTGATGTGATATTATAACCCAAAAAGGTAACACTTGTTTGAGCGAAAACGCATTTTTCCAGATTTAACAAAATACCGTATTCTTGAAGTCTTTGAAAAAGGGTTCTTGAAAATTATTGTAGTGTTCTTCTAGGTTGCGGGAGTATAATAACATCGTCGATGTAAGCAAAACAAAAAGGATGTAAATCTTGAAGAATACTGTTTATAAATTGTTGAAATGTTTGTCCTGCATTTTTAAAACCAAATTCCATGTACGGAAACTCAAATAATCCCAATGGTGGTGTTATTGCAGTCTTCTTGACGTCTTCTGGATTTACAGGGATTTGTGTGGAAGCCTTCACCAAATCTAAAGTCGAAAAAACAATATTACCTGCAATTTGTGAATTGAAATCGTAGATATGTCTAACAGGGTATCAGGTATTTCTCTGGCATTAAGTAAGCGATTGTCCCCACAAGGTCTCCATTCATTATTTTTCTTTTTAACCGTACGCAAAGGTGAAGCCCATGGACTATCGGACCTGCGTTCTATATCTTGACGCATGGCTTCAAACTCGAATAGTGCTTCGCGTAATTTATCTGGTGCCAATTGTCGTGTCTACACTGCACTGGTGGGCCAGAAGTTGTCCTAATAAAATGAACTGTATCATGTTTTGTGACACGCATCATGCCAGATGGCTGGAATAACGTCGGAAAATCGTTTAGTAATTGCTGTATTATGTTATCATCAGTTTGTAGAAGATTTGATGCGTGGGTATACGTGTGCATTTAATAAATGAATCATTACGTTGTGATATACCAATACATCGTATATTTAGACAGTAACATTTGCTGTAAATGGGTTGGGTTGAAAGGGTATGCAAATGGGAATATACAGCCTTAGCAACACCGGCGTAGCGGTTGGCAAGGTCAATAAACTGCATTGAGGCCTTGGACATGTGGGGGTGCTGGCTAGACAGAAATGTAAGACATTTTGGGATTGGTTTAGAAAGGAATGACTATCGAGAGCGTGGCTACTTGATTTGGTAAGAAATGGATGGATTGGCTAAGGGAGAATAGACTGTCTACTCATGACGGAAGTTTGTCGTTTTCTTAAAAAAAATAAGAATGAAGGATGGATACCGAGGCTGGGAGGGCTAAAAACGGAGGAGTAAAGGACAATTTCCTGATAGAGGCCGTCGAGTGGTGCGGATCGCTCGCGAGTTTAATATTCGGGGAGTGGGACTTGTAAGTTTGTCGTCAGAATTAATGGTTTTTCGGACTCTGAAAGTTTGTGATTTGCAGCATTTAAATTCGCTTGCGACTTTAAAAGTTTTTTAGATTGCAGTGTGTTTATTTTGAACTTTGAATTTTAATGTTTCACCACGTAGTTGGAGAGAACTAGGAACTGTGAGTATTAATTAAGTAAGAACCGGTAGATATTCGAGGCAGTGAGGGCCGGATTCGTCGGCAGCGTCGCAAGATTACAAGAGAGAAGCTGGACTTGGGATTATCATCACTCAAGCGAGACGATACTGCGAAGCGCCGTCAATCAAGATTACGTTTAGATAAGTACTGCAGTACAATGGTTTTCTTTTAAACGAGATCATGACCTAAAGGCAGAATAATTGTCCATACAAATTGATAATTTTACCTGACAAGTCAATAAATTGTTAAATTTTGTTTTGGAAATGAAAAGATGATTTTCATTTAGTCAATCACAACTGATAAGTAGTTAGAGATATATTTAATCATTTCCTTTCAGATTCCTCGCCATACTGTATAGTTGGCAGATCAAATAATCGGCTATCTAGGCGATAGCGATTATCCATTACGTGACCCATTGACCCAGCTAGCCGGACATTTATCCATTCGTTAAGATTAGCTGTGGAGGCAGTGGTTGTAGTTATTAATTATCGTAACCTGTTCCTGGCGCCCATAGTTTTCTATAAATTCGGAACGGGTCAAGAATATAACAGCCTTAAGGTAAACGATGTCATTTAAAACGGCACGATCTCTTAATAATTTATGACGAGACATTGTTGGGATATTTCAACGTAGATCGAAAGGTTCAGGAAGTACAATTTGGCAATAACCTATAATAGGCTAAGAAGTCGGATCCGATGACAGGAATATCGACGTCATAAATAATAAATTGCCGTGGAAGAGAACGACGAAAGCCAATTTCTAGTGGCAATGATTTTTGCCCGTAAGTTGAGAGTGATGATCCGTTTGCTTCTTTCAATTAAAAATTTGTTGACAGCAATTTACGTGAGATGTCTTTTCTGGGGAAACGTGAAACATCAGAACCAGTGTCGATTAATAAATACATTCTGGTCGTTTTATCAAAAATAAAGAGTCGACGGCCTGGGAATAAACAATCATTCACCGTCGTAAAAAAGTGTCTAGTGGTTTTTTTTTATTTACAGGGTTTAATGCATTTGTGGGCGTTCTTTCCGTAAGTTAGATGGTAATAACAAAATTGTTGATCACCATTGGCACCATTAGGTGTGTTATTCCTTTGTAACAAATAATTTGTTCTCCTGTTTTCATTGCCATATTCATATGGCAATGAGTGTTGATTATGGATATGAGGTAAATATTTGAACGGTGTTATGCATTAACCGTCTATGCGACATCATACGACATCATCGAAGTTTTGAGATCATTGTGTCCAAAGGTTTTATTACATTTACAGCTCTAAAAACTGTAATTTAATTATTTCATTCATTGAAGCGCTAAACTACACAAACATGAGTGGAATATAACGCTTACCTGCATATTGTGAAATAAAGAACAGCAGATTTGAAGATCTAGGTTTATAGCCGGTTGTTGCGGAACAAAATTCCTGATGTGACTGACGGCGTTTACGTTTTTCATTAATTATAAGGCTGATTTTACAGATTTGGTGCCAAAATTTTGCGTACATTTAGAACATGGTCCAATGCAACTGACGGCGTCCATATCTCATTTTTGTTTCAAAAATGTCGCTTAGCAGGTTGATGCATAGCTTGGCAGGTCGGTCCATTGCTGGCTCCTCACCTGGGCGTTGCGGCGCGGGGCAGCGCAGGGCTGCGCGCTTCACTTGCGCTCCCAGCCGCTCGAGTTGTAGAACCAGGGCTCGTCTCTGCTCTTGGCCCAGCTGCTCTCCAGGCTGTTCTCCTGCGCGCACCACAAACAGCACTTTCAGTTATTTCGTCAAAAACACTACACATTGTATGCGACGATCTGCGCACGTTTTGTTGAGCTCCACAACTCCCCCTTCCCTATATTAGGCATACTACTGTTGTATGATCAACACTAGTACCAAAAAAAGGTTAGCAACATTTGAAAACTAGTAATTTTCGCTCCAGTTAATAGGAAACTTATTTGCATTGGAAAACGAACTACAAAATTGAATTTATAACATTGCCCAATAGCTAATCACATCCCACGGTTTTACTCCTAAAACAAATAGCAAAAGGAGAGTTCAACAAAACGTACGCATAGTGAAGCTACATTTATGTTCAGAAACAAATCAAGGTGCCATCTCAGCATTTGCAACTTGAAAGTGTGATGAAGATGGTGTTATTTGTGTATTGAGACTTATTGCTGTAGGAGCAGGGTTGGAAGTTAGTGTTATTCAAAGGAACGGTTTATTACTTGAAGCGTAACTTGAAATTACTTTTCAGAGGAGCTACACGCAACTTTTCTTCTACGCTATCTTTATTTATTGTTGGAGATTAATGAAGATGTTTAAGAACTGAGGTTTCATGAAAGTACAATCATGTGGAGGTCAGGAGGACACGGAGGGCCCGAGCACCGTAGATCGTAATGCGGTTCCCTTTTGTATTGTTTGACTCAACCTAACAGTTTTTTGTATTTAAACGTATTCTTAATAATTAAAATAAGTGTATATACTTTAATTGAATTAAAATATCTTATCCATATTGGTATCGTAGCATTTTTATTGTTATTAAATTCTGCTAAATAGTAGATGAAGTAAAAGTAAAAATTATTTATACTGTTAATATCGTCGTTAGCAAAGCATTTTTTTAGTTTTCAAAAATACTCGTATAACCTCGAAATCTGCTTTTAAAGCTGTAAAACTAAGATTTCCGAGTTATGCACGATAGTGGTGCCGTAACGTATTGCGAGTTGCATCTACACGTTATATCTGTATTTTAATTTAATATATATATATAACACATTGTATACAAATTTTAGTTTTCTGTACTCCTTCATAATATACACATTAACTATGTCAAAACTCACAGTAGTCCTTGCGCGCAATATGCTTAAATAGAAGCACAAATTGTCCTCTTCCGGTGTTATTGTATTACGTATATATTATGTATTGTGTAAAATATTGTATTTTCGTCTCCTGTATTATTTCAGTGGTATACATTTGGGTTCTGGCTCTCACATGCAACCAATCTTTATAAATGA
The DNA here is from genome assembly GCA_031308135.1 of Acheta domesticus. NCBI lineage: Eukaryota > Metazoa > Arthropoda > Insecta > Orthoptera > Gryllidae > Acheta > Acheta domesticus. Next base: position 11,021,050 of record JAHLJT010008756.1, read on the forward strand.
GGTCTCTAAAGAAAGAGAATTTCACGGAGACTTGAGGAATTCCACTTCGACTTTAAAAATATGGATGATTTCTTTAAAAAACGCATCGAAATATTCATGTAAAATGCAACCCGCTTCACATGTCAACCTATATCGGCAAATAACTGAAAAACAAAGCGTTTTAGAGCCTTAAAAAGTGGCCTCAAAGAAGCGTTTTTCACATCATAATCTACAAGATGAGGTATTCTCCGATCCATTCAATTAACTTTTCGGTTCCACGCTTTAATACTATCAAGGCCACTTCAATATTTCAGCCCTTCCTGCTGGTAGCAATTTTAGTGGAGACACGCTTAGAAGGCTTAGATTCGACAATCTTTATTTACGCTTTCTGTTAACACCGTAGTTGTTCAGTCTGACGAGGTTTATTTGCATAATCATTAATTCAAGATTTGCTCTCCAGCAACAACTAGAAGCACTATTATATGTTGCTTCATACCTATACCTATGAAGATTGTTTCTTATGCATAAGAAATGCGTTTAGTGAAACTATTCAATTAACGTTTTTTCATGGTCTACAAGTGCTGTGTACTTAATTGTGGAGGGATGTGGGTGTTCAGTGAAGAGTGAAGACTGTGTTTTTGTTTTACCTGTACCAATATTTTCGTTATCATTCGATGAAATTTTCAAGTCAACGGGTTCAGACACGTAGCTTCCTCAAAAGTAAAAAGCTAATGTTTGTGTGACTATCACGAAAAACTAAAACCTAACTGACCAAGAATATTGAATAATTATTTCAAATGTCTTTAAGTGAGTGTTGGGAATTGTTCCAAGCAAATTCTCCAAAATATTGAATAAATATTTATTGAAAATTTCTTTTACACATTAATTGTATTGTTTTTATTTTATTTGTAATTGTGTTAGTACATTGCAAGTTACCTCTATATATTTTAAACAAATAAACACGTTTCGTTAACGACTTTCCCTCTTAGAATGAAAATAGAAGGATATGGGATGAGTGTGGAGTCTAACATGCGAGAGTTTCCGCACGGGTACGCAGATGTAGTGGGGGAAAACTTGTGCTATGGCACAACACAAAGAACAAAGTTTTTAAAGTAGCTAAAGTAAAATAGCTTGAAATAAATGGAAAACAAAAATCAAAACGCGCTAGCCCACAATACTACGTGAATCAATTAAAAAACAACTAAATTTAAAATTATAGAAACAATAGTGCAAGTCACCCGACAACTGCCAACGATTGCAGTCCAATCGCACGATTTAAATGTTGGCGGTATCTGGAAGTATGTACACCAACGCCCAGCTGCAAACTCATATTGTAAATAAAACACCGTTTAAGGTGTCGGTTCGTTAAGATATTAAAAATGCAGACATCGTTTGAGCAACATTCCCATATACCGAAGTGGGCTTACTAATGCCTACTAAATTGTTTCTAATGGTAACAAATGGCATTTAGTACTCAAAGGTGAAAACATTAGTTTGATTATTTTTTGGCTCGGCATTGCTTTTCTTGAGGTGCGTAAGGACGCAGAAAATAATTGAATACTTTTTAGTATACAAATAATTTTTCAATTTTCTCCCCTCAGCAAGCTGGCACCCTGACTCTCCAAAACCCACTCGGTTCTTCATAACAAATGAAGGAACGTTAAATAATATTGCAATGAGTAGGTCTGTTCTTGCCCGATCCGGTATTTTTGCTCTACTTTACTTGGTTTTCTCAAGAGTAAAAACCTTTTCTATTATTTGAGTATCAAGGAAAGCGAAAAGTTAACTCTTAAGGAAGATTGAAAATTTTCTTCAAATGTTGTTTTTAAAGAAGTATGAATTGTTCCAAGAACATCTCTCTATAATGTTGAATAAACTTTAATTGAAAATTTGTTTCAAACATCAATTGCATTGTTATTTTGTTTGATATTCTGTAAGTACATTAGTAGTTCCTCTCCTTCATGGAACGGATAGACAAATGGATAGGGAAAGGGTGGGATTTAACATGCGAGAGTTCTCGCACGGGTACGCTAGTATAATATATTATATAATGTATCTTTATATATTATATTCAGTAAAATATCTTCAAAGTGAATTTTATGTCGCGAGGGATAAGGGAAGTGGCTCTTGATTACCAGCATCTTTTCATCATTTTTGCCCTCCCGTCTGTCAACGAGTGGAATTTGTGATCAGATCTCAAGAATATTTGGGGCCACGCAGAGGCGAAATGGTTTCTGCGCGTGTAACACACACGTGCTCGACGAAATGCCACATGGACGATGCGACGAGAATCGCATCTTTCAGAAGTTAAACGCCGGAGGAGGCGATGGAGGGGGAACAGGGCGGGGGGGCGAAGCACTCACTGGCACGTTGAGCTGCGCGTGGCCCATGGCGGACGCGGGGCTCAGGTAGTCCATGTTGGTGTAGTAGGCGCCGTAGTTCTGGTGCGGGGGCGGCGGCGGGTAGCAGTTGGCGGCCTGGGCCGCGGCGCCGCCGCCGCCGCCCCCGCCGGCGCCGGCGCCGGCGCTCACGTAGCCGCCGCGGTGCTGGTCCAGGCAGCTGTCGATGGCGGCGGGGCTCCAGATGGCAGAGGAGTTGCCGGCGTTGTAGACGGCGGCGGCGGCGGCGGCCGCGGCGGCGGACGAGGCCACGGCGCCGGGCCCGGGCGGCGAGCTGCTGAGCAGCGGCTTCATGAAGCCCGGAGAGTCGCGGTGCTGCGCGCCGGGCGGCGGCGGCTGCGGGGGCGGCGCGGGCGCGGCCACGGGCCCCGCCCCCGACCCCGCCGGCACCGCCCCCGGCGACCCGGCGCCCGAGCCCGGCGTGCCCGCCCCGCCCACCGCCCCCGCCGGCGGCGGCGACTTGCTGCACGCCGCCTTCGCCTTGGCGCCCGCGCCCGCTCCCGCCCCCGCCCCCGCGCCCGCCCCGCCGCCGCCCGCCGCCCCCGCGCGCCCGCCGCCGCCCTTGTCGCCGTTCTGCTGGTGCTGCTGCTGCTGTTGGTGCTGCTTCTGCTGCTGGCGGCACTTTGCCCGCCGGTTCTTGAACCACACCTGCGACAGAACACCACGCTTAGCATTTGCGCATTCGATTACACATTTTATAACTGATTATTTTGCATTCTCCAAGGTTAATTTTTTTACACAATTTTTTTAAAACAATATAAAATGTTTCTTTTTCGTTAGTTTCCTTAGTACACATACGATTCGACACAAGATTTTTTTCTTATATTAGTATTTTTAAGGAACGAACAAATTGAATTCCTTTTGCAACATTACTTTGTTTCTTCAAATACGTAAATTTCAACATTATTCAGATGTCCTCTCGCGATCGCCCCCCCCTCCGAACTTCGGACATGTTATTAAAATTAGACATAGGGATACGTGCACAGTCGCCTTGCGACTTTATTAAAATGAATATTCTTAGTGATATTTAATTGTATTAGTCTTAACCTATAATTAGACTTTATTAGCCTAATTATTTTAAATATACATTCGTAGTTATTACACGTTTTTATCTTATCCCTCGAAAAAATTCATAACATGCCTAAAATATATGACAACTCTATACACTTAGCTTCTCTTAGATAACACTATAATTTCATTGACTATCAAAAGGCGTAAATGGTCGAAAACTGACTTCTGCCATGAGTAAAAAATATTAACCTTTACATTCAATTTACTTTACTTTTAACTAATTACTCACTTTCTGAAAAGAGAATACGCTATGTTTCTAAATCTTTCCGTTTAAATATATATATGTTCACACATTCATTTACGCATTCACACATTCATTAAAACGCATGCAAAAAAGGTAAGCAAGGGATACGATCCCGCAACTAAGAAATGATACAGGTTCTAGCAACGTAAATCCACGCAGGCTCCAGTGTTATTAATATTCATTAATATTTAATATATAAAACAGGACATGGGTATGTATATAAGACCAAAACTCCGACACCGTTGGACCGATCTCCATGAAAGTTGGCACGCTTACGTGTTTTTTCACCGAGAAGGTTTGTGTGTTGTTAATTATGTTATAACTCCACTACATGGCGCTACATATTCACTACATATTCACTACATATTCACGTCAAATGCAACCTGCAACACACTCTGCAGCATTTTGAATCTATATCGTTAAGTAACTCCTAAAGGAGGTGTTCTAGGGCCTTAAAAACTAACATTTTCAGCTTGATGGCCTCAAAGAAACGTTTCTCACACCGTAATCTACAGAATGAACTCTTCCTGAACATTCTATTACATTTTTGCTAGTACGGCGCTTCCCGATATTACCTCGCCTGCTCAGAGACGTGCAGAATTTGCAAGTAAAGTTGAATGAGAGGAACAGAGAACGGCAGGGACAGAGGCACACAGAGACAGACAGGGACAGGGTGAGGGAAGGAGGGAGAGACAGTAAGAAACGGAGATGGGTGGGGAAAGACGAAGATGAACGGCAGAACAACGTCTGCCGGGTTTTCCTAGTATTTAATAGAATCTATATTCTTAATTTGCTTCCCTGGCTGTTTTTTCTCGAAATCCCGAATAACTATACCCGCTTTGTTTGCCGCTGTCGTGCGATCAGTTTGGATTTGTTGGTCATACAATATTGTACACAATCCAACAGACGTCACCGGTTGTGGTAAGTTTTCGTACCACTTGGGGCATGTGTTTGGAATTTCGAGGGCGGTACAGATCTGCCAGTGGAGATAGCTACACACCCTGTCGTGTCTTTTCAAGTATTAGGTCTTTGCTAGGATTGGACAAGCGGAGACAATATGATGAATGGTTTCTATGTGTTCCTAGCAAATGCGGCATTTATCATCTTGGGAAATTTTGAGAACAACTTTTTTATCATCATCACCATTATTATTATTATTATTCCTCTAAATCACGACTAAAGATGTTATGTGTCGGCTGAATATAAAATCTACTCCAGGTTGCAACCAGCTACCTAAGGAGCAGATCTAGGGACTGTCGGTGCCTCTACAGTACTTGGCGCAAAATGTGGGCTGTTCCAAATAAAGCGATTTCTTGCACTTCCCAGTTTTTTGAATTACCAGGGAGTTTAGACAAGTTCTTACACAAGTTTTGCGGAACAAATCCCAGAGCTCCGATAACTATCGGGGCGACCTGTGCTTTTACGCCCCACATTCGGCTGATCTCAATTTCCAAACTCTTGTATTTAAGACGTTTCTCTGCCTCCTTGGTAACGACGTTTTGATCGCAAGGTACAGCAACATCCACAAGTAAACACGATTTGTTCGCCAAATCCCGGAAGACTATATCCGGTTTGTTTGCCGCTATCGTGCGATCAGTTTGAATTTGTTGGTCGTACAATATCGTACACAATCCAACAGACGTCACCGGTTTTGGTGAGTGTTCGTACCACTTGGGGCATGTGTTCGGAACTTCGAGGGCGGTACAGATCTGCCAGTGGAGGTAGCTACACACCCTGTCGTGTCTTTTCAAGTATTTGGTCTTTGCTAGGATTGGACAAGCTGAGACAATATGATCAATGGTTTCTACGTGTTCCTGACAAATGCGGCATTTATCATCTAGGGAACTTTTGAGAACCGCTTTATCATAATGTCGTATTCTCAAGGCCTGATCTTAGGCAGCTATTACAAGTGCTTCCGATTCTGGCTTCGTTCTTCCCCTTTTAAGCCACATAAATGATGGATCTTTATTGATCTGCACCTTGTCCATTGTTTTTAGATATTGTCCATGGAGGGGTTTGTCCCTCCACCACTTTTTTAACATTTTTTGTGTCTCACATTTCATGTTTAGTAGTACCAGAAGTTCAGTGTCTGTGTTATTTGACGTGTTGCATAGTTTTTTGCATAGTTATTTGATGTGTTGCGAGTGTGTCTTGCATAGTTTTCTTTGCAATGCTTTTTGCTACACTAACAATGCCTCTGTTTCCCATTCTTCGGTCAGATTTCATGACCTTCATTAGAGGGTCATCTTGATGACTGGCTACATACTTTCCCTTTCCAACTATTGCATTGTGCCAGGAGGCTTCAATTTGCCTGAGGCCTCTTCCTTCTTCCTTACGTGATACATAGTCTATGTACATCAGCTCGAGGGTGGGCGACATGATGCATTGTTAGCAGTTTTCTGGCTTTTCGATCCATGATGCGGATTTCTTGCTCAGTCCAGTCCACTAGTCCGGAACTGTACTCTACCACAGGCACCGCCAGACTACCAATTGCAGATATTTTATTCCTGGAGTTCAGAGCAGACTGCAGGACTTTCTTCTGTAATACTCCTTGCGAATTCTCTCTTTCATTGTGTCGTTCGTTATTGTTATTATTATTACTACAAGCAACAGTAGCTTTGCAGCAGTAGCGGCCGCAGTTCTGCTGAATTTCATATTGCCTGAAGCAGACGACAGAATTCGTTGTATCCGAACTCCCCTCTTTCTCCGTTTGCTTCCTTCCGTCCGAGAAGACGCTTTGGTGCGCTGACGTCTCGAGCGCGTGGGAGGGAGCGGCGTTCCCAGCGCGCGCCCACTGCGTCCGAGGCGACGGCGCGGCGCGGCGCGGCGGGGGGGGGGAAGGGGCGGGGAAGCCCCGCGGCGCAGGTGGCGCCACATCGATCGCGGCGGCGCGGCGCGGCGTCTTGGCGCCGGCGGCGGAGGCCCAGGGCGGCGGCGCCCCACGGCGCCAGCCAGCGCCGAAAATACCACTCCTACGAGCGGCCACACGATGTGACGTTGATGCAGTCACGGGAAGGGTTTGTTCGTGCCAAACTGAATTTGGGGTTTAGTCTGGAAGACCCATCGTGCCGACTATACGGATGGAATTCACATATTGCTCACACGATGTGTAGTTGTGGAGGCGTATTTTATACCCATTCATACCCAAATGAATTTGGGGTGTAGTTGAGAAGTAATATAGTTCAGCATGTAGAGAGAGTATGTCATTTGTCACAAGTTGTGAAATTAATTCAGTCTTGCGAGCGTTTTTATAACCATTCATGCCAAAAAATTTAGGATGTAGTCGGAAAAAAGCCGGTTTCAGTTGTCTCCGATGTGTTTAGTAATGCCAACGATTATTTTGACTCATTCCTACCAAACTGAATTTGCGTCGTAGGCGGTGGGTAATATCGCTCCGCTTCTGGGAATAGTGGACATTCAATAAATAATGGGTATTCTTGAGAATGATTGCTTTGACACTTATTCCCCAAACTCTGGGTAACTCTTGTTGGGGCTGTGGTACTTCCTCTTATTTATGTTATTCCGTAACTGGAGAATGTACATGACCTGATTTTAAATTTCTCAATCAAGGAATTCATTTTAATATTCTTAGTAAAAGGTAATCAGATGTATAAATTATGTGGATTGTTCACAGTACAAATGTGGTAAGTTGGAAAAAGTATAAACCTTGTGTGGAGAAGAAGGAAATGCCATGACGTAATTGAACTATGCAGAAATGGTAGTTTGAAATGTACGTGAAAACCGACAGTCAAGAGTGCAGCGGTCTCAAAACAGGAAAGTGATAAAAAGAGGACATATTAATACGAGTATTGTAAGAAGGACATGTCTTGGAGTAGATTTTAATAATTTTTGAAATAGGATAGTGAAGGGGTAATGGCCATTCATGCGAGAAAGGAGTAAAGGGGAATATTGAAATGTTTAATAGGGTTATTATTGTTATCGTTTTGCAGTGATTGTTGTGAAAACGGCTGTTTTTATTTGTCAGGAGCAAAAGAGTAATAGATTATGTTTAATTGATTTTTGAAAAACAGGCATTATTATTTACGGTACTGGCAAGGAAACTTCCCGAACCCAAAATAAATATTTCTTACGTCGATTTTCGTAACCGCGAATCCGTATGGATGAGCAAGTTAACCAATAAAAACAAATTTATTAAGACTGATGGACTCGGTATACAAATATGGTAATGCTTAAAGTAAATAAATAGATAAAATATCGAAGGATGAAAGTCAGGCTTTTTGATGGCACATAATTCATCGGGTGGTGCGAGAAAAGTCCGCCAGGATATATTGTGGGTTCAAGAAAACTGTCCTGAAATCTATCTGCATTAAAAATCTAAAAATTACTCAGTGTTCAGGAAAATGGTTTTAATCCGGAAGAAATATTTCTTTCGCGATTTATGTTGAGTAAAGACCAAATATTTATCTCAAAATATAACGCGTGTCTTCTGAACTATATGATGTTCTTACTTGAAAAAGTAGTTGTTTTGGAAGCAAATCTCTTCAGATTTCCAAAAAAAGTTATATTTTATGTATTTTGATTCTTACATTTTTATTTATTTATATCTTGCAAAAGATAAATTACAATAGTGGACATTTACATAAAATATCATTTATCTACACTTGCCCTCTCCTTGGACAGCTTCTGTATCCGGTCGAGGCTCTATAATGAAAAGGCCTTCAAGTGAGCCATTAAAAAAAGAACATGATCGTCTTCATCGTCGATATCGTATAATAGAATTATATCGAAGATATAATTGGCCACACAAAAAATATTATGTGAGCCAGAAATATTTAAAAGTAAAAAAGAGACTACTCCGATTCATCATGACAACGTATTCAATTTCATGGTTTTAATTTTGTATACCAGGCTCAAATGTATCTCAGTAACATTTTACGCAAGTGTTTCTTCGCTTCAACATCTCCATCCAGGGCGCTGCCTCTTCACTTCTTAGGTCATTACGCTCAAAGACGGCCATAGAAGACCATCTTCCCGCTTCGTCTCAGCATCGTGTTTCCAGACGCATCTCACTTCACGCGGCCGCGGTCGCTCCCCCTCCCCTCCCGCCCTTGTTCTCCTTATCATTCGCTCGCGCTGCCCGGCCCCTTTCGCCCCGGCCGTAATGGGGTTCATTAGCGAACTTCGGCCAAGTATCCCGAACGCTGCTCTTCACTAATCCGGCGGCGCGGGCGCGAGCTCCCGCCGGCCCCGCTCCGGCAAACACCGGCGAAACGTCGCGCGCCATTTGCGAAAAGTCGTCGCGCGCTCTTCCGCCGCGAGCCTCTGCGCGGCGCCGCAGCGCCATCTGGATGCAGCCGCGAGCGGCCGCCCGGCGACTCCACACCTCGCAGGCATCTTCGTCCTTTCGTCCTCGAAAGCTCACTCTCACGAGCAATTCTTTCTTTCAGAGAAATGCACGAAAAAATAAGATAAAACCTTTGTTTGTAATTATTACTGTGTTATAGTTTACTCAAAACATAATATTCTCTGAATCAGAATGAAATTTACAAAGTCAAATTCGTTAACCGGGAAGTTCTAAGGTGCGAGTCCCAACAGTAGCGGATTTTCGATACCATCTACTTACCTGGGTCGAATTCAACCACTGTCGAAAGGAGAATTCTAGCACTCACCTGTTTTTTGTTAGTTTTTTGGTTTGTTATTTAAGGTCGCATCAACTATCAGGTCATTAGTAACCACATTGGATGTAACGTTATGGTATGAGGATGAAATGCTATGGTGATGATAGGGGGTGAAAGGACGAACACAAATTCAACCATGCCCGAGGCGGTATTCGAAGCCGCGACTCCTCGGTCCGAGATCACTACGGCACAACTGCCTTAGCGATCTCGTTCACTGGGCTGACATTCGCCTGCTTTGATTGATAGTTGTCCGTTGTTTATCTGATAAAGCTGGAGCAATACCGTATAAACGGACAACTATTTACGTGCGATCTTTCCTTCCCAATTCTTGTCCCTTCCTCTCTCTCCTAAAACCTTCGAATATTAAGGACAGCAACGTAGTTATCTCATGGAAAATTCAATTCAGTGTTAATATTTTATACCATAATGTAAACACGATATTTTGGTTAGTCAGAATAAATTCTTAAGTTAATGAAACTTCCATATGATTTTCAGAGAGTCGTAATGTTTATTCAAACATGCACATATAATGATTCACTTGGCAAGATCCTTATCGGATCATTATACGTGTATCTTTGAATAAACATTACGACTGTCTGAAAATCATCACGACTGTATGGAACTTTCATTAACTTAAGAATTGTACAAGAGATAGTCTATAGTTTAACTTGTAATCAAAATAAACATTCATTTGAATGTTTTGCAATTTTAACAACATAGACACTATAGCACAACTTCGAAAACAATTCTACAATAATCTCTCATTAACTCCTGCTGAAAATCATAACCCCCAATCACATTACCAAAACGCGATGCACGAGTTTGTACACAAAAATGGGGGTTTACATTAAGATTTCTCAGTGGTTTACGACGAAATCGCTATTCAAGATATCAAAATTGTAAACGACTGAGGAAATAATTAAAAAATAATAATAAAATGTCCGTTGAGGTAAATGAGTTACTCCCTCGGTAGTCGAAGGATTAAGCTTACACACATTCAGTACTTCACATTTTGGAGCACAGTCGGAAATATAGACTTGGAACCGGAGGGCGTCGTGCCCGCTGGGGGAGATATCTGGAGAGGATCGTCTAAAAGCGTACTTATAGGTCGGCACCGCATCTCGTGTTCCAGCGGTCAAGGTAAACGCCACTTCCCGAGATCTAACACGCACTACACGTACGGGACTTAAACCTACGTAACAGACGCTCGGGTATTAATAAATTCCTAGTAACGAAGTTGAATTATTGAAATTCTACCCGTAAAACCATGAATCTAATTAGTCATTACTTTCAGATGTTTACTTGTTAGGGATTTGGTGTATCTAATAAAAGTTATATCCGTTCAACCACCTCGGCTGATCATAACATTACGAAGAATATGATCATGACTTACGGTAACATCTAATATTAGAAACCAAAGTAAGCAAGCAGATGTGGTCCAGGGGCGTAGCGTCCATGGATGTGGGTGATGTGTTACATACCCTGACAATATCAGCTATTTTATTTTAAAATGATTGTAAATAGTCCATTTGTTATTTTCTTTTTCTACTACACAAAATTTATTATATTTCAAACATTGTGCCGTTGAGAATTTGATTCTTCACAAGGATGAACGAATCAGTCTGAAATGCTGCCTAGCCTGCGCTGTGAATCAGATGCACAGTGACTCATTACATCCAGGGTGCCTACCGTGGTGCCTACGGAAAAGCTGTCGTTCTACGAAACTTCATTGTTCTCTTCGGTGTTTGTAAGAGAACGAGGTTAATTAATTAACAATGTCGTTTTATTTAAATTTTATTACCTTATTTTAATGCATTTAGCAACTATATATACGTAGCCAATTTAGGTTGGGGATTGTGCTGGTTGAATGCACAAGGGTATGTGACTGTGCAAACCACATCTGTGCCCTGGAATGGCGAGCACCACGCGATCCAAAGTGCCTACATAATTATGGAGTCGTATTTTTATGCACAAATTATAGCACGCGAGAAACAGTTAAAAATATTTGTAAAAATATGAGAGGATAGAATTTTATTTTAACAGCAACACAGCCTATGTTGAGCAATACAACTGTGTTATAAGGGAAAATAGGGAAATTCTGTCACACTTCATTCGAGTTGTATGCTTTTTTGGAAGACAAAGGCTTGTATTTTCTAGCCATAATGAAAATAGGGGATCATCAAATAGAGAAAATTTCATGTAATATATAAGTGAAATAATGAAACATAAAACTGACAAGGATGATATGAAAATTCCAGTGTTTCGTGCAATTTCATCAGAAATTCAGATTCATTGGATTTCAAGTGTAAGCACGGTAATGTCACATGAAATTAAAAATAACATTTCTAAAGCCTTGTTTGTCTCCGACATACTGGATGAAACTCTTGATGTAAGCAGCAAAAAGGACAACTGTCAACTGCTTTTCATTACGTGTCTGTAAATTGATTGATTTTCTCTTTTCTATTATATTTTTATTCTAGATCATTGTTTTCCATTTTATAAATTATGCCAATTCTATTGGGTCCGATGTGATATGAATTGGACAATTTTGAAAATCATTGGGTTTGATAGTGCTCTTATTATTAAAGTATGAGGACATACATTTATATTTTGCAAGGTGTGAACATGAGTCAACTTTTTCTAACTTTCAACCAGTAAACTACATGAAGTACGTGAGCCATTATTACTTTTACTGGATCAGTTTTTATTTTAAATAAACAAATTATTTGTGTGCTCTAATTGATCAAAGTGATAGAATGGTATTGGTGAATGAGAGATATTGAAACTATAATTAAAGTTTGAAATTATTTTCTCATTTCTCTAGTTACATACCCTAAGCCAGAACTCAGACTACGCCACTGATGTGGTCGTAAAGTAAGGATATTACACTCTTTCCTTTGCAACGTTCCCTACATCTCACATTTCACTCTTCACTCACGACGAAAAATAAGATGAAATAAAATGAACTGAAAGATAACACCGCCTGAGATGTAATGGACTCTACTGTGCCAGCCAAGCGCAGAAGCGAGCACAGCAAACGCGAAACGTTAGACTTTTTAGGTGAGGCATTTTAAAGCCAACCCATTTCCCCTGGAATCTCTACCTTTGTGGTAAAACGGAAAGACAATGAGTGACAGAGTGGCCGCGCGTAATCGTTTTACTTATCCGCAACCTCTGTAAATGGCCAGGCCCACTTCCCACTTCAACGGAGGTCGAGAACTCATTGCGAGAGAGAGAGAGAGAGAGAGAGAGAGAGAGAGAGAGAGAGAGAGAGAGAGAACGTTTATACCAGAGATGAGTTTTGGAGGCAAGTAAGGTTGAAAGCGGAGGCGTAAGAGAAGGAGGCGGCAGGGAAGCTTTCTAAATATGCGAAAGACGCGCGAACAAAGAGCAATGGGAAGAAAGTGGATAATGAATATGACGTTTGCAGAGACACTGAACTGAAATGCAGAGGCAGCAAAAACGAGGTAAATCAAGTACGTCATAATAAGTACGGGGAAAAGAGGGGAAATGGGATTGCTAAGATAGGGGATGAGAACTTATGCGTGTTTGAACGAAAAAGGAAAAAGAAAACGCTAAGAAAGAAAACAAAGATGTCCGAACATGTGATACAAGAAAAGCATTTAGGGATGCATGTGAAGGAGGGATGACTATTATGTTCAACAATGCGAAACACAAAAGCGATTTTGTGATTTACATTATTTGGAGTTGTTTTTTTTATAAAAATGAAGATTAGAAGAGAATAGACATGTAATAGGTTTACATGGACATAATAACTAGGGAGCGGATTTCTATAATTTTGCATATTTTTCTCCGTTGCTTGAGGGCAAAATTAAGTGAAATTGTTGGACACTTGGTTAGAATTTGATGCTATGTAGATGAATAGGTTAGTGCACATTTGGCCGATTTTTCCTGTTGGTGCATGTTCCTGTAATTATAGGCGCATATTTCGTTGTAAGAGAGACTTATCTTCAAAACGTTTCAACTTTCCATACGATCTATTTATTTGTGAGCGTTCATCGATTACAAAGAGCTTGTAACAGTTTCCTTTTGTTGTCCTTTTCTATAGATGATAAAATACTTGTGAAAATGTAGGAAATTTCTTGACATTATATTTTTTTTAAACCAGGCAGAAGAAATGCAACATGACATACAATGTACTTCATTCAGGTGAATATTTACTTTATTCTCCTGTGAAGTAAGGAAAATAATATTGTTTGCCCAAAAATATATATTTTCATTCCAAGCATGCTTCTCCTGAATTTTGCCAAGTTAGATTAATGCAGTAAATTAATTATTGTTAATTGCATACTAAAGTGCATATTTGAGAATTTGTAGGTCATAAATGCATATTTTTAAAAGCATATTTCAAAAAAATGTTAGGGAATAAAATTCCCCTCCGTAATAATAACTGTATTAGCAAACACACGTGGATGAGTTCAGCCAATTAGATTCGATCAAATTTCTTGGCTGTGCTGTAAGAAGTTACTTGCTCTCCATATCGACCAGCAGATGTTTATGTACTGAATCGTCGTTTGTTCGTGGGTACGCCTTTAAGTCGCCGGAGACGTAAGAATTATAATGAAACTACATAATGAGTAGACAATATAGACCCAAGTTCAACCCGATGGACAAGCGTACTGTTAGGAAGAAGGCGAAGCAGGGCGAAGCGGGTGCGGGAGGGGGAGGGGCGCAGCGGCAGGGCCGGCGCTGGCGGGGGGGGAGGGCACCCACACGATTGCGCGGCGCGGCGCGGCGGCGGAGCCCCGGAGCTCCCGGAAAAGCCGATATCTGCGCGGAAAAGCGTATTGAATTTCCGGGCGGCGCAGCCGATGGCGACCGCGGAAATCCGCCAGATTACTCCGCCGCCGCAAAAAAAACACGAGAGCGCGCCCTGGCCGCTCGCTTGCGCCGTGCGCTGTCTCGCGATTATTAAAAGTGGAAATGAAATGTTCCTGGGCATTACGGGGACGGTTAAAAAATATCGCATTGAACCGAGAGCAGCGCCGCCTCTTGCACGGAGCGGAGCGGGGCCTCGTGGGGCGGAGCGGGGCGCGCGGCGGAAAAAATAAAAAAAAAAGCGCGGAATTATTTATGGAGCAGGTGCTCGGGGGGCGGAGTCCATTTGCGCGGCGCGGACGGGGCTTTTTAGCGAAACATGAGGCGGTGGAGGGGGGCGAAGCGGGCGCTTCAATTATTTCGGGCGGGAATTGCGCCTTGGGGCGCTTCGCCCCTCGAGCCCCGTTCAGCGCCTTCCTCGCTCGCGCTGCTACGTGTTGCAAGGACTGCTCGCGCAACGTCTAGCGGCACGACTGAGAAAGGCGCCAAATACCGGGGCATATTCTATCCTGAAGACGCGCCTTGACGGGCAAAGTTACAAAAATCGCGCTCTAGGCACGGGCAGACCACGCGATCGCCTGATGCTCCGCCAGGCCAAGGGCCCGATGATGGGACTCGAGGGGGAAAATAGTAAACAATTGAAAAAGCAATTACAACTCGAGAAACTCGTACGTTTATAAGTCGCGGCAGTAGTCTCGTATTTCACAAACTTCTCAATTGTTTTTTTACCTTAAATAGATATAGTCATTAAGGGAGGACTCTATGAAATCAATCAAATGACGCTAACATTTAAATAGATTCTACTGAAATTTATATTTAATATTTCTTGTAGAACAACAAGTAATTTTATTAAACACTAGATAAATACAACAATTTTCTAGCGTTTTAAGTTCACAGTGGAAACTGTATTATTTGATCACTAATAGTTTTACTTAAAAATATAATTTAAAATATATTTCCCAAAACATTCTTTTAGCTTAATGTTTTGTTATTTGTTGATAAAATAACGCTTACAGTTTCTTGAAGTAACATCGAGTGGAAGGAGCTACGTTTCAGCATTGGCCCAAAATTGCCTCGCGCACCGATGTGCTGAGCGCGGTGATGTGCGCGGTGATGTGCAACAGCATCCTGAAGAGGAATCTCACGCAGAATTCGATGGATGAATGGCACGCACCCAATGTTCTGAATTCCCCTTTTCTAAAGACAATCTAAATCCAGTATGGACGTTATCTGGAGACGTGACGTGCGTCTAGCACAAGTATATTCTCGCATTAAGTTAACATTTTTTTCGTTACGTTGTTAATCTGGCTGACTTGAAGTGAAATGATGGGAAAGGTCACAAGTCGCAAGAAAGCTTGTGGCTGCTTTGTGACATCGTGTGGATTGTCTAAACTTGCAGAATTTCGAAATGTTTCCGGCTTCCCCCTACAACTACAATACTAAAGACAAAAATGTTCTTCAAAGTTAGATCTTTAAATAAGGTCCTATACAATTTTTTTTTAATACGTGAATAGTTTTCGCATAATTTTGAATTTAACTATGAAAAAAATACAAGTTTTTCGAAACTGCTTTACGCTTTTAATATTGAATCTAGACCTTTCTAGTGTCAGTTATTTCTCAATGTTATATCTTTAAATTGTATCTCCAAAAAATCAGTTTTTTTTAAATATTCTTTATTTTGGGGAAAATTTTCTGAAATGATAATGTGAACGTAATAGTTTGATTGCCGGTAACACAAACAAAACATTTTTTTCTTAGCATCCTTTCCTCAAATATAGCAAAATGTTTTTACAACTATGGTGTATATCCGATTATCATTTCCAAGAGTGAACATTCGAAAATTACAAATTCAAATTTCTCGCGCTTCTTTTGCTGAAGAGAGAGTTTCACGAGATAGCTGAAGAGTTACTAAAATATAATTTGCAATGTTATAATACGAATAGTACGTATTCCTCACACACAAAAACAGAAACTATGTAAGGTAGCTTTTTTAAAATAGTAGTAATTTTCGTGACCGCGGCTGAGTTCATTTCAGGACGAAAGACGAGAATAGAAATGCCCTGACGATGGTGGAATGAGAAGTGATTCTATGAATGCCAAAAGATGTTTCTCGCTGTATATCCAGCTCTTTTGAGTTGTCTGCCAAAATGGACCAGCGTCTCTCTGTAATATGAGAAGGGTAAGAAAGAAACGTTGCATTTAATATGTAAAAGTCCGTTTGTATTTATGAAAGTGACCTACTGTAATCTCTGGCGCAAACCTAGGTGCAGCATAAACGCTCTGTATATTCTGAGGGAAATTATGAAGGTTTCAAGTTTTCTTTCGTGCCGGTTTCATCCGCCGAGTTGTGGTTACCAACTCGTTTGTAGTTGATTTAGTCATGTTATCAATTATTTTGTCCCTCATTCCTTCCAAATCAAGTTTGGGGGCATTCTCGATACGTAACGCAAAAATGATTCGCATTTATTTCGCGACCGTTGACAAATTTGTGCTGAACCTGAGGTATTACCTGTTCTTTCGGCATTTTACTAAGCCGCTAATGTATGAATGAAAATAATTTATTTATTTTCCTGTATTCAAGAATCCATGCCATGACGTCTAGAGGCACTGATGCCAGTGCATGGCGGCTTCACACCTTACTAAAAACTCAAGGTCAAAATCCAAGGGTGTATTGTGATATTCCTAATCTGCGGAATAAATTTCATTGTAATAGTTTGTCTCCTCCTTAGCGTTGCAATTTTCACAAACACCAATGTCTTTTATGAATTTGTTTCTTAGACAGTTACAGCAAAAGGTATTGTTCGATTTCTTCGAATGTGGCGTGAATGTTCCCTAAAATCATTGAAAACGACATATGGGTAAGGGTTTTTGTTTTGTGATTCATGTTTCACGATGGTGTCAATTTAAATGGTTTTATTTTACGAAATATTCAGTACTTTTGCAATGATTCCGCCCAAAAGGTGCTCTATCAAACGACTTTTAGAGTAGTTGTCTCTAAATGTGTTCGTTACTCTTTCATTGTAAATGCATAGTTGGATTTTTTCAAATATTACATGAATGTAATATTCGAACACCCTCACTAGAGCACAGGCACGGTCATATTGCATTCAACAAGTTCTGTCGAACACGGACGAACTTCGAAGTCGGCAGACAGATATCAAATGAATTTGATTTATTCGGCCGATCTGAGCTGTGGGAGATGAATGTTGAAAAGCTGGTTTGACTTGTACACAACGAAATGATCTGTGGAAGACATCGGATTCCAGGTATCACAACAGGAACAAAAACAGGAAATTATGGAATGAAATCGCAGAGTAAATGGGCGAAACTAGTGTAAAAAGTGTTGCAAACATTGGACATAACCTCACATACCTTATGGTTATGAACAGTCGTTCCTATATAGTAATGCGTTTTTTAAACTTCGACCTTTTTCAATGTCATCTCTACTTGCTTCAAGTATGTAAAAAATGTGTTAGGCAACATTCTTCTGTATTCGAACAATTTCACTGGTTGTTTCAGTAATTGGTAGCACAAAGTATGAAATTCATCAATATTTTCGCGATCAGTGAAAATAGGGTTCACCCAGTAATATTTTGTTTTTAAAGCAGAAGCAATTTAAGAGCAGAGGTCTCAGCAAGCAGTTGTAATCTTCTCGCTTCCATGCGATGCCACTTATACTGAATAATTCACAGATAGATGTCTATTGTAGTCGGATGCAGTGTGGCCAACCAGGTCGGCAGAATCAGTCGGCCATTCGCGCGCGAACTTTTCTTCGGCCGAAAACGGATCCACTCTCACCGTACCCTAAACCGATCAGCCGATTTTCTCCAAAATTGATATGCCTCGATTGATTTAAAGAAACTCGAGGCCCTACGAGTTTGAAATTGCTTTTGGGGGGAAGGTACTTTACTTGAAGCCTCAATTATATTTTCAAAATCTCCTCAAAAATGGTTCCAAATTTTTTGATTATACTTTGTCCCCGGATAGCGTAAATAATGCTTAAAAGAATGGCGCCAGCTTTATTTTCAATTGAAAGCCCTGATATTTTGAAAAGTGGTAAAGTTCAAAATTTGTTACGGCATCTTCCTACAAATACAATATTGAAGATAGCGATTTTTTTCCTTAACGAAATCTGTTCTATAAAACCATATTTAACGTCATGTACAATTTTTCGAAAACATGAATAATTTTCTGCGTAATTTATCGTGAAATATTATACAATTTTAAACAATTATTTTCTCAAATTTCGAAAATTGCAAAAGTTAGAAATAATGCGACGAAATATGTGATATTGTGGCGCAACTAGATTTGTTATGAGATGGTACATTAAGATAAACAATTCGCATTTCTTCGCGGCAATGGACATTTGAGAGATTGGGTCACTGTCAGTATACACGAACGCGTTCCTGTAACTCATCGGAGTCCTGTTCCTTGGATGCGTCCGGAGAAAGCAACCGAGTGCGGTTGGCGAGCGCGTCGGGGGCGTCGAGTCTCACGTGCGTTCCCGCTCGGCGAACGCGCGCGCGCTGTAGAGTTCAGCTGGATCGCGCAGAATGCTATGTTGCGAGCGGGATGTGGCGTTTGGAGCTTCTGCAGGTGCGGGCGTGGCTTCGCGCGGCGCGCTGCGGTGTTTGGCGATGTTCAATTATTTTAGAACGACTCCCCCCAGCGCACACGGTGCTTCGCGGTTCGTTCACGTCCTCGGTTCCGCTGTTCCGTGGGCGGCTGTAGCGTAGACTAAGGACATCTTTACTCTACGGCTGTAGTTTCCGGCAGGACGGGACCACAAAGGCGGAGGAGGCACTTCGCACGAAAGAGAGCCGTCGAGCCATTCGGACTATGAATTACCGTCGAAGTGCTTCGAGGAGAGGGCGGGAGCAGGTGGGCTGTCAGGGCGAGGGGATGGGAAGAGGAGGCGGAGTGGGACTAGCGGTGCAAGAGCCCGCCTGGTGGCCAAGGCGCTTAGGACACCCATCACGTGTGTGGGTTCAATTCCCACGCAAGGCATTTATGTTTTCAATGGTGTGCATTCCAATTATTACATTATCATCCTTTCCTAACATTCACTACTAAATCTTTTAAGATAACCTACATCCTTGAACTCAATAAAATGATTCTTTTATTTGCAAAAAACATTGGTTTTACATCTGCTTTCACCCTCACGATGAGATGGTCCTCGCGGTGTACTCATGTTAACCACGTACTCAGTGTGATCCGTGGGCGAAAGCCGATGCTGGCTTTGGAGGGAGGGACGAAGAAGCGATCAATACCAAAGTGTGCGAATTTCGACCGACAATATTCATTTACTGTTCATGTTAATCATTTATGATTTTATTTCTACCAATACGAATTTCTTTATTAGAAATTGCGTGAATGTGAATACCAAGGCAAAGTTTAAAAGATAAAATTTTGAAAAAACGTGGATTGTTGTGGATGTTGGGGGAGGGGTGGGTGGGAGGGGGGGAGGGGGTGGGATGGGGTGAGGAGAGGAGAAGGGCGGAGTGGGGGGGGGCGCGGTGGGGTGGGGCGGCCCAGTTCCCAAGCGGCGTTGTAAAGAGTGGCGGCCGCCGTAATGGGCGAGGCGTGCCGGAATGCCGCGGCGGCCGGGCCCAGGTGCGCCCCTGGCGGGCGCTCATTATGCAGCGCCACGCGCCCCGCGCCCCTCCCCCTGCCCCTCCCCCTCCTCAACCCCCTGTGCCGCCGACGTCTGCGCCCAGCCACCGATCTGCGCGGCGCCGCGCCGCCTAGCCACGCGGATCGCCAGCGCCGGCAGCGCAGTGGGCGGCTGCACCAAGGCGCTCGCTTCTCAGGCAACCAGGTCCCTCCCTTCGACAGGGACGACACTTTTGGGAAATACGGAAAACGTGGGGGGATATTTAGTGTAATGGAAAAACCATGGAAAGAAACTGATTTTTATAAGAATCTTTAAAAGTTTGTGGCAAGTATAAAATTACATATTACGCTTTTAAAAATAATGGCATCAGTTTTCATTGACACTATTTTTATTTGCTAAGTAAATATTGTTATTTATATTGTTTTATGGCCAAAGAGCTGACAATTTATTAACAAGTATCCACGACTTCATTTTATTTTATACTTTGTTGAATATTTTCTTTAAATGAAGTAAAAATTACTGAACATTTTATTAAAAAATATTAAATAAATTCGTAAATAAATTGTCTAATAACCTGTCAGTACTTTCAATGTCTCTAATGGAATTTAATAATTAGATACGACGTTACTAGTTTAATTTTAAATTCGCATGAAGACCAAATATTAATGTTGATGTCTCCGAAGAAATTTTGATGTCAGGTATTATATTACCGAAAATCGTAATAGTTGTGTTGTTTGTTATTAATAAATAATTGTTATTTATAAATAATTTGAAAAAAATCAATAATGTTTACTTCATCACAATGTCTGTGCATTCACTTTATTTTCATGTTTACATTCGTTTCATAAATTAACGTGAGTGCATTTTTCTACTTTCTTACTTATTAGAAATAACTAATTCTTTTGCATTCACATAATCCGTCAGTATCTTAATACTAAGACTGCAACAGACAATAAAATAAAAAAGGAAGAATACTTTGTATTATCGCCCAAAACCCTTCATTTAAAACACATACAATACCCATATTGTGTTAAAGTTACCTTGGATACTAAAATACCTACAAAATAATTTCCAATAAACCACATCCAAACAATATAAGAGAAACTTCGTTGTTTTTATTGCTGCATGTAAATGGAGGTTATTGATTTAAACATTAATTCAGATTGATAGCAAATATGAATGAATGTTTGTGTTTCATATCCCAAGTTGCGCAGGGGCAAGTTAGAGTTCAATGTGCGATACAAAATCAGCTTTCGGTCCGGAGAGAACAGATGCTGTTTGTAGCTATCTTCAGTCACCAACACTACTTTATCGTAGCACCTACTATTCGAACTTTCAGTAGTAATCATCTTTAATTTGTTTGTGATATATCTAATAAACACATCATTTGCATGATGAATGAACAATTAAAGACGTTTAATTTATTGAAAACGTGGCGAAAATAATATAGGAGTAATTTTTTAAATCATATTTTCAATACTTTACATATCATGACAATATTGATTCATTTCGCTTACAACTATCCCTATAAGTACTAATTTAGCCATTATACACAAAACACGAAAACCACCTAAAGAGCACGAAATTCTCTTCATCACAAACCGTCACCAAATTAAACATAAAAGTAATTACAAATAATGAAACAAATCATTAAAACGTTTAATTATGAAGAGATAAACGAACTCGCATATTGCAGCGTAATGAAGTAGGCGCGCGCCCGCTGCCGGGACGGGGCTGCCCCACTGTGCCGCGCGGGCCGCCAGGCCCCGCAAAGCCGCTTAACGCGCGATCCCGAAGCTCCCACTCAAAACCCGACAATGGCGCCATCATCAGCGCTATTACCGCGCCGTCAGCGCCGCGCGTTTGTTCTTAAGGAGCGCCTCCAGACGCCGACGGCACGCGACCCACAACGGCCCACGCAAAGCCCCGCCCCTTCTCGGTGGCGAAGGTGATGATGACGGTCATCCTCGATTGCCGATACTTCAGTGCCTTTGACTGACAAGTGCCGAAGTGAGACTTCCGACGGTGGAAGGATTTTCGACATTAGCTTCATAGCTAGGGCGAATTCAACCTGTCTGGGGGGGGGGGGGCAATGCTAGCGGTCGGCTGCTCTGATCGAATGCCGGAACAGTACCCTAACCAAAGGGCCTCGGACCACGCACTCTTTCCTTCCTCTTCCTCGCCCCTAACTTAGGCTCGCGTACACTTACAGCATTCTTTGCTCTAAAACTCATTGTGATGAATTTGACACCTGTCGGGAGACCAGTCGAAGAGTTCCGGCTGGGGTGAGAGGTTTGTATTTAGTTGATGTACTTGATGACAGAGAAAAGCCGCTCACGGCACAATCTGACGATTGAAACCCACATGTCTTACGCTTTACTCAATCCCGCGTACTTGGCCGTTGCATCATACGTCCATCACAACCAATGCAGGGCTTTTAAGCTATTATTTTTATTTGTTTTAGATTTTTTGGAAAGTCTCTAAAACTCATTTGAGCGAGGGTACATCCGTGAATAAACTGACTGTGTCATATAAACAGTATTTTCTTTGAAGTTGTACATTATGTTATGGCATCAAGATATTGTCGTGATTGAGACATCTATTCATGGCAATAGACCATTATTTGAAACGATTTTCTTTATTTTAACGAGATTTATTTTGCACATAACGCAAAATAACCTAAAACTTGCTTCAAGGTGGACGTACGGAAACATCAATGAAAGAACTGGCTCCTGAATTTCTTTGTTTAGATCTTGAACCTAGAGTCACGCACCAACTGTTTTATTCATTTTCGTTTAGTTTAGGGGCATTTTTATTTGTTTTACACTTAATCAAAATATAATAATCAAAAGCTCACTTCAAGGAGATTCTTTATGTAAAACGCGTCAAAATGATAATGACAAATTTATATATATATATATGTATATATATGTATATATATGTATATATATGTATATATATGTATATATATGTATATATATGTATATATATGTATATATATGTATATATATGTATATATATATGTATATATATGTATATATATGTATATATATGTATATATATGTATATATATGTATATATATATATATATATATATATATATATCTGGATCATATAACAAACAAGTTGTCCCCATTCATTGACTAAGATGTTTTAACACTATATGTTTATCGAGATATATGCACATATACGTGTAAGTAATCAATTGATGTGAGTGTTGAAATTTAGAGCCATATATGTTATTTCTACATTGGTCCATACACGTTTTCAAATAAGCACCTTCTTACACTAATACAGAGCGTCCAAGTTCCCCAATTGAAACTTTTTTAGTTACCGCTGCGCCTCGTTGCTTCAACTCCATTCGCGACACGCGTTCACACGGCCTCCAACGCACGCCGCGGGCGGGGGCTTGCCCCACTCGCCCGCTCCGCGCCGCGCCGCGCCGACACACGACCAATTCAATTTTCTTGGTGGCTGGTGTCAATTTCAATTTGCAGCCGGGTTTTTATCGCGGTCGCGGGTTCATTTATTGAAATGGCATTTATAATACAGCCTCCGGGCGCGCCGCGCGGCCGGTGTGAACCGCATGAATATCTCGTCTATTATTCAGCGCCCAATTTATACGCAACTCTCCTGCCGGTGCAGCGGTGCAGCGGCGAAATGGCATTTTAATTGGTCGCGACGGCTGATGGAGCCCGCGCCGGCGCTG
Source organism: Acheta domesticus (assembly GCA_031308135.1). Classification (NCBI taxonomy): domain Eukaryota; kingdom Metazoa; phylum Arthropoda; class Insecta; order Orthoptera; family Gryllidae; genus Acheta; species Acheta domesticus. The sequence continues at coordinate 11,044,544 of JAHLJT010008756.1, forward strand.
CGCCGCCGGAAGGATTTCGATGGCGACTTTTCTGCGAGTCGCTATCCTAACGGGAGAGGCACGCCAACGAGGAAATTGACGTCGGAGAAACGGAGCGTGAATTGAACCGACGGGCTGGATGTTGAAGTGCTCGCGCAGTGCCTGCGCTGCATCACTCGTCGGCTGAAACCTTTTTGGCGCGCGAGCGCACTCTTCCGATGTTGGGAACATTGCGCTTCACTCGCAGACGGGGTGCGAACGTGTCTGCGTTAGGATTTGAAACGTTCGAAGTCCGCCTGCACTATATAATTTAGTTTTTGATTACGATCATACCTGCGCGAAGAAGAATTTTCATTCAGCATATTAAAAATAAACAAATGTGAGAGAGTTTGTTCTGTGATTGAAGAATTACGAATGCTTTGTGTACAATTTGTATCTATTGAATATCTGTGCAAAAGTAAAGACGTCTATATTTACTATTAAAATATATTAAAAAATATTATAGTTATTGATGGAACATTGTAAATACACGTCAGCTGTAGTAAAATTGAGTGGTCTTAGTGTCACAAAGCTAAATACGTTTATATTTTCCGTACTAAATTATTTTTGCGCCACAACCTTTGAGTACCGCTGAACTATTCTTATATTTTATATTATTAGCTGATGTGTGATTAGTGACAAATCCAAATGGAGTTATCCCCTAGGAACTGGAAGTTGAACGGTGAGCGAGTGGAGGGGCGAACGTGGCGGGGCGGAGCGGCGCAGAGCGGAGGGCAGCAGAGGTGGCGCGTCCTCTACTCTCATTAAATTACATTTTACTGCACAGAGAGAATTCATTACTCTTCCCGTTAAAATCCAAGATTGGGAAAACAAAGCTCAGCGGTGTATTTCAGCTAGCCGGTAGCAAGGTTGTGAGACAAGCAAGTTATTAAGCGAGGCCGTTCACATTGCCTTGACGTAACCACAGACGTAAATCCGTAAACTTAAGAGTTCGCGAGCTCCAAGCGTTTACGTTAAATTTGCGTCGGAATTCTACGGAAAACCAATCAGAGAGCAGTATGGAAGTTCGATTTCAGGTTGTGTTCAGGTATTTTGTGGTTATGTCATTGTTATTGTAATGTAGAGAACTATAGTTTGCGAACGGTTTTCATACGTGTGACAATTTTTATTGTGACTTTAACTTAGCGTGGCAAATAAACTAATTATGTTCGACGAATTACTCGTCAATTTGATACAAGAGAATCCTTGTTTATAAGTTGACGGAAATGCGAGCACTACTATAACAGCTACTTGCATATATATAAAGACAAATCGATAGGAATGTCCAAGAAAAAGCTAGAAAGAATGGTGAGAAGATCTTCCCACCATTACAAAAACGAATCCATCAAGTTTCAATAGTACGTTGAATTCTGATTGGTTCAGACGAAACTTACATTCCAGGTTACGTTCGTCGAATTCGTGTTTTTTTTAATTTTTATTTTTTTTATTGAATGTCGCATAAACTACTCTGTCATTAGCGACCACTATTGAAGTAACGTTATGACATGAAGACACGACATGGCGATGATAGTGGGCGACAGGACGAGCACATACAACCATGCCTGAGACGGGACTCGAACCCGCGACCCCACGGTCCAAGACCACTACGGCACTACTGCTTCAGCGATCTCGGCCACGGGGCCGGCAAATTCGTTCATTGTGATTGCTTGTTTTTACGTGTAAATTTTACGTCTAAATTTTCCAGCAATACTTTACGTTTCAGCTTGCATCGCGAATGAGGCGTTACGCAGGAAAGGCGCTCTCGACCCCAGACCGCGCGAGGGGAAGGGGAGGGGGAGGGGGAGGGGGAGGGGGAGGGGAGGGGAGGGGGAGGGGAGGGGGATCGCCCACGCAGTCAGTGGCGGTGACAAATAGTCGCCCGCCCGGCGCCGCCGCCGTATGCCTGGGCACGCAGCGGACCAGCGCCCGACAAACGGGCGAAAGCGCCACCCCGCGCCTTTGTGGCGCTCCATTTATCTTGGGGCCCGCGACGGGAGGGGGGGAGAGGGGCGGCTGCGACGCAAGGGGGCTCGCGATGGGGCCACGGCCCCCATAGTCCTGCCCCCCTTCAAAAGATACGGGAGTGAAAAATCTTGAAACATCTATTGGAAAATTATATTACATTATCAATGAATTTATTTCAGTCATTTGTATTATTCATTCCTTAAAGACGCTTATTAATTACCAATTATATGATGCTACAGTCCCTGAGCTATGGGTGATACATTTTCTTATCTACTTTTCTGACGGCGGCGCAGTAAAGTATGACATGACATAACTTGAGCCAAATTCGAAAACCATTCATCGACCTAGTAATGCTTGCGTACGCTAGTAAAAACGACGTTTTGGCAATAGGCCTCTCCCCATCGCAGATACCAAACGACTAGTGCCATCACTTTGAACGACAGTGGAGAAAATGCTCACAAGTACCTGATCGATCAGAATTATGAGGCACTGGTGCCAAACAAAATTGCATAGGATGTGCAGTTCGATGTGCTTTTTACATGATTCATGTGTAATAGACGGTTCACGTACTAATCTGGCTGAAATCAAGAGGCGTTTGAAAACCTGAGGTACGAAATGAATAAATTCAGGTATACCACCAAAATATCCCTTTTCTATCACACCATGTAATTTATATCACGTAGATATCCCCATACTCCCAACTATATCAACAGCAGAGCTTTCAGTTGACTCAATCAAATTCACAGTCAATCGTTCATTCAACACACAAAACTACATACAAATCTATCTAAATATGACAGCTGATGGAGAACAAAAATTAAATATTAAATGAAATATAAAACAGGATGCAAACAATCTCACTTAGGCGGTAACTTCCTCCAAAAACACTAAAAACATTAAGTAATAAGCCAATTTCCTGGAAACCCGCGTATAAACTTTGTACTAGGGCTGCACTGACACCAATATGAACTGGAAAATCAGCATAATGTCATGCAAACTAAAAACAAATTGCCGCAAATACAACAATAAATAACAGGAACCAATATACCCTTTATAAAACACTGCATTTTTATATAAAACTCTAATAAGACCTATACTCCTACACGCATACCCAGTTTGAATTAACATTTTTAAAAAATAACAAAATCAATTCTTCGAACCATCAATAACCATCATTGATATCAAACCACCAAATACACAATAAATTAAAATCATGAATCTATTACACAACTTATCACCTCAATCTTTATAAACTCCATTCATCCTACTAGCATCATAAATAAATGTCCATGCACATTTCTAAAAATAGCAGAATTCGAGATGAAACTAGAAAGGCCTTCAAACTTCCTGAACCTTGTAATACCGAAAGATTAAAATAAGCTTTACTATTTGAGCCACCCCTACCTATATACAGGGTGTCCGGGGAGGAAACATCGAAACTTCGAAAATAAGCTCGTAAAACAAATCTAAGAGTATTTTGTCTAATAAACTATGTGGATATTCCGAATGGTTGAGCCGCAATAAGCACTCCAAAGTTGGCTTGAAAAATTGATTTCTAGGCAAAAATTTGCATTATAGAAGTGTAGAAACACTCTAGAAATATGTAAATTGTTTGTTATTTAGAAAAGAAACGAATATATTTGCTCAGACAGAAAAATTAAGCGAGAAATAAAAAAGGGAGTCGAATGGTGTAAATTGAGTGCTTTATTTCTCGGTTAATTTTTCTTTTTGAACAAATATGTTCATTTTTTGTAAATAATAAACAATCTACATGTTCCTAGAGTGTTTCTATGCTTCTATAATGCAAATGTTTGCCTAGAACTCAATTTTTTCAAACCAACTTTGAAGTGCTTATTGCGGCTCAACCATTCGGAATAACCACGAAGTTTATTAGCCAAAATATGCTTAGAATTGTCTTAAGAGCTTATTTTCCAAGTTTCGACGTTTCCTCCCCGGACACTCTGTGTAGTGTTTAATTCATTCAATTTGTTTCAACTCCTACGCAGTCTTGGGTTACAATTGTGGCATTCGCTCTTCATAATGATTCTAATACTTCTCATTTCTCCCTTATCCTGCGTCCTCTCATTTCTTCCACTTTACATCAATCAGCATTTTAAACTGTAGTATGTGATTGAGAATCAAAAATAAATTTAAAGAACAGAAGATGCAAATGCCTCACCTGCACGCGCGACTCGGGCAGGTTGATCTTGAGCGCGACCTCCTCGCGCATGAAGATGTCCGGGTAGCGCGTCTTGGCGAACAGCGCCTCCAGCACGTCCAGCTGCGCGCGCGTGAACGTCGTGCGCTCGCGACGCTGCTTGCGCGGGTTCGCTGCGGGCGCACAGCGAAAGCCATTAGCACAGGTTTGCTAAATAATACAATTTGTTGTTATATCGTGTATTATTTTTGTAGTGTGTATCTATAATGTACAAAATTTGTTTTAAAAATTACATAATTTTAATATGAATAAATATTTAAAAGAAATGTTCCATATAAAAGAAGGTAACAAACGAAAATCGTAGGTCTTGACGGGAGGGCCATAGCCCCCATGTTCCCCCCCCCCGGGTCCACACCTGGCAGAGACAGGCGCAGGCAGCGTGCGTTGCCAGACGCTCAAGGCAACGTCAAGGGCAGTTTTCTTCTCTGCTTTTTGACAATTGAATGGGTGAAAACCAGAACGACGGGAAAGGGGGAAATGGGGGAGATGACGTTTGGGCGAGACCGGCTCTAGTCTAGAGAAATGCGAGAGGCGTCCGCGGGCCACTGCAGCGGGTGAGCGTTGACAGTCTTCAATTGTTGGATTTGAGCAGTACTGGACCATGCACTAACACGTTTTAATTAAGATGCACACAGTACCTATCACATATGGAATATATTTTTTTAAAGTTCGAGATTCTGCACGTTTCTGGTCAGCTGCGCTACGAAAAATTGGCAGTGAGAAGATCTAAACCTCCAAATATGTAACTGATGTTCCGAGATCTGATTTTCTAGATAATCTAAAAAACACGTGGTTGCTTCGTAGACGCCAAACCGGATCTAAGGGCGCAGATGCAGTTTCCGTGACAAAGCACGAGGAGCAACGGAACGTGTCTTGCGGGTTGCATGTCCGTCCACTGACTTCTTCGAAGCATCATCTAAAATTCTAAAATCTGTTTGATGCAGCCTCGGTCCTTCCCTACTCACGTGAGACCCTAACGCCCGCACGCGCCCACCCATTCGACGGGAAAGGCAGTGGGAGAAAGGGAACATAAAGATCTTCTCGGCCCCTGCCGCGCCCGCGCCGTGCGCAGAGGCCGCGGGCGCGGCGGGGGCGGCGTCTGGCCCAGTGGCGCGAAGATTTTCGTTTTCGCGCGTTTTCCTCTAATTGGCGCTTTAATCGCGTTCTCGGCGCCGATGGCGAGCGGCGAATCGCCTTCCACTTCGTCAAACGCCCAGAGGAGGATGCCGGCCGAGCCTCGACGCCTTTGAAACTTTCTTCCCTTCGGAATTGAAGCGGTGCCTTTTACACGCGCCTATGCGAGTGGGGAAGTCAATGGAAAGGGTAATGTGTTGTGAATCGAGCGAAAAGAAAATTTTTATAAACACTTAAAGGTAGCAGCTTCGCATCTGTAAATTGCGACATTTTACTCATTGAATGAAAAAAGAATTTTACATTCAAGGTGATATGATCTGTACAATAAAAAGTATTTCCTCTTTAGTGCAGTGCAGTGCAGTGCAGTGTTGTGTAGTGGAGGAAAACAAATGCGAAAGAAATGCATAACAGTTAAGCGTTGTGAAGTGGAGTAAAATGAATTGGAGTATGTACTATTATTCTTAATTATTGTTTGTTTGTTTTTTAAATTAACTACTCTCTTGTAATTTAAATATTCTGCCACCAAGTAATAATACTTAATTGCAGAATTAATAATAATAAATCTAGTTCTCACATAAGATAGTGGGAAGACTATAAATGTTGCATGCAAAAGAGGGAAATAGCATTATTATAGACTGGTATGTAATATAAATAGATGTTGCTAAATAATTTGCTCCGAAGAGCTCCACTAAACGTTCTTTGAAAGATCGTTAAACGGAATCTATCTTTACGCAGGTCACTTCTCCGCTCTGCTGACTCCACTTTGCAGTTTACACGATTGCTATTGGTTTGCAGAAGAGAGAAGAGAGCGGGCGATGAGTGGCTTGTCTAAATCTCTGCCACTTGATATTCTGTACGATACAACGTGCCTACACAAACTCAGATATATCACAGATACGCACGGTGGTTGCCTAACATCTAGAAACCTTCACAATTTTAACTGCTCTGCTCCCGGTGACTGCAAATGAGTATTTAATGCAGGTCATTAGTCTCGTAAGTACAGGGCGTGCTACAGCTAGGGAGGGGACGATCTCCAGATCGAGTTGCGGACGGGGGTTCCTTCTCTACTCGTCTTCCCTGGCGGACCACCGCCAAGGCTCCAATCTCCCAATTCACCTCCTGCCACGTGTTAGTTCACACCATATTTTACAGGCCTGCTCTTCCGTCTGACCACACAGATTTCGCTTCGCTCCTTTCACCTTCCAGCGGAGAAAGAAGGCACCATGGAAGAGCGACGAAATAGGCGATTTGAATTTAGCTCAGAGGCTTCTATTAGGCTTGAGGCTCATTTACATGCAGTAAATCTACAACTTTACTTCCCCTCCGAAGGCGTAGGAACGAGGCGTAGGTTCGTGTGGTAACTTAGTGCATGTAAGTGAAAGTGTACGTGAGAGGGGAGAGGAGTAGAGTAGGAAGGAATGATGCGCGCGGCCCGTCGTTCGTTTGTAACGATCCTCCTCCAGCATTCAACCGATGTTGATAGGAGGAACCAATGAAAACTAGCGACCAGAGCAGTCGCTTGCTGGAAATCTTCTCCAGTCAATGTCTGCGTTCGCCCTAGCTATGCAGTTACACTTTAAAATCCTCCGTCGGCGAAATTCTAAACCTAGGAACACTCAGTGAACGAAGACGCAGATGCAACGGATGTCGTAACTGAGCCGTTGCGGACGGGCCGCTGACTTAAAAAACATTACCCTTACAGTATCTATAAACTGGTAACTATCTACCTGTAAAGTATCTATATAAAGTAGTATAGACGTGTTATTTAATAAAAGACTCACTTGGAAATCTCCATATCCATCCAGTAGCTAATAAAGCTTCGAATAAAAACACAAAACTATTCGCTTTCATTCTCTCTCGATCTTCCAATAATACCGAATGCCGAATAATACATTATTTAATCTTTTTTATACGCAGTGCGCTGTCACCCATAACCTCCAAAAATGTTGCGTTTCTAAATAAGCCTCTGAGAAAGACCTAGGACGATCTTTTATTCAAAACCCACTTCGGGAATTAAATATTCCGTCACTAAATTAACACATCAGTAGAACATCATTTCTCTCAAGTATATATTTTATGTAATCTCTAGTATCTCTCCCCTTTTTCTACAATCTTTAATCTGGATCGTTGGGCAATATGTTCCTGTATTCCAGATTTTCTAGGACCTCCTCAAAATTTTGTCAATTTGTTCTTTTATTCAGAGATAAAGTTCAAGATGAATTTGGTTACATAATGGAAGTTGCGTTGTTACTGGTTTCAGGAAGAGACTCGTTTAGCTATTTTCGTTGCTGGTTTTGATGAGCGACCTACGAAAACGTTTCAAAGTTATTCACGAGAAATAATTAATACTTTTATAGAGTTTGTTGATTTTGTCACTATGTTTTCGTAATTGACTCCTTGCCCAACAAGTGTTTCGTATTGGCGTATACTTTCATTCGTTTTAATTTGCTATAAATTATACCAATATGAAGAAATATATCAAGAAACATTGATGTACTGCATATTATATTACTCAATTCATTGATAATTATTAATAACGTACTTTTCAATTTTGATACAAACGTATGTAATGTACTCATCATTTGAGAATACTTACAGGATCAGTGTTGTTAAAGTAATACTTCCAGCGCCGCTTTTTGTTAAAAAATCTCTTGTTAGCAGAGTTCCGGAATTTTTGCGAATTCCCGTCGTTTAAAGAATCGAGGCATTCTTTCACACCCCGCGAGGATTGTGCTCCAATGCAAACACCATTACCCAGAAGTGCACGCTCGCCCCCGCCCTCGCCCTGCGTCCTCCCCAAAACAACGGCCGGGCATTAAACGTCATTTGCAGCGAACGAAATATTTGTTTTCCCGAACGCGTGCGACGCGAGTCTACCGGAGAGAGTGCGTGCTACTTATTTATACGGGACGCGGTGACGCATTCAAGACGAGTCTTGTTTAATGCACCGCCCCCTCCCCCTCCCCCCCCCCTCGCTCGCTCGGGCGCATCGCACGCGACGCCCGCCATAAGCTCATTGCGAAGTATAAAATGCTGTAATCGCATTTGTTGCGTATTGAGAACACTCGTTTTGGCGGCTCATAAGGAGAGTGGAGCTCGCGTTGACAGAGCACGCGGCGCTGGCATCACGCACCCCCCCCACTCCCCGCGCTCAGCTCAATCTGGCTTACACCGAACGGCATTAACATGAAATTTTAAACTCGATTATTTTAAGCCCAATACGTGTAAATAAATACTGGGAGCGAGCTTTTCCCGCGAACGCCCCCACCCCGCGCCCCGCCCCGCCCCGCCCCGCCGCGCCCCGCCCCGGCGCTCGCAACTATCGCTATAAAAGCACACACACGCAATCTCACAGAGCCATTAAACTAAAAGGGCGAAATATTTGCAAATCGACGAGATAGGGGAGAGCGCGAGCGGATTTTAAACGCAAATTGAACGAGCCATTTGTTTACTGGAAAAAGAGCGGTCGGCGCGGCGGCGAGAGAGATGCGGCGGCGGGAGCGGAGCGGAGCGGGGCGGGGGGCGGGGAGGGCAGGGTATGGGAGCCGTACGCAGTCTCAGACGCCATGCAACACACGACTCGACGGACAAAAAGGAATATAAAATAATAATTGACACTAGTGAAAACAAGGCATCGCTAGAAAAATTAAACGGTATTCATTACTAAAGAGTACGCTGTGAATGGCACTTTTCAAGATACTTCATTGCTAATAAAAATAGTAAATACTTGAAATATACTTTTATTGAGAACATGGCAATTATTTTTATATTTATGCAAGTTAGGAAGAAGTTGAAAAATTATAATATATACGAATGTATGTTGTAAATATTTAAGTTTCTAGTACACTAACGATATCGTGTAGTTTAAAAGAATCCTGAAAATTAAAGGTACTACTTCTTCGAAATGGAATGCGGATTTGGATGACATTTGTTACTGATAGTAAGAATTTTAGGCATTTGCTCGTGAAAATGGCGTAACCATTGTGTGTTGGTCAGAGACCGTGAGCATTAAAGTTAAACAAATATTATTTTCCTAACAAGTAGTCAAAATAAAATATTTTCGTTTTCGTAAGATCAAGCGAAGTAGAGTGACAAAAGAATAGAAGACTTTGATGGAAGGGATTAAACAGATCTGCGAATTGTGAATTAAGAGTTCTAGGCATTGTGAGTGTTTTCGATAATGAGGTGTGTTCATTTTCTAGTATATATTAGATTCAATGATTTTTATTAATATTCCGTTCTGAATGAGTTGATGTCGCTGTATTTTGTAAATGTATTACATTTATTTGGAACGGATTGATTTAGCATAGTATTGCTTCTTCATCATGCTATGGCCAGGTACTGAGGACTGGGGTTATTTTTTCATCGTACTTATTCTTTTTCGAGGATTATGATTTTAATATCCTATCCATATTCTTCAATTTGCTTGGGCAGTATACTAAGTACATCGAGAAGGAACATTTGTGTATAAATAAACAAGTGCAGAATTATTGACGTGATATTCCTTACAGCCTACCTGTTGTCTAATCTCGCAAATACGTTTCTAACTCGTTAGAGTTCAGCAACAGGAGAAAAAAAGGAAATAATGACAAAAACAAAGTCAGGCAAAATAATAATCAATCTAAAACAATCACAGAAGTAAAGTCGTGTGATTTCTCTTGTTAATCTTTCAAAATTATAACAACAATTATTATTATTATTATTATTATTATTATTATTATTATTATCATCATCATCATCATCATCATCATTATTATTGTGCAGTGTTGTATTGTGAAGTGGAGTGAAATATGCAAGAAAGACATAATACTTGAAGAGTGGAGCTGTGCAGGCGTGCGTACCTGTGGGGTAGCCCATGCTGGAGTGCAGCGAGTCCATGGAGGGCATGGCGAGCCCGATGCCGTTGACGGAGTAGGGCGACGACTTGAGGTAGGCCATGCTGGCGGACGAGCCCGAGCCGCAGGGGCTGCTGAAGGGCGGGAACGCCAGCTCCCCGTCCGGGTTGCACCTGCGCACGGTCGCCCACGCGCGCTCTTGCATCATTTCCATGCGGTTTCTGAAAGAGCCACCTCATACAAAGAGCGGAAATACATTTCCATGCGGTTGCTAGAAATCTCACCATACAAAGAGCGGAAATCATGTCCATGCGCTTTTTGAAAATGCCTCCATAAAAAGAACGGAAATCATTTTCATGCAGTTTCTGAAAGAGCCACATTTTAGAAAGAACTGAAGTCAATTCCATGCTGTTTCTGAAAATGCCAACTTGTAGAAAGAACTGAAGTTAATTCCACGCGGTGTCTGAAAGACCCCTTTGTAAGGCGGCTTCACACATTCAGCATTTGGCGAGGAGCGAGCGACTGTTCGCCGATGCTCGAGTGGTGAAGAACGGTTATATTTGATATTACATCAAATATTTATTGCTCGCCCTACTCACGTTTCTCGTTTTTTTGGCTCATCAAAAGAAACCAAAATTCGCTTAGCATCTCGGCAACTTGGAATTGAGTGAGTGGATTCGTTTGTTTGCTTTTTTGCCGAATGTGTGGAAACACCTGTATATTTGAAGGGTTCCAATGAACACACAGTAAAGCATGTGGAAACATTTTCGAAATGAAAGACTGAACATTTTCCCTCAAGTGGGTTACATAAAAATTACAATAACCTGGGCCATACCCGAATCATACATTGAACTACAGTGTAAAATCTTCATAAAGAAACTCAAAAGACAGAGTGCTTTATTTCGTTATTGGGAATTTTCAATGAACGGGTTATAAGGTACACAATCAAACTCACGTAATATCTAAGTTATAAAGCAGATCATCAAAGCGACTTAACATCGATTTTGAATATTAGATTTGCATGAGAAAGGATGGCAGGAGCCCAGAGGTGTGGTAAAAACGAAAATTTTGAGGTTTATCATTTTTATAGCAAGGTCCTTTATTTGTGTCGTCTAGTTTCAGGACTAGATACGTTAATTTTCTAATTTATTTCAGTAAACACAAAAATCCAACAATTAATAAGCTTTATTTATAGAAGATTTTTTCATTAAATATATTGACACGAGATAAACATTACTTAGCCAAATTTCTGCGTTGATAAAGTATTCTTGGAATAAAAAGCTTATTTTTCTTTGTGATCCATTGCCTTTTGCATCGCACTTAATTAACTATTGTTTTAAAACCAGATAATTTGCGTAAGTAATAAAGAAACTGAGATTTTGTTATTGAAATGAATGTGTGAATAAACTGTTTCCGGAGGGATCTGAGTCTGCAATTTTGAAATGAGTATGCCAAAGAAATGTTGGTACGAGTTGCGTAAGTTATTTTGGTATCAATTCATGAACTTACACATAACTGTACACTCTTGACATAATTCACTATTAGCGAGAGACTAGCACATGCAGTGAATGATATATGTCGCCTTTACGGTGAAAAAGAGTGACAGAGAGGAGAAAGAGGGAGAGAGAGAGAGGGGGAGGGAAGGTGTGTGTGAGAGAATGAACTTGTGAGACATATTGTGAGTGTTTGAGAGAGAAAGTGTTGAGAGAATATGTGAGTTCTTGTGCTAGGGCAAATTTGTAAGTGTAAGGTTGATTATGTGAGAGACTATATGTAAATATAAAAGTGATTGTATGAGAGTGAATGAGTAAGTGTAAGGTTGTTTGTGTGAGAGTGGATGTGGGTCTGGGCGAGTAATTTGAATAAAGAGATGAGAAAGGGCAAGTATGAAGGTCTTTTAGAGTGAATTTCGAGTGAGTAAGGATGTATGTGAGTTTGTGTGAAGTCGTAAGCTTTCGCGACCAGAGTAATATCTAAGATCTTGGCTGTCCGGGTGACGCCGCGACGAAGACTGTGTTGCCAAAAATATTTTGCCAATTTTGAGTTTGTGCGTTTGTGTGTCCGTGCGTGCGTGAAAGTGCGTGTATGTGCATGCAGGTGCATCAGAGAGTGAGAGTAAGTGAATATGTAAGTTGAAAGTAAGTGTGAGTGTGAGAAGAGCGTTGAGAGCGAGAACGCGCGCGTGTGTGTGTGTGTGTGTGTGTGTGTGTGTGTGTGTGTGTGTGTGTGTGTGTGTGTGTGTGTGTGTGTGTGTGTGTGTGTGTGTGTGTGTGTGTGTGTGTGTGTGTGTGTGTGTGTGTGTGTGTGTGTGTGTGTGTGTGTGTGTGTGTGTGTGTGTGTGTGTGTGTGTGTGTGTGTGTGTGTGTGTGTGTGTGTGTGTGTGTGTGTGTGTGTGTGTGTGTGTGTGTGTGTGTGTGTGTGTGTGTGTGTGTGTGTGTGTGTGTGTGTGTGTGTGTGTGTGTGTGTGTGTGTGTGTGTGTGTGTGTGTGTGTGTGTGTGTGTGTGTGTGTGTGTGTGTGTGTGTGTGTGTGTGTGTGTGTGTGTGTGTGTGTGTGTGTGTGTGTGTGTGTGTGTGTGTGTGTGTGTGTGTGTGTGTGTGTGTGTGTGTGTGTGTGTGTGTGTGTGTGTGTGTGTGTGTGTGTGTGTGTGTGTGTGTGTGTGTGTGTGTGTGTGTGTGTGTGTGTGTGTGTGTGTGTGTGTGTGTGTGTGTGTGTGTGTGTGTGTGTGTGTGTGTGTGTGTGTGTGTGTGTGTGTGTGTGTGTGGTGTGTGTGTGTGTGTGTGTGTGTGTGTGTGTGTGTGTGTGTGTGTGTGTGTGTGTGTGTGTGTGTGTGTGTGTGTGTGTGTGTGTGTGTGTGTGTGTGTGTGTGTGTGTGTGAAAGTTATGTTCCCGAGTTCGATTTTGTGTAACTATCATGTTAACGGCTTTGTTCCGAGATGACTGAGTGAAATGTCTCATCTCAACAAATTCCTTTCAATTAGTCAATACGGCCAAGAAGGACTAGTGGAAAGGCAGTAGCATCCAGTATGATTGTACCGTGTATAATCTAGGACAAGAACTGGTAAGTCCATATTTTCCTGCCCTATTGATTCCGTAAATTGTATCATGATGATTACCATGATGTATCAGGATTATTAATTGCATTTTAAAGTCTTAAATTCCACATACACAAGTGATTCAAAACTAATGGTTTTTGCTACATATTTTTCTAAATATTTTGCCAATATATTGCTAAATATTTTGCCAATCAAATATTTACTTACGACGAGAACTAAGATAGTTTACAACGAATTTCTCGCCTCCTGCGCTCAATCAACATTATCGAATGACTGTAAATTTATGGAAATAAATTATTTTAGAGGACAGATGTTCTAGTTTACCCTCTTTGATAATACACTCCCCTTACCAATGGATACCACGTAATTCAGTTTCTCCCATCCTCTTCCCGTGAACTTCAGAATTCCATTACGGCTTAACAAAATTATCCAGCAAACAGACTGTATCGCCGTCACTGAATTTTCCATTCCGCATCGTCAGTCTAATCCCGCTCCGTCGCAAGTCCCTTCCAGCCGCAACTCAGACACACACACACACACACACGTGGGTTAGTCAGCGCGCGAAGCGAACGAGAGCGAAGCAGACAGCGTAAGATGTGGGAACAGAAGCCCATTCCTTTGTTTCCGAGTTGTTGTCGGGGGCGAAACCTCACGCTAATGACGGGCTTCTATCGCAGCCGCGGATCGCAGTCGAGGGATGAAGCTCCAGCGGCGGCAGCACTCTGGGGAGACGGCTGCTAGGGGGCGAGGGGCGGGCCGGTCCCTGGAGCTCGGGTTACCCCCTCGCGGCGAGGGGGCAGCGGCGTTGAGCGGGCCGCCCCCCCCACCCCAGCCGGCACCGGTGGCAATGACCCGCGGCGCGGCCTAACAACTATGAAATGTATTCATTAGCGACGCAGGGCGGCGCTAACACGCTGCTAATGTGCGGCAGGGGCGCCTCCCTCGCTTTCGCCCTCGCCCTCGCGATCCGACAAGTAATTGATTTCCCTTTCTTGTTTAGCTGCGTCTCTTATTTGGTTTTACGAGCCATCGCCCGCGAGCTGAGGTTTGCAAGTCGGCATTCAGGCGGTGCGGCGCGGCAGGGTGAGGCGTGGTGGGGGGGGCGGGGCGGGGCGGGGCGGGGCAGAGAATTTTACGGGATCACGAAAGGCCATTAGTGGCAAATGTTTATCAGTTTTTTTTTCTTGGCAAGTGGCTCTTTTGTTTTATTTATTTAACTCTGCTTATGAAGGTGCAATTTTATTAATGAGTCACTCAAGGATAATATCACTTCGTTTTACAGATGCAGTTCACATTCATAGAAAGTACGTATCTTAAAAGTATATTTTGAAATCAAAGAGGAAATTCATGAAAACAATTTTATAATTTAGAAAGAAGATAGTGTATAGAACTACAGGCATTCTCGACAGTACGTAGAGCTCAATGAAAAGGGTTATCAGCCGTTTAGTTGATTTATTGATTAAAACGTTTCTCTAATAAATGACTTTCTCTTCATCATTCAAGTGTTTGTTTATTCTTCAAAATACTATAATACATAACGTTTCCGTTTAATGTTATCACTTCAAGCCACAGATTATATGATAACATTAACCAAATGAAAGAAGATTCTAATCGGTAGATTAATTATCAAATGAAAAAGGAAAAATAGTTCTAGATTCCGGTTTTGCAACTGCTCTTGGTTCTCTCTGAAGATGCCATTAATGTATATCACGTACTCATCACCTGAAATCATTAGGCCTGAACTAAAGAAATCGTCGCAACATTTCTAAAGCTTGCTTGATTTCCACCGTTCTTGGAGGATGAGACTGTTTTCCATATATCCAGTCAGTCCAGCAGATGTGGTGATGTTTTCATCAATACCGCCGCATTTCAAAATTCGTTTTCCTATTTCCGTCCGGTGGTCGAGTGCCCGGATATCTTAAAATGAATTCTGCTCACAATAAACGTCATTGTCTTCATGTTGTAATATCAGTCCCGGTAGTAAGTCGAAATAAGGGTAATATCAGCCATTAACCGTGATTTCAATAAGCGGCGTCCGCTGTGTTTATAAAGTGATAATGCAATTTATCACTTCTTTTTCAAACTTTTTCTTTTAATACGTAATTTGTCATGATTCTTTGTGTGTGGGAGCTGCGAAGTATGTGTGTTCTATATGAAATGCATATGTATGTATATACTGAAGAATATAACTAGGTTTCTGAGGATACACTCGTATACACTGATATTAAAAGTTATATTTATACATGTAAATTACATTAATTCATTTAAATTTTTCTAGCCATCTCTAAATACTATTTTCACCACTGTAACTATTTGGTACAAAATAGATGTCTAAGGTTAAGAAAAGAAAGTATCTGTGACCTCTTGGAACTACGAGGAAGAAAGAAAAAATATAAGATAACAAATGAACTATGTTATTTTAGTTGTTTTTTTTTTTCATTCGGACTGCTTCAAAAAGCTATGGTGGGTTCTGCCAGAAATAAAATAAGAATTCGATACACGAGTAAACTTTTTGAATGTGACACGAGATACTTAACAGACATTTTTTGCATCTTCGAAATGCAGGCGCTAATATGGATGGTGACCTGCAATGACACTCAAGATGCGTGCTATGAAAATCTCATTCCAATCCTCTGAGATTGTTTTTTACTTTTTCCATTAATCAAAAATAAAACGAATCTAAAGAAAGGAAAGTAAATATTTAATATTTATTCAGACTGATGATACTATAATGCACACCATACATCTTAATAAAGCAACTTACTGGAAATGTTAAATTAAAACACTTTCAAATTCAAAATAGAAGAAAATACTAATTCATAATCAAAAATTAACTTACACAATATTATTTTAAACGGAAAAAATTACGAAACGTCTAACCAAATTCACAGTTTTAAATAACGATACATAAGTAAATACTTCTTCACGTTTCGGTCTGTCCTTCATTCAGGGCGAATGCCATACACTACGTCTTTTACACCAATCTCTTCACTCCATTACATAACTCTGATTAAAGCGTTCTATTTTATCTCTGTTCCCAAAACTCCTGGCCCAACTTTACGTCCTGACTCAAGAACGATCAATTACGCTCTCACTGTTGATTTTCGTGCTTGTTCTCAGATCGGCAGTCTCCATGACATCAAACATTATCAACCTGTAATTTCCTACTCTAGAAAACCGAGCATATACTTGTATTTATGTCTTGGAGATAAATTTGGACGAAACGTGAATAATACACATTTAAGATTCATTCCACTTTAGTCCTTATAGCGCTTCATTTTTTCTTTGTTTACAATGGATTTCGTTAAGTTGCACCGACGTTCAATGGCAAACCGTTCTCCTTCCGCGAGGTTGTTCATGAAAGAGGTAAATACCTTTGAAAATATTTGTGTTAACACAAAGACAAAGCAATATGTACACTTCCATGAATAATACTTATTGATGTAGGGTGCAATATGGAATCACTTCGTCCATTGATCAAAATCGGGAATCGTCCATTGCCCAGTTGCGAGCTTTTCAAAATACTTGTTTTAGGCGAACTTCTTCAGAGCGTCATATCATAATGTAATATATTTGTATATTACGTATTGTGTATCACTCCCTGAACTAGTTTGGCATGATCTGGAATGGTAAATTATAGTGATGCGTAGGTTTTTACGGTGAACGAAAATGAGAAGTATGGGAAACGGGACAACTTTGAGAAAACTTGCTAGGAATCTGTTTTGATCTCCACAAATTTCACAAAAATCGACCGGGATTTGAATCCCGGTTTTTTTCAGAGAAGGAAAGCGGGCGCTGCCGCAGGAGACAATTCGACGGGGAATGCGCCGTGCACCGTCCTCGCTTCATTTGATGCCCGTGCTGAAACAGTATTCATTTCTCCTTGCCAGGAACACAATTATGGTTGCGTAACCTGGACACCAGGAACACAATTAATCCACATTAGGTGCCTTCTTAATCATTTCCACGCTTTTAAAAATTCAAATCAAGAACGTTCTTTATTCAGGTTGTGTTCCGGAAGCCATTTTTTCTTTTTTTCAATTCCTCCCTCCGGGAATTTTGAATGATACTCCTGAAGAAAGCCGTGAATTCGCCCCATGGTTGCCCGCTAGGCATCGGATCGTCCTCCCTTCATATTATCCGATTCTTCTGGAACCATTGCTCGAGTCTCCAAATGCGGAACAGTTTTCGTTTTGTACATTGGTACCGTACTTTCGTTACATCTAGAAAAATACTTGTTTGCAGCCATCAGATTCATCTACGCTGCGCAAAGGCAGCTAGTCACTAGGGTCCAAAGAAGGCATTCCGTTTGCGTTAACATCGTTGACGTGTGTTACATAACTGCCCCACTCGATTCACTTGATCAGGAATCAGTTCAATCTAATATTTACCAGTTTTCATCAATCACGTTCGTTCGAACTACTTTATTGGAAGTTTTTGTTATATATTAATTTATTGGATGTGTTATATACATTGTGATATGATATTTGTGTTGTAAAAACCAATGTATTCTTTCTCGCGAGAAACTACGTACAAGGACTCTTCACTTTTTTCTTGAGCTCCTAACTGGATTGAATAAATGATATGTGTTGAATCGAATGCCTACTTATTACTCGAACGTTATCCGTAATTAGTACGAATACTGCAGATAGCAAGTAAGAGTTTTAGCCTTTTAGTCTTTTTTCTGGGAGCTTCGCCAATCTTAGAAGGATACTAGTTGTCTCTGAGAAATCTCTAGGGACTAGGGTATGAGGAATCTGTAGGGACCAACATTTCTTTTCACGTTAGATAAGATTCTGCATTAAGCAATGTAATACTATGGAGTACATGCTTGTCAGGACCGCGATTTATGTTCAAATTAGACCAATTTCCGCATGATGCAGGTTCCGCCTTAAGCCATTTTTACTGTTCTACAATGGAGAGACAGAGCTGATTTGAAAGCGATGTCCGTGGTCTCTAACGTCCGCAGCGTCTCGCGCCTCTCTCCCTTCCTTGGCCGGAGACGCGAGCGGGAGCGACGGGGCGCCGGCCCGCGGCGGCGGCCGACACGGGCGGGGGCGGCGAGGCGTTGTTAACGCGCAGGCGGCAGGTAATGAGGGGCGCGGGGGCGGCGGGGCGCGGCGCACAATGCGCCAGCTGCGCGGGATTCAGTCGCCGCCGCGGACGACCGCCCGAGCTGGCGCGGGTGGAGGTAAAGGTGGGGGCGGACAGCCCGGTCGGCGCGGGGGCGGGAGTACTCCATTGTGCGCGTCTCTGCAATTATTCGGAGTAATCGTGCGTTAAGGCCGCCGGAACTCCCCTTGAACGCCGGCGCAGCGCGCCCACCAAATAAATACATTTCAATGAAACCGACGACCGGGTGGTAGCGGCCCTTGGGAGACACACTCCCTCCCTCCACACATGCCACGGGCGGCCCTCAGCTCATCACTGCCGCCCCGCCGCCCTCGTGTCCTCACCGCCCACTCCCCTCGGCCCCTCCACCCTCCGCCCTCCGACCGCACCCTCGCCGCCCCCGTGCGTCGGAGGCTCCCAATGTTAATCGAATCTCAAAGAAATGCAACATTAATACTCTGGAGGCCCTTTTGAAGGGCGGGAGGCCCGAGCGGAGTCGAGGAGCGGAAGAGCCGATGCCTATCTGCAGACCGCTCGCCGTCATTGTGCGGCTAATTCCCAAGACGGGGACACCGATAGGGCGCGCGGTGCGACCGAACGACCAAGCGAGGGCAACTCCCCAACTGTTGCAACTCGAACTGCCAACTCCAAGTGAAGGGAGTTTGAGATCGCTGTTTAAATGTCAGGTTTTAGTAATAATAATAATAATAATAATAATAATAATAATAATGTTTATAATAGTATTAAGTATAAAATAATACGTATATATACGTAAATATTATAATAAGTATATAAGAATAACTATAATAATAAGTTTAAGAACTTGTCTAAACTCCCAGGTCATTCAAAAGATCGGGAAATGCAAGAAATGGCTTTATTTGGAACAGCCCACATTTTGCGCAAAGTATTGTAGAGGTACCGACAGTCCCTAGATCTACTCCTTAGGTAACTGGTTGCAACCTCGAGTAGATTTTATACTCATCCGACGCATAACATCTGTAGTCGTGATATGAAGCTATAATAATAATAATAATAATAATAAAGGTAAAAGCGCACAAATGCGCGTTGTTGGGCTTTTGCATAATCCACAAGAGGCATTGTTCTTTCGGTGCTCCTAGCGAAGTGATGACGGTCGCATGGTTTTCTACACATTCACAATCCGCTTAGGGGTCGTGCAATTTTTTTCGCAGTACTTTCCAATCAGGGCACGTTCACATTCCGCAGAGGATAATTCATTTTTTTCTGGCACGTAGAAGCCGTTATACCGATTGTTAGATATCCACGGACCTCCCAACTGTGTTTCCCCGGATGTCGTCTTTTCGAAGCATACTTTGTTATTGGGAAACTCAAATAATGTCTTGCAAAATTTGCTTTGTACGTTAAAATGTTTCCATGTTATGTTCTTGTTGGGTTGAGTCTTGCGCAAACTTAGCCTTGGAAGTCCAAAAATACGTTCAAAACTTTTACAATAACACTTTTATTTGACACTACAGAGACAACGGTTTATCACAACCAGTAATCATTGGTGGTCGCCATTCCACCAAAAGCCTTTAATTTTTCAGGTTTTGGCCTCGTATTCGTCATTTGGCCCCACCGTGCAGCAGTGAGGGGGGGGATGAGCCCATCGCAGACTGCAGTCAAGATGCGGGCGGGGCTCTTCGCCAATAAAAACCCGTGCCCTGTGCCCAGGCAGCTGGGATCCTTTTTCTTCTTTTGCGTTGGCATCCGACCTTCCTTCCGGATTACACAATTCGCTTGCTTTTCTTCACTAACGCGGATTTCACTTTTCGTTTTGACGTCGAATTTTGAAGTCGGTTTGAAAAGAATGTTTATCGTGTTCTCTTAAATGATTTTGAGACGTCAAATGACGGGATTTTGTTTCAAAAATCAAGTTCTTTTTAATCTCCTAGGTTTTCGCTAGTGCTTTAGGATTTATATTTTCTCTGGAAGTATGTGCGATAAATGTAATGCACAGTTAACTAATAACATTTATTTATTTTAAAAATTAAATAAGTTTTTAATTCTGAAAAGTCATTACTCGTAGTTTTTGGAATTTTAAAATGAATATAAAAAAAGCATTGAGTCAATCTACAAGTAAGAACTATTTCAGCGAATATTGGATCGTGTATTATTTTTCTATCTTGATAAGATAAAATGCACATTAGTTCCATGCTTCGTGCCGAGAAACAAGTTCTTTTTGAAAGAAACTTATTATCAGATGAATATACATACATTAGGTTCTAGGAGAAAATCTCTTGTTGACAGATGTCTTTGCCAGCTTGCTCGTGTTGTTCATTGTCTTAGCTGCTGGAATGCTCTGATAGGCGTTCGCTTTCGCACTCGGAACAAAAATAACATGTTTGTAATGCACACTTATAAGCCACAATTGTTTTCGTCGCTTCCTACACAGTTTCATATTCACTTCGTGATGTGAACGGCATAACATTGAGAGAATCATCTGCTTAAATTGTATTGTCTTTCAGAAAGTCGTAAATAATATTTTTCGAAGCAAGAATTTCAAAAAATTGTTTTACAAGACATTGAAATGTTCTTTTATTTTTTTATTTTTGAGTACGATTGTTTTGTTCATAACTCAGTATCAATGGGAAAATAAATTATAACTTCAATTGAATTTGAGTTTTTATCTATCTACCGAATATAATTATTATTAAAATGTAGGTATAGTATACTTTTAATAAACCTCCATTTGACATATTTTAGTTGAAATAATAATAATAATAATAATAATAGTAATAATAAAAAACTTTTATTTCGTAATAGCAAGATCACAATAAATCGAACGTGAAGCTACTGTGGCTCGTTACTTATTTTTGCAAATTTTTCACTAATTATTAGGGTCTTTTAGTGGGAAGTTTAATCTTGCTCTATTCTCTTTCAAAGACTTGAAAATAGCGTGTCTGTGTACATTTCTTAGAAGAAGCGCCAAATTTACTCAAATGAGAGTTGTTGGCGCATAAAAATTTGCATAGTTCGCTAATTCGTCGTTTTATCGTCCATCTCGAAGCCAGTTTTGCTTGATGGGACTCCACACACGTTGTAGCCAAACAGTTTTGGAAGCGGGAGTCGATTCCAATAATCGAAGCAAACATATTTCTGTACGGCCACAGAAATAGTTCAGATGTTGCCAGGAGGGTTATCTCAGCGAATTAAAATGGTATTTAACCTTCCATTTCTGTATCGACTTATTCTCGTAAATATAAGTGAACAGAAGTGTTATTGATGCCAGAACTTGATTTTGGATGGAAATGTAACATTCTTTCATATAGTGTGAGCTGCTGTTCAATTCCATTCCACTCGGAGGTTCGTGAAGAAATTCTTTCTACCCCAAACAGATATTATTAGCCAGAATCTCATAAAGCATTCTAAACGGGCGCAGAAAAAGACGCCACAGAAAAAAGGTCCCCTTTCTGCCAGATCTTTAATGGCAGCGGCGAGAGGCGCGGGCGGGCGGCGGGCGGCGGGCGGCGGGCGGCGGGCGCGCACTTGATGCGGGGCCATCGAGTGCGCTTCAGAGGCTTTGCGGCGCTGCCACGCGCGCCCGCGAGAGCGCGCGCTCGGGCGGAACAAAATGGCGCAGATTAGTGGACACAACACTCCGGGGCTGCCCCTCGCGGCGGGCGGGGCGCGGAGGCAAAAAGAGGGCGCCTGCCGGCATGTTATTGCGGTTCCGCGTAATTGCGTGGGGGCGCGGGGCGGACGCGCAACAGGCCGGGCAAGGAGATGGGGAAGAGGACGGAGGAGAGAGGGAAAGGAAGGTGAAGAACGTTGAGAGGAAGACGGAAGGTAGAGAGGGAGGGGGAGGAGGGGGCGGAAGCAGGAGAGGGTGGCGGAGGGAGGACGGAAGAGGAGGGAGGAAAGGGAAGAGGTGAAGCTGATCTAGGGGAAGCGGGGAGGAAGAGGAATGGCAGGCAATAGACTATGAGGCATGCATGAAGGAAAGGTGGCAAGGAGAACCGGAGAGATGAGGGATGTCGGGAGGACAAGCCGTAAATGGTGTGGAGGATGAGAGGTAGATGAGAGAGAGAGAGGAGTGGAGGGAGTTCGAGATGGAACTGAAAAGCGCTCTCCCGTGGGAGATGGCGCACAAAGGCGACGCGAGCCGCAGGAGAAGCGATCAATCCACGCAACTCCTTAATAATGAGCTCAGACCGAGAAGTCGCCATGCATTTGCAAATACCAAGTGTCTCGGTGTCTTTACAATAAATGCGTAATAGAAATAAATTCCTACCAAATGCACAAAGGATGGGAGATGAACCATTTGTAATTGAACACTACTGAGTGGTCCAGGAATCGGCTCATTGTGATCCCTAGGTGTGAGATGTTTATTGCTTAGTACATACGCGGAAGCCGAATTGCTGTTTCAAAGAATAATGAATTGGAGCACGTATCAAAAACGTTTATGAAATAATCAGGGGGATTGTTCGAAACAATAACAAATACCAAGCATAATCCAGATGTGACGAATAAACCACAAATATTCTGTCCAAATGTCTACAACCTCAAAATTCAGCTCTTGGACGAGGAATATATCTACCTCATTAGTGTTTGACGAAGTATTGCAAGAAATATTCTACTTTCTATTAAATCAAGAGAATTAAATTTTTTTTAAAGAGAATTATTGATTAGATGAGTCGAAAATCCTATGTTTCACTCTGAAAGCAGAAGTATTACGGAGAAACTACAGTCTCTCTCTCTATATTTTAAATTGCAACTATAGATTCAACTGAGAATGTGGGAAATGAGATTTTACACGTTGAAGGATCGGGAACTTCGTAATATATTTTCAATACCGTTGATTCTTGCATAACGCATCCGAAAGTACGAACCCATGTACCCATTCATATCTTCCGTAAACTCATTTGCATAGTATGTGTCAAGGGCTTACTGGAGTATCCGTATATTCTTAGATAACAAAATAATATCAATTTTGCTTAAATAGATGAAAAATTGCTTTGAAAATATTATCGTTTCTACATAATTCCGTTTCCTCTAACTAATCATTTGCAACTAGAAGATCCCACCATTGATTACTTCTTCATTCATTTTATTTAGCCAACGCCTCATTGAATGTAGCTATTCATCAGAAGCCTCTCAGAAATATGAAATTCCGAAATATCTTTTTTGTATGATTTGTAACTCCTGGTAAACAATCTCTTTAGATTGAGATACTTTTTTACAGGAGTACAACATTCACGAAGAGAATGTGTCATTAATGACATCGATTTGATTTTATTCATTTTTCCACAAACGGAAATTAATACAATAGAATATTCGATTGAGTAAGTTTTGACGCTGGTGAGTTATTTGAAGTTTCACTTGCATCTATTCAATTCGCGACTTAACGCAACTTAAGAGCTGTTTGCGGCGCTGTCTTGTTCCGAGGTTCTCGACACTTTATCTCCAGTCTGTCTTTCGCTACCGATTAGCGTCCGACGTAAATGGTCACGGAAGAATTCCACAATCTAACAGAATTTCTGAGTTTTTGAAATCCTAATAGCCTGTTTGTTTTTATAATTAATTTATAATACTTGAGGTTGACTTATCAACAGCTGAGGTCATTAGAGATCACTATTATTCTACGCATAAGCAAGATCATTTAAAAAAAATTATAAGAGTTAACTGCACACAGTGTCCCGGAAGGAAACGTTGAAAACTCGAAAATAGGCTCTTAAGACAATTCTAAGCATATTTTGTCTAATAAACTGTGTGGATATTCCGAAAGGTTGAGCTGCAATACGCACTCAAAAGTTGATTTGAAAAATTGATTTCTAGGCAAAAATTTGCATTATAAAAGCATAGAAACATTCTAGAAACATAAAAGTTGTTTATTATTTACAAAAGAAATGAACATATTTGTTCAGAAGGAAAAATTAAGAGAGAAATAAAAAAGCACCCAATTTACACAATTCGACTGCTTTTTTATTTCTCGCTTAATTTTTCTGTCTGAGCAAATATGTTCGTTTCTTTTCTAAATAATAAACAATTTGCATGTTTCTGGAGTGTTTCTATGCTTCCAAAATGCAAATTTTTGCCTAGAAATGATTTTTTCAAACCAAATTTTGAGTGCTCATTGCCACCCAACCATTCGGAATATCCACCTAGTTTATTAGACAAAATACGCTTACAATTGCCTGAAGAGCTTATTTTCTAATTTTCGACGTTTCCTCCCTGGACACTCTGTATTATTAAGTAGTAATAATATTTCTCAACAACTGAAGTCACTTTATCAAATTCAGTTATTTTCAAGTATTTGAACATTCTTTCACAACTGTGAACTGAATTGAATGATACATAAATTATTATGTATATTAATTATAATTATATTATAATTATATTAAATATAATTATATTAATGTATGTTTTCATGTATATTCTGTAAATATTCGTATTTCTAAACTTACAATCGAATTGTTTCTTCCGTTTTATTATTTTTTTTTAATACTTGACAGCGTCTAATGACCATGTTCCCGGTTGCTTGGTTTTAATGACACTGTTAATAAACCGATCATGAGCATTTTCAAATAATTTTGATGGGCAAGTTTCCTGGAGTATAAAAATATCGAGAGATCCATACAGAGCCATTTATTCACGTGTGTATTTTAATAAGAGTTCTGTGCACGGTACATAGGTACTTCATTTTTTTTCAATATGCTTTTTTCTATATTTTAATATCAATATCTCAAATAATTTTGTAATTACAATTTAAATATTTTTGTCTTTAGACAAATTCACTCACTCGCCACAAATACCCTCAGTATTTTTAAATTGGCATTTTTCAGATACATTTCATTTTGGTTATCGTAGGAAATTTTAATTCCAGTACCAAGGGCCACCAAGTGCTGTTAGAAGAATTTCTACAAGTGCAGAGGAGGCCCCCGGGTGCGGCGCCACGTCCATTGGGAAGCACCGCTTCCGCCATCTCCTCCCCCGCCGCTGGCGCAGCCCTTTTCCCTGGGCCTGCGGGGCGCCGCGGGGCGCCGCGGGGCGTCGCGGGGCGTCGCGGGGCGTCGCGACGCGTGCGCGCAGGCCGAGGACGAGGGCGAGGGCGAGGGCGCCGGCCGCGCACGTGCCCCGGGGCCAATATCTGTCGGCGGGCGGCGCGGGGGCGGGGGCGCCCCGTGGCGTGCGATATTACACTCGGCGAAGCGCGGCGGCGGTAGCGGTGGCGGCGGCGCTGCTACTTGTTCAAATATTTGCGCTCCGCGGGCGATTGGCTGCGAGTCAATAGCTGGCAGCGCTCAACCCCCTCGCCCCGCCCCGCCCCGCCCCGCCCCCCAGCGCGTGCCTGCGGTGGCCTCGCGCCTCGTCCATCTCGCTGTCGCCCGGTGCGACGCCCTCCACGCGCCTCTCCAACCTCTCCCGTCCAGCCCCGATCCCTCCATTCCTGTCCTGCACTGTCCAGAGTAGACCCGTCCCGTTCCGACCCGTTCCGACCCGACCCGTCCCGACCCGACCCGACCCGACCCGACCCGACCCGACCCGACCCGACCCGACCCAACCTTCCCTTTGCAACCCTTCCCGACTCGACCCGTCCAGACCCGACCCGTCCAGACCCGACCCGATCGGGCTTGACCCGACCCTTCGTGTCCAGCAACTGCTCCTTTCCCCAACACGTTGGGCCTAGGCCAGCTCAGTTTCATTTCGTCCCGTGTCACCGTATGCCATCCCGGCCCGCCTACCGCCCCTCGCCATCCCTTCATGCGTCTCCTGTCCGTTCCTCGCCCTCCCCTCCCCTCCCCTCAAGCACACCGCCCCGCCCTTGCCCTCCATCCCTCGCCACGCCCACTCCCGAAAATTCCTTCTCGCTCCCGCCGCGCCGTAGCCTTCCACTTTCTTCTTCACCACCTCGGCTTTTGTCCCCGGCGATGCTCGATCAGCGCGCTCCGCTCACTCCCTCATTCCTGTCCCTTCTGCTTGACAAGGGACTCGCTTTCTAACTTTGCCCCTCAAGGCCCGTCTTCACGATGCAATATGTCACGGTATTTCGCGTCTTTCTCAGACTGTCCGTCTGTCCGTCTGTGGTCAACGCTAGCGCCTAAACCGTTCGGTCGATTTTCTTCAAAATTGATATTCCCCAGTCGATCTGATTCTAGTCGAAGCTTTGTGATTTTGAAAAAGATTCTTTAAAATTTGGGGGTACTTTATATGAAGCCCCCGTGGGTTTTCAAAATTTTCTCAAAAACGGCTCCAAATTTTTTCTTTAAATTTCTTGTATGAATAGAGGAAAATACACCTTTTAACATGGCATAGGTCCGATTTTCACGTACAGCTCTGAATTTTCGAAAATTATGAAAGTTTGAATTTTTTTCGGCGTCTTTCTCCAACTACAAAATTGAAAATAGAGATTTTTTCTTCAAATAAAATTTGTTCTGCATATTGAGTTCTTTAATAAAGGTCATGTAAATGTTTTTCACAATTTTAGTAGTTTTCGTGCAATATTGCGTGCAATATGTGCAATTTTAAAAAATTACAAAAACAAAATTTTCTCAAAAAGGCTCCAAATTTTTTCTTTAAACTTTTGGTAGGGATAGTGGTAAATGTACTCTATCAATGACATAAAAGCCATTTTGGTCTATCGGTAGGTTTTTTCAAAAATTACCAATATGTAAATTTGTTTACTTGTCTCTCACGTCGTTAATATTTACATTATCGGCGATTTTTTTACATTATTATATTTACGAGTATATATGCTTTAAATAATGTCAAGTAAAGTTTCTCGAAAACACTACCGTTTTCTGTGAAAAGTAGCTCAAATTTCGGCATTTTCAGAAATGCTCAAACGTCATTTTCTCGTATATGGCTGCAATTTTTTTCTTAAAACTTTTGTAACGGATAGTGCTAATTACACTCATTAGTATAGCGTGAAGTTTATTTTGAGATTTTTTTGTTTTTTTTCAAAAATTATATAAATGTAAATTTTTTTTAAAGATCTCTCACATCTTTAATATGCACATTATCCGCAATTTGTAAAGATGATTATATTTGTGAGTGTAAGTGCTTCAAATAACTTCAAATAAAGTATTTTGAAAACTCAAACATTTTTCTGTGAAAATGAGCTTCAAATTTCGCATTTTTAGTAGTGCTAAAACGCCATTTTCTCTTAAACGGCACATAATTTTTAAAAGAAAATTGCCATTTACGGCAAGGTTTTTGTGTTCTTTAATGTTCTAAAATTAATGTTTCTGTTCTACCAATAGGAAACCGAAAAATTAAGAAAATGACAAAAAAATGTACTTTTGGCGATGATAGATGGTAGCTGGCAAGAAAGAGTATGTGGCAATTCCGAATAGCTAGCGAAGACCCAGGAAAATAGAAAACTAATACGGGAAAGTCTGTGCCATTCTGTTTCTGTTTTTTGACAAATAAATAAATAAAATAAATACGGTCATGCTTAATTTTTTCAAAATACGAGTAGTTTTTCTTTAATTTTGTGACAAACGTAATAGGCCGCTGTAAATTTACTGCGCTTTGGACAGCTGGATGCGTCGTAAATTAGAATGTGCAATTTTGTATATTATTTCTTTCTTCGTTTCTTACATTCGAACTTTGTTATAGACTTACACATTAATATTTTAGAAATTGTTTATTTTGAAATATTTGAAATAAGTAAAAAGAATTAATACCTCTCAGAATAGCGACAATGCAGGGTCTGCAACAATGGAATTCACTTTGCGCTCGCGAATATCTGTGAATTAGTGTCATTGTTGTGACCTAATGGAGCTGTACGAAAAGGAGTTATAATTGTCTAATTTATGTTGATATTTGCAGGCAAATATTTAGTTTTGCACCAAATGCTGTACCATTTGTAGTGAGTAGAGAATTTGTTGCATGGTTTTAAAATACTCTTCCCTAATCATGGCCCAATGGAAGGCATTTCTATATTTCCAGGGTATCAGGCTTCTTTTTCCAATACAGGGTTACAAAACTTTTGCATTCTGTTTTTGTGAAGTTGTAGAATTCACATAGTTCTGACAACACTGCAATGGAAATAGTGAGTTCCAAGCGATGATGTTAGTAGCGCATAAAGTGCAATATTACAGTACTACTTAGCTGTTTCCTCTAATACGGGAAAGTAAGTGCGGTTGTAGCACCACTAGTTTATTTGTTGTCATACACATGAGTAAACATTGATACAATAATATGTAAATAAACTGCTGCGTTCAAATTAAAAATCACAATATGAAGACCAAGAAAGCTAAGAAATATTATATTTTATTATAAGAATACCTTTCCGAATCAAATACAATATTTGAATGCCTAGTACTTATATTAGATACAAATAATAACATTAAGTAATCTGTTAATAATATTTCTGGTTCAGGCCAGAGGACTATCATTTTAGCAGGTACTAAAACAGTTGATCATCATCATCGAAGACAGCATCGTTCCACGAAATGTATTATTCCGCCAGTCAGATGAGCCAAAACGCTGGCCGACCATGCCTCGGATGCATCAGATTAGCTACTAGCTGTTGGATTGATTGATTGATTGATTGATTTATTCGTGTTTCCGGGCGCGTCAACGGCTAAGGTCATTAGTCCCGTAAGTGTAGTGCGTGTTTTCCCCAGGAAGTGGCGATTATCTTTTTCCCGCTGGATGGCGAGATCTGGCGCCGACCTACCGTCGACCAGCGGGCCTTTTCCCCTCAACCAGGTATCTTCCACCAGGGGGGTACCGCCCCAGCCGGGACAAGCTCTAAGCTCCCGACCGGTCTCCCGGTATGTGTGGTAGTATAGTGCATGTTTGTGTGTGTGTAAGAGGGAGAGGTTAGGACAAGGATGAGGAAGGAAAGATCGCGCGCGGTCCGTGGCCCGTTTGTTAGGGTACTGCTCCGGCATTCGCCTGGTGTTGATCGGAGAAACCACGGAAAACTACCGATCAGAGCAGCCGGCCGCTAGAATTCTCCTCCAGACAGCGACTGTATTCGACCTAGCTGACAAGCTAGTGTCGAAAATCCTGCCGCCGTCGGGACTAACCTAGGACCTCCCGGTCAGAGGGACTGCAGTGACATCAGGTTGATGCACTGAGCCATCTCTCCCGGTTCTAGCTGTTGGAGATAGGGAGAGATACCACGAACAATTTAGTTGTTCTGTCACCCAAAGTAATATTGAATGAAATGAAACTCACAAAAGACAAACTTTTAACTAACGTATAATTCACGTAAAAAATATTTCTTTAAATAGAAATTTTGATATTTTTCTTGAAATCTAGAAACAAACTGTTTTAATGCGAACATTGCGGAACGATAAATTAATGAATAATTAATGAATAGCACTCCCCCAGTGCAAGTGAATCTATCTTTGTGCAATGAATACGAATCATTTGTACACATTACTCACTAACAATGACCCTAATATGTTTTGGCAGTAATTGGAGCCATGATAATTTTTCGTGTGCCTGAATTGAGTTTTGTGGATTCAACAACGTAGAGACTTGATGTATCGTCCTCTGACGTGGAGACGGATGCTGTGGGTTCGAGTCTCGCTTAAAGGATGGATTTTTACACAGCATAATCATGGGGTTGGACATTGATGCCACCATCTATCTCAACATAATGCCATATACATTATTCATTCATTCATCATTTTCACTTCATGATCACCCTATCTTCTTTCATACATTGCAAGGTACTAGCAAACCAACGCTGTTGTCAACAGTCTGGATAAGGAAGGGCATAAACACGTAAGCTTCCTTCGTATCCTTCACTCAGAAATGAATTTAGGATTCATTATTAGGGTGCGAATTGGCAATTTTCTAATGGATTTGAACATTTCAATGTGGATGGCATAAATAGAGCTCCTACATATAAGTTATTTGTGACCCTGGCAAAGGTACATTACTTTTTTCCCCACCACGATGCATTAAACTCTCTAGATGGCATCCACTTCACATCATCAATAAGAACTGAACATTAACTAGCTCTTGTAGCGAAATGAATCGGTAGCGTACGTCAAAGCGGAACCTGTCCCTGTGGGTTTTTATTGCTGCCAGAATTACGTCGAATTTTAGTCAGGCATATTGGGATTAAACTATTTTGTGCATCAACAATGATGACTTTAAAGTAAAGTAGCAGGGATGCGCGTCATACCGAAACAAGCTTCGCTGGGTGTAATTAGTTATTACTCTAATGTTTTGAAGAAAGTACAAATTATCTTAAGAATTAAAATCGAGGGATAAATTGCATTGAGAAAGAAACTCCTGGCTTTAATGTTGGAGTTGCAGGACAAATTCGAAAATAGATTTGAACTTTGCTATTTTCCAAATTTAAGAGGTTTTAATGAAGATCAGAACCACACAATTTTTATAAATGCACTTTCTCCTAATCCAGTAAAAAAGCGAAGATAATAATTGCAACCATTTTCCCCAAAAGTTCGAAAATGCCACAGAGAGTTCATGAAAAGTAAAAGTAAAATGTGTAAATGGTTTCCAAAAATATACATGTAGACCGTATTCCTGACGTATTTGCTGTTTCAACACAAAAGACAAGAGGTATACATGGCACATACTTAGACCCGTCCACAAAGACATCCCAATTTTCTGGTACAAAATGACTTATCTCCTCGCCACCTGCACTAATCTTTGGAAGAGGACACATCAACCTTCATCGTGATGTTTGCGCGATACAGCACAAAGGAATCTTAAGGGCGGATTTTACGACCGAAAGTTTGAGAATGCAATGTTCAGATGAATCCAACACTTTTCCTTGGTTTAGTATAGAAAGGAAAAGGAAAAGTTGTTAACCTATGCTTGAGGCTTCTCTAGATTCACCTAAGGTTCCCTTCGCTCGAGTGTGAGGAAGCGGGAGGTTGCATTTCCTGCGGAGAAGGACGTCCACTGGAAGCGAATGTGTTTTTGAGTTGTGCTTGGGCGAGCGCTGTTTGCGCACGGGGGCGGCGCAGAGCGAAAGGCAGCGCAGCGGAGGGCGCGCGCAGTTTTGCCACCATTAACATAAACAAGCGCCGGCCGCGCCGCGTGTTTGCGCAGTAAATTGAGTTGGCACGCGGCGCGGGCGCTCAAGTGCCGTCGCGCGGGCGTCTCCAGGGACGACGCGGGGGCGGCGGCGGCGGCGGCGGCGGCGAGTGAGAAGGGGATGGGGGAGTGGTGGAAAAAGTGAGGCTGGGGAAAGGGAGTGGATTGATTGATTGATTGATTACTAGCGATTCGGGGCGCGTAAACTGCTACGGCCAATAGTCTCGGAAGTATAGTGTCGGAGGGGGGCGGCGATTTTGGCCCGCTCGATGGCGAGATCCGGCGCCGACCTGCCGTCGGCTAGCGGGATTTTCCCCAACCAGGTATCTCCCTCCAGCGAGGCACCGCCCCAGCCGGGGTCAGCTCTGAGCTCCCGACCGATCTCCCGGCAGGTGTGGTAGTGTAGTGCATGTAAGTGGAAGTGTGTGTGTAAGAGGAGAGGATAGGACACCGAAGAGGAAGGAAAATTAGCGCGCGGTCCGTGGCCCGTTTGTTAGGGCACTGCTCCGGCATTCACCTGGTAGTGATCGGAGAAACCACGGAAAACTACTGATCCGAGCAGCCGGCCGCTAGAATTGTCCTCCAGGCAACGACATAATTTGACCTAGCTGACAAGCTAGTGCCGAAAATCCTGCCGCCGCCGGGAGTCGAAACTAGGACCTCCCGGGCAGAATCACTGCAGTGACCTCCGTTGATGCCCTGAGCCAACTCTGAAAAGAGGAGGAGAGAGGTGGAAGAAGGGGCGATTGGAAGGGGCGATGACAGGCGGAAAGGGATGTGGCGAGGAAGGGCGGGGATGGGAGGGGCATGGAGGGGCATGGCTGTGGGCGTGGGATGCGCCAAGCGAGGGCGGTGGGGAGGATGCGTTGTGTTGAGGAGCCGGGGGGGGCAGGGTGAGGGAGGGGGCGTCTGAACGGCGCAGCGCCCGGGGAGACCCCCCCCCCCCGACCGCGCGAGTGCAGACGAAGTGCACTGGTGTACGCGCATGTCAACACTTGAGCTCAGTAGGCGGCAAACTTATGAAGCTTGTGAGTAACCATACCGTTTTGAATCACACTGTCAGTTTCCAAGAAACCAAGCCAGAATTTTTTTCAAATATTAACATCTGTTTATTGTCTATAAACAAACATTTTTATTAAATATGAACCAAATTTTATAATGAAACTGGATTCACGAAAAATAAGTCACCTATCCCAGCTCTGTAGAACAAATTCAGGTTAGCCAACCTTCCGCATGACCGAGGTCCCACGAATATGGCCCCGCGAGCATAGACTAGTGACATCTTTACTCTATGGCGCGAGCTAGCAGTAACTCGCGATCGACGGTTCGGCGATGACTGCTGAAGCTCATTGACGTTTCTTTTAACACAGTTCAGTTAACAGTTTTAACGTTCGTATAGCTAACTGTCCTGGAAAGATACGGGATCCGAGAAGTGGGCGTTTTGCTTTCTAAATTTGAAAAATTATTACGCTTCACGAAGGAAATGAGATACATATACTCCAAATGTATCTAGCACTATTCCAATTCATCAAAACGAGCTGGGTCGACACACTGAAGTCTGATATGAAATTTTTAACACTCCGAAATCTAGTGATGAAGATGTTTCCTTCCTACGGGAGCTGGAAGGTTCTTAGATGATTGCGAATGGAACACAATATTAATTTTCAAAATTTATGGAATTAAACAGAGATAACGGAAAGGGCAGGCAAAAAAAAGCACACACGATTCATTTCAGTATTTCGACGGGAACTTCTGGGACATTATAGAATACTGGGGTCTATAAAAAATCATTCAGAAACAAAAAAAATTAACGAAGTAGTAAAGTGTAAAAGTTTAAACATATTTTCTCACAAAAAAAAGAAAAAATGAAGAAAAAAACGTAGATGAAGGGTTTAAGAGCCGTTTGGACAAACGAGAGAATGTTCTTGTGGTTTCAAAGCGCAGGTTAACGGTGCAGGCCGGGCCTTATTTATGCGTCGGAGGTATTCAAATGAACGGATTTGGAAAGAAGCGGCCAGAGAGCTCCGCTACCGTTTGCCTTCCAACGCTCCCCGCGCGCGGCCATCACTCACGGCCGCTGCCGCCTCGCCCTTGAAATAATAGCGCCATAAATGTGTCGGGCGTTAAAAAAGGGGCCCGCGCCCACAAAGGCGCACAATGGCCGGCGCGGCGACTGGCAGGAGAGGGCGTTCGAGGACGGTGGAAGCGGACGAGGTGGAAGGAAGCGAGGGAGGAGAGGGAAGGCGGGGTGGATGCAACGAGGCGAAAAGAAGAGGAAACACGACGAAGTGTGGAGGGGCTGAAGACAGATAGTCAGAGGAGAAGAGAAAGCTGTTGCGGCGTGCACTGTGGAGTTGTGGGAGAGCGCAAAGGACGGTAGAGGTGGCGCGGCGACTGCAAACTATCTCTCGCGACGACAGGGGGAGAGAGAGGGTGAAACCGGGAAAGTTGGCCACGGTGCTAGTGATTCTTACGACAAGACCTGATGCCTTTCTGAGGCTTCATTCACAATGCAAACTTAAACGTAAACGTAACGTAGCCGCAAAACCTAGATATGTGTTATTAAGCGAGACCATTCACAATGCCTTGACGTAACCGTTGACGTAAGACCGTAAACTTAAGAGTTCGCAAGCTCCAAGCTTTTACGTTACGTTTACGTCGGAATTCTGCCGAAGACCAATCAGAGAGCAGCATGGAAGTTCAATTTCAGATTGTGTTCAGGTAGTTTGTGGTTATGTCATTGTTATTGTAATGTAGAGAACTAGTTTACGAATGCTTTTGATGCGTGTTGTGAATTCAATGTAAGAATTTGGACAATTTTTATTGTAACTTTAACCTGAGACGGCGAATAAACTAATTATATCCGACGAATTACTCATGAATTTGGTTCATGAGAATCCTTGTTTATAAGATGAAGGAAATGTGAGCACTTCTACAACAACTACTCGCATGTATATAAAGACAAATCGATAGGAATCTCGAAGAAAAAGCTAGAAACCATGGTGGAAAGATCTTTTCACCAAGTTAGAGACGAATCGATCAAGTTTCAGTACATTGAATTCTGATTGGTTCAGGCGAAACTTACGTTCGTCATTGTGAACGCTTCTTTTTACGTGTAAATTTTGCGGCTACGTTTACTGCACTACGTTACGTTTAAGTTTGCATTGTGAATGAGGCCTGACGGAGCTGGGAGGGTTCGAGAAGGGCGGCGACGAACTGGATGGAGAAAAGGCTGCAAGTGAACGACAAGGGGACGATGTGGCAATAGCGTAATTGTCAGAGCTGGTATGACGGACGCCGGGAGCGGGGGCCGAGGCGACGGGGCAGGCAGCGGCGCCGGAGCGGCGTAGGTGGCCGCGGGGGCGGGGCCGATGCGATATATGGCGGGATCAACGTCGCCGGCGCTGCCCGACGCGCCAAGCCCCGCGCCTGCACACGTGGCCGGACACCTGTGCGACGCCTCTGCCACCAGCCCTCGCAGGCCTCTCCTCTCATTTCAATACCTCACTCCAGGGACAGCCAGTAGTTCAATTATAATCTGTTTCTGAAGATGGTTTCAGTTTAACATAGAATAGTGATGACACTTCTGTCCGTGTCGTAAGTAACGAACGCTAAGCAAGACTAGATTCAAATTCAACCAATCCCAGATGTCTATCTCCATGTGATTATTACGTTGTTTACCTTTTGAACTCCGCTATAATCACTTTATATACATATTTAAGATAAAGACAGCAATTGTTTTAGGTAGATTTAGCAATTTTAGTAGCTGTAGCTTGTGAGCACCAATAAAGTATTAAAATGCGTTTTTTGGTGATGTTTCAAACTTTGAAATACAATCTATTATTAAAGATTCACTGCCGAAAAACAGCGAAAGGAATAGAGAAAGTGTGTGGAATAAATTTCAAGAGTTTTGTGAAGAAATAAAATACAAATGGACAGCACAAACTACAAATGAACTAGTGGTGCTACAGAATGGCACAAACTTTCCCGTAATAGTTTTCTGTTTCGTTTGGCCTCGGCTAGCTATTCGGGCTCTCCACATACTCTTGCCAACTGCCATCTATCGCCGCCCAAACTAAATTTTTTGACATTTTCTTAAATTTCCTGTTTTCTAGTAGTAGAACGGAAGTATGATTTTAACAATATAAAAGTACAGTAAAACTTTCTCCTAAATGGCAATTTTCTTCGAAAAATGTGGAGTCGTTTTCAAGAAAATGGCGTTTAAGCGCAACTGTGAATGCAAAAATTGAAGCTTTTTTTCATAGGAATCTTTTGTGATTTCGGAAAACTTTATTAAAAATCATTTGCAACACTTTAACTCACAAATACAATAATGTTTACAAACATATAGAAATGTGCATATTAACAGTGTGAAAGATCTTTAAAAAAATTACATTTGTGTAATTTTTGAAAAAACGAACAAATACCCCATGTCATATTAAAGAGTGCAATTAGCACTATCCGTTCGAAAAGTTTGAAGAAAAAATTTCGAGCCATTTATGAGAAAATACCATTTGAGTGTTTCTGAAAATGCGGAATTTTGAGCTAGTTTTCACAGAAAATTGTCAAGTTTTCCAGAAACTTTACTTGACATTATTTAAAGCACATGTACTGATAAATATAATAAGTGAACAAATCGCCGCTAATGTAAATATTACCAACGTGGGAGACAAATCAAAAAAAATACATTTTTGTAATTTTTGAAAAAACAAAAGAATAGAGCAATATGGCGTTTATGTCATCTCCTAGAGTACATTAGGCACTATCCTTAACAAAAGTTTAAAGAAAAAATTGTCTTCAATCTTTGCAATCATGTTTATATTCAACATTTTACAATAATTATACTAAGTAAAGTATTTTATTTAGGTAAGATGCAAAATGTGTATTATAGCTAACTGCTTAACAGATAAACTCATTAACATTTTATTTTCGTACAGCAATGTTCAGAAATCATGTTTCGTTCAAAGTTGATATAAATATAATTAGGTATTATACGTATTAATATTATTAATTATCAGAAAACAATAAACTCATTGAGATGAGTGACAAGCAGCAAAAACCTTTTCTTATGTTGATACAAACTTTATTTTAGTCTGCTTTTTCGAATATAAATACTGTATGAAAACATATATTCAAGCTTATCGGTATTTTTAGATCTTCGTACACAGAAATTTAGAAACAGATTTCACGACAATCGAGTATAAATCCCTTTGTCCAGTGGAAATAAATACTGTTAATTATGATAGTGTTCCATTTGTTGAATTATCGTAACTACAAACAACGTTGAGAGAATCGATGCCTCAATGGTAAACAATACTTTTAATTTGATTGCAAACGTAAATTCAGAAAAACTGGACTATTTATAATCGAGAAGCAAACTTGGATATGTTGTCGATGCGTCACATGAACTGTGTATTTTGCCACGTTCAATTACATTATGAATACGAAGAATAATGTAAATACACTGATGCCTTTTTTGCAATATTGAAGCATGTTTGTAATTTCTGTTGTATTTGCGGACAGGCTTCACTTTGCTCTGGTAAGTTGCGTAATGATTAGCATGTGTATTGGAATATAAAAATAATTGGAAAATGTTAGGCTCAGAGAACATTGCAAAACCGAACATCAATAAAACAACACATGATCATCAAAATATGACATTAGGAAAGGTTATATCTTTGAATACAAACATTGTGTTTCGTTATACTTCATTTTTCGAAATAAATTGTTTAATTGTAGCTTTAAAATTTATTCATCAGTAATATCAATTTGCTAATTTCATCTGAATATGTTTACATTAATTTGTGTGGATTTGAAAATGTGATAGAGTTTTTTCAGATAGTAGTTTTAATTAAGGATCACGAAGGATTGTCTACATTCGCATGACATGAACGAGATAATAGTAATAATGCTGATGAAACTGATGGCAACCGAAACTCATCGGAGGATAAATGGATAGCGTTGACCTCAGCCAACGGTTCTAGGAAATACTGCGCTTAATATTGTAGTAATATATTTGAAAGGTTTTCCAATGTCAGTGAAGGTATATGCCAGATTGGTATCTTTCTTAATAAATCACTTACCCTACGCATTTTAATATTAACAGTCGTGTACTTTTTACTTTCCCGTACACGGAGTGATATACACCGTACCCGGAGTACGGGAGTACACGGAGTGATATGATAGGGAAAGCTATGTAATGCTGCGCGAAAAAATGGCCAATTTTCGGCGGAAAAAAATTAATTGCCGGGCCGTGAAAACGAATAAGTGGATAAAACCACTTGCTAAATTAAGAAAAAAATCCCCTAACACGTGGTGTAGCCAGAAACCCTGTTTTCTAGGTCCTTGATACCGAAAACCCAATTGAAAGGAAAACGTCCGTCTGTCTGTCCGTCCGTCCGTCGGTCTGTGAACACTGCTAGCGCCTAAACCATACGTACGATTTCTTCCAAAATGGATATTCCCTGGTCGATCTGATTCTAGTCGAATCTTTGAGATTTTGAAAAAGATTCTTTAAAATTTGGGGGTACTTTATATAAAGCCCCCCAGGGATTTTCAAACTTTTCTCAAAAACGGGTCAAAATTTTTTCTTTAAATTTCTTGTATGAATAGAGTAAAAAAAACTTATTAACATGGCATAGGTCCGATTTTCACGGATGAATTTTCGAAAATTTTGAAAGTTTGAATTTTTTTCGGCGTCTTTCTTCAGCTACAAAATTGAAGATAGAGATTTTTTCTTCAAATAAAATTTGTTCCGCATATTGAGTTCTTTCATAAAGGTTATGTAAATGTTTCTCAAAATTTTAGTAGTTTTCGTGCAATATGTGCAACATTAAAAAATTACAAAAACAAGATTTTCTCAAAAACGGCTCCAAATTTTTTCTTTAAACTTTTGGTAGGGATAGTGATAAATTTACTCTATCAGATGACATAAAGGCATATTGGTTTATCGGTTGGTTTTTTCAAAAATTGCAAAAATGTAATTTTTTTTACTTATCTCTCACGTCGTTAATATTTACATTATCGGCAATTTTTTCACATTATTATATTTACGAGTATATATACGAGTTTAAATAATGTCAAGTAAAGTTTCTCGAAAACACTACCATTTTCTGTGAAAAGTAGCCCAAAATTTCGCATTTTCAGAAACGCTCAGACGCCATTTTATCATATATTGTTGCATTTTTTTCTTCAAACTTTTGTAACGGATAGTGCTAATTACACTTTTTAGTATAGCGTAAAGTTTATTACGAGTTATTTTTTTGTTTTTTCAAAAATTACATAATTGTAAATTTTTTGAAAGATCTCTCACATCTTTAATACGCACATTACTAGCAATTTGTAAAGATTATTATATTTGTGAGTGTAAGTGCTTTAAATAACTTCAAATAAAGTGTTTTGAAAACTCAAACATTTTTCTGTGAAAATTAGCTTCAAATTTCGCATTTTTAGTAGCGCTAAAACGCCATTTTCTCTTAAACGGCACATAATTTTTAAAAGAAAATTGCCATTTATGACTAGGTTTTTGTGTTCTTTAATATTCTAATATTAATGTTTCCATTCTACCAATAGGAAACCGAAAAATTAAGAAAATGACAAAAAAAATGTACTTTTGGCGGTGGTAGCTGGTAGCTGGCAAGAAAAGAGTATGTGGCAATTCCGAATAGCTAGCGAAGACCCAAGGAAATAGAAAACTAATACGGGAAAGTCTGTGCCATTCTGTAGCACCACTAGTTAGAATTAAATATTAAAGTATTATTCAAGCACTTACCTTCTAGTCATTCAAAACTGAATTTGCCTTTCTTGTAGCGTCACATAAAAAGTTAAAGCAGTTTAATACATGGTTGTAAATATGACAAAAACTAAGACGAACGTAGAAATTTACATTTTTTTCAGAATGTACGCTGTGTTGTTGATATTATTTTCGAAATAACGTGTAATGGAGTGACAGAGATAAATCTGGGTTCCAGGCTTTGCGCAAGGGGAGGGCTTGGCGAAGTGCGCAGGATTGATTTCGCCGCTTTGACCGCCTGGCTCCTGCTGTCGATAAGATCGGGCGGAACGAGTGGATTGCCATCGAGCGCCGCGACGCGACGCGACGTGGGAAGTCGAGAGCGATATCACGTGCGCGGGGGAACAATGGGCTCGCTCACGCGCGAGGGTGAGGGGGGCGAGTGGGGCGACGGGGGGGGGGCAAGGGGGGGCGGGGGGAGCGAGAGGGGCGGGGCGGACACGGAGGTGCAGCTCGGAAAGGAAGAGATCGTTCGTTCGAAATGTGAATTTTAATGGATGGAACATGATATTGATTACTTTCCAATGAAATGTGGAGACATCACACGACCAATGACTAGACACAGGGACGGAATAGATACGAAGTCGAACCGAGCCGCGGGCCCCCAAGATGATTGAGAAGAAAAAAGAAGGTAAATTCTTACAAAATTGCATTTATAAATAGTAATAATAACAATAAAACATTGCCTAAAGATCCCTGAATTAATTCATTAGACATCATTTATTGCATTAAACGTACTTGCGGTTATAGTGAGCTTTCCTCATCCTTTGAGTTGAAATTGTACATTTAGGGAAAACAGTGAAAAGTAGCTCGTTTTTCTAGTAATTCGCCGCCACTATACACCTATAGTTTCCTGCTTGGGTAAAAATTACTTCCTCTTACCCCTTTTATTTAGCCGAATATGTTGACTATGAATGTTGTACATTAAATAATTTTAAAATCAATCGCATTGTATATATTCTGATGAAAAATAACAAATTCCTAATATTATTTTTGTTATTAATTAATTCTTTATTGTTTTGATTCATAAAATCCTAATATACTATGTTATTCAAAATTTTACAAGTTACATCCCATTAATTATTTATAATTTTACAAACGAAGTCCAACATTATATATATATATAAAACATATATATATATAAAACATATATATATATAAAACATATATATATATAAAACATATATATAAAAAAAACTTATATATATATATAAAACATATATATATATAAAACATATATATATATATATATTTAAAACTGAAATTATCGCATATCATTATTTTGGAGAAATAACTCCAGGGATTGATAAATGAAAATTCGGATAACTGTTCTGGTACCCATTTCTTCTGCGTGAAAGAGTGGAAAGGATAATTAATAGCAATCTATGATATATCAAAGATTGCGGATTATAACGAGTTTACTTTTTTAATTAAATATCTTTCAGAATTGAACTAATACCCTTTAATTTTTTACTCCACGATTTGATTTGAAGAAATCAATTAAAATAATTATTTTAGAAGTTTCATCAAATACTCCCTTTCAGAACATGTATTTTTTATATTCTAAATAAATGAGATAAATTAATAAGCGCAAGATGCATAATATTCGAAATTGTCCGTTTAGAAATTCTGACTTATAATTAGAGCTTGAACACTAAGCTCACTCGCAAGCAGTGGCTGCGAGAAGGGGTGTGCTATTTCATGGGATCGCAAAAATCAATGCCAATTATTGTTTATGTATTACAATTTTCATTTATCTTCGACACTTTTCTGTCCACAGATTTCGAAAAAATAAACCTTTAATATAATTTCAGACTTCCATTTTCAGAAATTATAATATTCTTACGACCATTTTTACCTTTTAATATTTATGTTCCCTGCCAGTATGGTCTTCTTTAGTAGTTGAATATAACTTTCCAGATCATGCCAATTCTGATTATCTAACCAAAACAGCACCAAACAAAGCCTCCCGACTGCTTGTCCTCCCAGTGGGGAGTTTATAAAAAGATGCTCGTGTCCCTGTGGTTGGGTGTGAGCTCGACAGTCGAACGCCGGGGCGGCGAGGAAGGCGTCCCGCAGGGGTTGAGGACCCGTCGCGAGACTGGTCGGCACACCGCTCCCGGGGCGGGTGGTGGCAGGGCGGGGGGCAGGGCGGGGGCAGAGCGGGGGGCAGAGCGGGGGGCAGGGGGGGCAGGGCGGGGGGCAGGGCGGGGGGCAGGGCGGGGGGCAGGGCGGGGGGCAGGGCGGGGGGCAGGGCGGGGGGCAGGGCGGGGGGCAGGGCGGGGGGCAGGGCGGGGGGCAGGGCGGGGGGCAGGGCGGGGGGCAGGGCGGGGGGCAGGGCGGGGGGCAGGGCGGGGGGCAGGGCGGGGGGCAGGGCGGGGGGCAGGGCGGGGGGCAGGGCGGGGGGCAGGGCGGGGGGCAGGGCGGGGGGCAGGGCGGGGGGCAGGGCGGGGGGCAGGGCGGGGGGCAGGGCGGGGAGCAGGGCGGGGGGCAGGGCGGGGGGCAGGGCGGGGGGCAGGGCGGGGGGCAGGGCGGGGGGCAGGGCGGGGTAGGGCGGGGGGCAGGGCGGCTGGACGCTATCGCAGTCGCCATCTTCGCGTGAGGGCGCTATCTGCGCATCTGCGCGTGCCGCCTAATTGAAGAGCGCGGCGCGGCGCGGCAGGGCGCGGGCGCACGCGCAGGGGGAGGGGGGGAGCAGCATCCAGCGGCAGGGAGCAGCGAGGTGGGCCAGACACGCCGAGCACTACATTCAATCGATGGACGCGCGGGCACGCTTTACAAACTAATATAAAGGGAAGAATACTACTGGTGCAGAGCATTACTAGTGTCTTACGTCTGTTCGGGATAAGTAGTGCAGAGGGTGATTTCACCTATTCGTCAATTAGGAATTTCACTGGTTAAGTTAGTGCTCTAAATTCTAATGGGGAAAGCGAGTTCTTGGATGTTGTTAAAAGTGCCGTTGGCACGATTTCGTTTGGCTTCGCAAAGTGTATTATTGAGAATGACGCATTCGAACTAGGCTCTTGGACCATCAGACCATTCTACATCCTTCAACAATACTGTGCATTCGCGTGGCCACTCGATACTGTCTACCCATAACAAGACACTGACAACCAAATACTTTCTATCCACCGTTTTCATGGAAGTCGACGAGAAATCTTCTTCAAAACATTCGTAGGGCATATTTTTGAACAAACGTAACGAAAACTGATGAAAACTACTGCAAAACGTGTTCAAAGTGACGTCCCTGACATTTCAAGGCAAATTAAATCGATTTTGCACATTACGTGGAAATTGTTTCTTTCTTTTGCCGACGTTTTCAAACTGCCGACGTTTCCAGACTGCCAACGTTTTGAGACTGCTGTCTTTCTGAGGCTGCCGACAGTATTAAACTGCTCTTGGTTTCTAACTGCCGACGATTTCAAACTGTGTGCATTTTCAAACTTCCCAAGTTTTAAAATGAGGGATGTTATGGAAATCTGGAGAAATGTTTTGGAGTTGCAGAGATTACAACGAAATGGGTTCGGCCGAAGCGTGCATGATGCAACGCGAGGTGTGCCGTGCGCTAGGGGTCAACGGGCGAGCGTGACGCCCGCGGAGCGACGCGGAAGATCGATCAATCAGCGCGAGCGGGGGCGAGGGCGGGGGCGGGGCGGGGCGGGAGCGCCCCGTGGAGAATGATGCAGCGCTTCGCCTATCGGCGCATCGGGCGATCGGGTGCGCTGGCGCGAGCGCGGGCCGGATTAGGTGGCCGCACGCGGCGCGGCGCGGCGCGGGGGCGGGGGCGGGGGCGGCGGCCTCGCGGGGCTGCTGGACCAGTGCTCGGACGCAGGAGGCAGCGACAGGCAGGCAGGAGAGGGCTGGCAGGACGCCTCTTTTTCCTCGTCGAGAAGGGTGCCTGTTTATTATACACAGCCCTTAGTACAGAATTTAACTGGCTGAAATAAAACTCGTAAACGCTGTACATTTAGCATTTTGAAAAATATAATTTCAGATAAAGATAGATTTTGTCGTATGAATCTGGAAAGAAAGCAGACGTATAAATGCATTTTTTTAAAGTCAGCACATATGTTTTTTATGGGTTGTGCCTACAAAGATTATGGAATAAAATAGTTTTATTCACAAAATAAATAATTTTCTATGGCTCGCACTTTATATTGTTTCAGTCCTCTATTTTAGTATAATTTTTGTTTATTTGTTAAAGTACACCCTCTTTTCA
The DNA here is from genome assembly GCA_031308135.1 of Acheta domesticus. Taxonomy (NCBI): domain Eukaryota; kingdom Metazoa; phylum Arthropoda; class Insecta; order Orthoptera; family Gryllidae; genus Acheta; species Acheta domesticus. The sequence continues at coordinate 11,087,882 of JAHLJT010008756.1, forward strand.
AAATTAATTTATGTAATGTAATGTAATATAAATTATGTAATTATTTTAATATATTATGTATTAAATTTATTTTACTCTCTTTTTCTTCCGTATATAATGTGTTTTACTCATTTATGAATAATTGAGTTTTTTGAATGCTGCCCATCTTGTGAATAAAAATGTTGGTAAAGACCCATTTCATTTCTGTCACGTGCCAACAAAACCTAACCAATGGACCAATATCTTACTAAGATTTTGAAAACTGCCCTATACTTCTATTACTTCACCGTAACTGTCAAAACATCGATTTAGTAGCAATACACATAAAATTATGAATGGACATGAAGGCTGAAGCGCGTCATTTGGCCACATCGAATTGACTGCGCTGCTCCCATGACAAAGGAGTGGAAGTGCTAGGTTAGTCACCTAAACAATGAAGATGTGATTGGAATTTGAATTAGAAGAAATCAGCCGTTCTGATGGGAACACATGACGGGGCCTGAGTATTTGATGATGATAAAGATTTAGTGTTGAGCGTGTCGTGTTTTAGAGTCAATGCGTAATGTCTTTACTGAGAAAAATGGTAATGTTTCGAGCAATGTCCGCGTGACCACTAGAATGCGCTACAGGCTGCCGGGAGAAATGCGCTAAATGTGAGAGGTCAAGACAATCCGTCAAGAATAACGTCAATTAATTTAAATGTTGATAATTGTTTTCCCAAAAATACACATCAAAAATTAATACTCTGTCGTACGTCGTCCGAAACTCTATACATTATTTAACAACCAAAATAGACTGATATTTTCAAACGAATCACGTGACTAGTAACTTTATTATTTTATTTTTTTAATTTAAGAAAAAGAAGACAAATATTCTTTCAATCGTGGAATTTTTAATTCGATCATTGTTATGCTAATAGTTTTCTTAACATTAATAATTTAGCCCTGAACCGTGAATAAAATTGGTGAAAATAATGGAATAATGAAAGTGTTAAGCAGTAAATGATACAAAAAAATCCTTACATTTTCTGGATTTATGATGGACAACACTTTTACGAAATTTGCAACGTTTTTAAAACGTTCTCATCCACACGTACACATTCCAATACACTCAGCTTTTAAAATGTACCACTAATTGCTGCACATAAGAGATACTCATAATTACTGCACACGCCCTTGCAAAGCAATGTGATCTCTGCTGCCTCAAACGTCGCGTCGGCGTCTTGTCGAAAACGAGAGCGCCACTAAGCCGAATATAAAAGCCTCACCTTTTCGTGCCCCGCCCCGCGCTCTCCCTTGCCTTCCTCCAGAGGCGCATCTTTTGTGAAAAATGTCTCCGCGAGAGGCCGGACTCGCCCTCGCGGAGCCCCGGGCGGCGCAGGCGAAAGAGAACCGGGCGAAAGAGCGCGCGCAGCCAACTGGCGACGGCTTCCACTCGGCTTACGATTTCAAACTGACGACGGTTTTCAAACAACCGGCGGTTCGGTTTCCAACTGCTGACTGACTCAAAATTGCCGACAGTTTCAAACTGCAGACGATTTACATAAAATATTCGCATTTTTTCGGAAAAAGGATAGGCGATAATGTTACGGTTTGTAGTTGTACCTACTGGATACGCCGCATCCCGTCCCGGTTAGAAGTGCGATCGATGTTGACATTTTCAAAACATAGATGTTTGGATCGATTTATGGATGCCAATTATTTTCTATCGATGTTTTGGGTTCGATTTTTACTTTGACTATGTGTTATTTTGGACATTGTTCAAATCGACTCTCAAATTATCAACCATTACCCCGCACGAACAATAATGTTGGTTACTAAACAAGGTTCAAATACGGATGTTAGAAAGTATGGTTTTTAGCGATTAATAACATAGTTTTAAATTTTAACGCCAATGTTTTGAAACATCCATGTTTGTGGTGGTAGTGTTGGTATTAGTGGTGAAGGTGGTGGCAGCGGGTTGCGGGTGGCAGCAGCAGTATTCGGCAATGGCCAACAAAAGACGGAAAGGCAATAAGTGAGTACTAAATGGTACTGGATGTAATTCTGAAGGCTGCATGCGAAACGGGGTGGATTGGATTTCTCTGCGACATCGCCGTCGTCAGAGTGGAGGGAGGGTGGCAATGGGACGAGCCAAATGAGTTACTCAGAGGAAATAAGGGTCATGGGTGAATTCCATTTCGATAATTACGAAAAAGATGAAGTACGTCTGATTGCTTTTTTTTTTTTCTTTCTTATTTAAGGTCGCATCAACTAAGGTCATTAGCGACCACTATTGGATTTAACGCTACGGTATGAAAATGAAACGATATGACGGTGATAGGGGGTGAAACGACGAACACAACCAACCATGCCCGAAGCGGGATTCGAACCCGCGACCCCACGGTCCGAGATCACTACGGCACTACTACCTTAGCGATCTCGGGCACGGGGCTGTCTGTCTGATTGTTGTACGGGTGAACATGGGATCATTGCGCGAGTAGTATGAGGTACGGTAACGATTAAAAGAACAGCTCTTGCGACAAAGACTCGAGGAAATTGCTAGAAAGAGAAGAGGCGATTCAGGTGGAGGCTAATCTTCTGTTACCAGCGGTCATTGTTGAAGCATTAGCTGCAACTGTCGCCAATGTTCGTTCGTCTGTCAACTATATCTATACATGGGGAGTGGGACAATAACAGCTCTTAGAAAACGAGAGAACAGACACGGTGGATCAACCTCATGGACTTTCACGCCAGTGTCAAAGTCACGAAAACGACCGGGACACGTCACCTGACTGAGCTCAGATTTCAGGCTTTCCAACGTCCGCCAGCAGGAGAAAAAAGAAATTGGAAAGATGTTGGGAAAGCATAGCATGCCTACTGTTGGGCCTACACAATTGTATAGGAAGTTACTTCATTTTTAACGAAGTGTTTAAACAATGACGCCCTTCGATGCCATTTCGAAATTAGTGTTTTAAAGGACGACAAAAAGAAAGGACCAAAACGAGTTGACACGCAACGGTCTGCATTTTGTAATTGCCAACTCAGCACAACTGATGCCAGAACCCGTAACCAACAACAGCTACCATGACATTAAAAAACTGTTGTACATTTCGTGCAGGGAAGATTTGTCTGCCTCTGACCATTATTTCACAGTCTTCTAGATACGTTCGCTAAAAAATATCGTTTACTACGATCCTGTTCATTTGATATTGTGCGCATTCCGAAACACATTTTGCGACAAAATACATTTTTAGTTCCCAATGTACTGCATTCATTTATATTTCAAACAGTCACTTGACGAACAAACATTCGGGCGAGCGCCAATTCGGCAAGGTTGGGATCAATGGGATCCTCTCATTGTATTTAAAATGCTTCAAAATGGATACAAATATTCAGAACGATTAAAAGGTAATAATCCATGCCACTAAGCACTGGAAAGTTTTTAGACAACTTTTTTTATACTTTTTCGCACCGTAGAACTGGAGAGGGCGTCGTGTACATGTGTGTAAATGTACTAAGAAGATTTCATAAATGCCGAACAATCACGCACAGTAGTTGGCAACATTGCGAAATGAGGGAGGCGTCGATGGTGATTGCTGCGTCAGGTGTAGTGTATCAAGATTCATATAGTACGCGGAAAAATATAAGAATTATATGTCCATATACGGATAGTATATGAACGTATGATCCACATACGGATTGGATATGGGCATATGATTCACATATGAACCTACATATGGACATAAGATCCTTCTATGGATCTTGTGATTTATAAGGGAGTATCGCGTATCGACAGCATGCTTTGTTGTTCAGTAAAGACATTTAGAAATGGAGCCTGCCCCGAACTAGAGTTCTCTGACGGTTGAGGATTTAAGATTTGTACTTTAAGATCGAAACATTACGGGGCAAATGCCAGACAGAAAACATAATTCACAATTACAATTGAGGGAACGTTGGTAGAAACTTAGAAGCGGTGATGAATTCACAGTCGAAACGAGTGAAGACGTCACTCCATGTCCTCCGTCTCGGGGTCCCGCCTCGGGGTCCCGCCTCGGGGTCCCGCCTCGGGGTCCCGCCTCGGGGTCCCGCCTCGGGGTCCCGCCTCGGGGTCCCGCCTCGGGGTCCCGCCTCGGGGTCCCGCCTCGGGGTCCCGCCTCGGGGTCCCGCCTCGGGGTCCCGCCTCGGGGTCCCGCCTCGGGGTCCCGCCTCGGGGTCCCGCCTCGGGGTCCCGCCTCGGGGTCCCGCCTCGGGGTCCCGCCTCGGGGTCCCGCCTCGGGGTCCCGCCTCGGGGTCCCGCCTCGGGGTCCCGCCTCGGGGTCCCGCCTCGGGGTCCCGCCTCGGGGTCCCGCCTCGGGGTCCCGCCTCGGGGTCCCGCCTCGGGGTCCCGCCTCGGGGTCCCGCCTCGGGGTCCCGCCTCGGGGTCCCGCCTCGGGGTCCCGCCTCGGGGTCCCGCCTCGTGCCACATGACGAACGTGTCGTTGAGCGGCGTCGTGCCCCGTCCCCCCGCCAGGCATCGCCGCGCCCCGCGCTGCGCCCGCCGCGCGCTGGGTATCGCCTTACTGGGGGAGGCGACGATCGATGTCGCAAGGGCGGAAGCCGCAGCGCGCCGCCCCCGCCCCGCCCCCGCCACCGCCCGAGGCCTCCGCCGCCGTCGCTTCCGTGGGCGCCGCGCCGCGTCGCTCTGCTGTTCGCGGATGGCCGGCGCTGCGCCTGCGTGGGGGAGCACGCTCTTGTGATCGCCGCCCAGCGCTGAATAACCAAACGGGCTGGCGGATATCCCATGCAACACTGAGCTGTGCTTGGCCACGGATGCGTCGCGTACTACCACTCCCAAATGCTGTTTCACTAAACGCAAATTAGGAGAGCTACGGCAGCACATACTTTCCCTTATTTTTAACTTTTGCAGTTTTCGGAAATTCAGTGTTCAACGAAAATCGGACTCGCGCCCTTTTCATAAGCTTACTTTACACACAATTGGAAGAAAAATTCAAAATATGTGCAACTATTTTCGAGAAAATATTATTTAAATTGCCTTTACTTGAAGCAAAATCACACAAATAACTTTGTACCGGGTCTTATTGAAATATCTGTTTTTGAAGAACAGATTTTAATAAGGAAACAACCTCTGCCGCTAATATTGTAATTGTAGGAAGACTGTCGAAAAAAGTTTGAACTTCTGCAATTTTCGAAAATTCAGAGAGATAAACGAAAATAAGATCTACGCCATTTTATAAGTGTATTTTGTAGTGTCTGAGACAAAAATGTAATAAAAGAATTTGGAGATATTTTTATAACATTTTGGAAATTATGTTAAGGCTTGCTTTTTGCGAACCCATAATAATCAAAATGTCCATTTCATATTCACAGGGCCTCAGCGCTATGAAAATTTTGGAGAAACTCTTGTGAACGGTTTAGATTCTAGTGTTGACCACTGACGGACAGACAGACTTTTGTCGAAAACCCTTTGTAGAGTGTCAAGGACCCACAAAACGCAGATTCCACTTACATAACCTGTTAGAGGAAAAACATGCTTCATAAAGGGGCACAATTTATCCATTTTTCAATGTCAGGGACCCATCCAGAGAAATAAAGATTTTTCTGTCGAAAAATCTCACTTTTCGCATCAACATTACAATGCTTTCTTTACTACGCGAGTACGTAGTAGGCAAAAAGTATTTTTTCTTTGAGCTTTTACAAGCACTATACTGGTCGTGCAGAAATTAATAATCTGTAATGATGTTTCCGAAAAAAAATTTATTTATGTTATTTGCAGAAAGCAGTCATCAACTACCATAATTGGTATAATTAGTGTTTCTACTACTTTTTGTTGACCCCTCAAGGTCGAAATTATTCATGAAGGGGAAAGAAATGTTACGAATACCGTGTAAGAATAATGTTTTCCATGTAACGTCTTAAAAAAATTGCATTTATTTGTTCCTAAGAATGAGTCTTTTCATGAGGCCAACTTCTCTCATAATGCAGACATCTCATGTGCATCAGACGTTCGCTCACCCCGATTAATCAAAATCTAAATGTGCTACCTATCCCACGAAAAATACACAATGGTTAAACGTACGTTTGAAATGGGTGATATAGCCCTACATTAATGTTCTCTATGAGTTGTTAATCCATACTAAATGAACCTTGATACAACGTTACGAGTTGAAATCACAAAACGCTCTTGACAATGCATTTAGGTTTATCTTCCATTCTCATTCATCTATTCTTTATATTTTTAAACATACTGTGGAAGATGTCAACGTGATTTTGGTGCAAAACGCGGTATTTTTATTTGATCTAAACTTAAAATTAAGTTGCACAAAATTGATTGCTTACTTGGAAAATTGTGCAAAAAAATGAGGAACATAGGCATTTTTATATGAAATTAGATATTTTTCGCTCAGCTTGACTGGGAGACATAGGGTCTGCAGTAGTGTCTTATTACGAGAAGTCGAAAGCTGCAAGTTGAAGCACCACGTAAAGAATGGGAATTCTTGCAATTTGCGCTTATTCTTGGTTTCTCTTACCACCAGCAATCATAACTTAGTTGATGCGACCTTAAATAACAAAAAATCATAACTTAATTACAAACCCCTCTTTACTATTCATACCTTATCAATCCTACTATCATCTATCCAGTGGAAAGAAATGCCAAACCAGTACTGTGATCATCTTCCCAGAAAAGAAACGGGCATACGAGACAAAGTTAATCTTTCGTATATGGTGGGGAACTGACTGTGGCACTCAACATACTATTCCGTTCCTAGCTGATGCACCCGGCGTTACTCGGGTATTGCTATCATATTTATAAATATTTCAACCATCAATTAGTCAAGAACAGGAATAAATTGTATCTATAGTGAATAAGAACAGTATAAAATATACTGTTGTTTACTCGACCATCTACGTCGCGAATATGCTGTATTGCGGGTTGCAGATTCAAAAAAAAATTAAACTATTGATAAACGACCTTCAATGTGATATGATACGATTCTAAGATCGGCCATCAAAAATGATTAAAATATTTTGTCATGTGGATGAAGTGAGCTACCAAAACTAATTACTTTCAGAATTGTTCATGTCTGCATTGAGTAAAGTTTAACGACCTTCGTTAGGAGGCCTTTAGGCGGACTTCAAATTAAAATATCTTGCTGGTGCAAAAAAACTACTTTTCGGCTTGAACGTTTAATTTAATGCCTTCAGGTCAAGCTCTAACGTTTTATGATATATACTTTCCAGTTCATTCTTATTTGTATCCTTTATTATCATTAGGCTTACTTTAACTATTCGTATCAGTTTATATTCAGATGGTCTTGTATTTTAATTCAGCAGGAGCCGAAACGTCTAGTTTGTCAATTCAGCAGGAGCTGGCTTCTATTAATGCATGTAAGCTGTAAATAAGTATATAGTTTTTGTTTTAATATTTTAAATACAAAAAGGGGTTAAATCTGCATTAATACTTAAGCAGGAGACGCATTCTCTGGACCTCAATCCACAAAACGTGACGCAAACCACGACGGATGGCGGCGCTGGCGCGAGATGAACAGATGGCGCTGCAGACGCCACGCGGCGCAGGTGGGCGCCCCGACGCCCTCGGCGCCAGCGACGGTGGACACGCGGGGGGGGAGGCGGTGGCGGTGGCGGTGGCGGCGGCGGCGGCAGCAGAGAATGGGACGCCCGGTGACCGAGTAATCGGCAGGTGGTGCTGTCGAGCCCCTCAACGTCCGCCCAGCCTCCGACCTGGGTCGCGGCCATGGAATTGTTTTCACGTGGCGTTGATGTTTTCTTGAGAGGTCAAGTATTATGTTTTGTCAATTTGCCCGACGGAGAGTAGCTTTCCGATACAATCTTCAAAACATTTGTTTTTTTTAAATATAAATTTGACATGTGTTCTAATCACAAACAACTAAGTTTTATAGTTTCTTTACATATTTTTAGAAAGACAGGTTGCTTGCAAGGATTTCTCATTGTTCTATAATTTCGCTTCATTTATACTTCGAATACATCAAAAAGCTTTCTGGGCTTAAAAAGCCGAGATACATTCGTCATCGTTACGAATTTTCCTTACCAAGGCTCCATCCTGATTGATTTAAAAAGACAAAGGAATGCAACGAACAATTTTGCTCTCGAAATACAACCATTTTTCTTCTAAAATACCCCTAATTTTTAGAACAAGAAATTCGCATTCATTGCTTATTTTTGATGCAGCCATGAGAAGTAACACACAAGCCTGACTCCTCACAGTAAAACAACTGCTGAGCTTCGTTTTGAGGCGCGGGCAGTCGCTAGGAACCCGGCTGACGTTCCGAAGCCTTGATGCAAGGAGAGCCGGCATCGCAGCCACTTATTCGGACTTCTGCCGGACACAAATACACTCGTTTCTGATCGGCCTCATCAACGGGGCCACATTTCACTGGCAGAGGAAAACTGAAACTGCGAACAGAAGCCAGAGGAAGCGATCGACAAAGCACGCGTTTTGCCTGTGAGAGGTTTGCATAGATGAATACGTTGTCCACGTGTTAAAGTTAACAAAGCAGTAGCAATAGTATGGCAGTCATGTCGACATGGTTGTGAATAAATGTGTCTCATTGTTTTATTACATTAAGATCTCACAGCCCGCTTGTATTGCGAACCTCATGACGCGTGTGCCCCTGAGTGAAAGGGCATTATAAGAGTAATGGATGCATTGACCTATTTTCAAACTGTCTTTAGGGGAAAAATGCTCTGGTAGAGTATTTGAATGCACTCTAAGTGAAAAAGTATAAATTTAAGGACATATTATTTTGTAAGAGTTTCTAAGAGATTTCAGAAATTCTCATTAATATGATAAGAAATGGTATAGTCGTACGTATGCGATATGGTATCTTCGATTACGATACGAAACAGAACGGTGTGACTTCGACACGAAATGTTATCTGGAATACGAGACATACCACAAAATCTTCCACGCGCCAAAACGTTATTCCTCTCACTAATTCCGTGTGTACACCAACCCGCGCGGGCCACGCGGCCTTTGCGCATTGACGTCCGCTGGAGGCGACGCAGGGCTTGCACGGCCGCCCCTCGCCGAGAGCGTCGCGCGGCCCTCGTCTCTTTGCGGCGCAGATGCGCGGCTGCGGCGGCGGCGGGCTGCAGGCAGGGACAATGTAAAACAGCGCCGGCCGCGCCGCCCCGCCCGCCACGTGGGCCGCGGGGGGTGGCGAAGGGGGGGCGAGGGGGGGGGGCCTTAATCAGAGCCCACAGGTGGCTCATCAGCTGGCGGCGGGGATTATCCGGCCGCCCCAGACGCGCGGGGGGCACGACCCCCGTCCCCGCCCCCCGCCCACGTGGCGCGCCGCGCCCGCCGACGCACGCGTCCCCACTTCGCTCCCGCCAAGTGGCCGGCAGGTCGGCAGGTGGCGCCTCGTCACAGCACTCGAATGAATCATGAAGCACACACAAGCTACGGATCTTTGGTGCTCCAAAGTGACTTCTAAAAAAGTTGTGTTGACAGGAGAATTGTTTATTCCTGAGAGGAACCTCCCGTTTCGTTACCGAACACGATGCTTGGCGATGGCCTTCTAAATATTTTCTGGTAAATATATAGCATCTTCTAAACACATGTATTTGTACACTAAACGTAAATCAACGATTTTTATATATAGAAATGGTAGTTGCCATGCGTACATGTATTTACTGCAATAATGAAACGGGAGGCACTTCAGGGAAATCGTTGTATCATTAAGTATGCTATGTCCTACTCATAGCGAATTTACATTGTAACCGTTTTTTGTAGCAGTTTGAAGTGGTATTACACTGATATGGTGTCATTACTGCTAGTAAATCCGCTATGCAACAAATGCTACAAATACTGTTGCTACAAATACAAATATGCCACAAATACTGTTGGTAGCGGGAAGATAGAAGGGAAAGAGGTAGATAAATCAATCCACATACAAAAATTCATCAAAAGAAATGATAAAGGAGATGATGGTCAGGGAGTAGACGTACTTCAGATAATGATGGCTACCAAGATGACCATTCTACATAATAGCAGATTTCAATTACAAACACATGCATGAATGCGTACGACCATGTCACGTGAAGGGCAAGGTTCCATAAAATAACAGTGACTTCAAGTGTATTTTCATGGCGTGAATTTGAAGGCCCTCGTCATGAATTGCGTAGTGAGATGCAGCGGCCTGATTACAAAAATTATGGGGCGCGACTATCGCAAAATGAGAAGGCAAGGGTGGAAAATGAAAACGCTGTTTAGGAGGAGGGTCTAACAATATTAACTACGGCAAGCACCCCGAAGGCAGTGGAGCGCTCCCCTTTTGATCGGGAAGATAGCAGGTCATTTTAATTACGTGAAGACAATGAACGGCGAGGAGCGACAGATGTTTCGATAGCGAAGAGCAACTGTTTTCATCACATGGATGAGGAAGATTCATCACGAATCTTTCACCATCTGTATTCTTTTGTAATCCCTCCCTCTTTCCTTCGTCTAAAGGGGACGTTCATATGCTCCAAATGTTTCTCGGAAGTTTCACGAAGCCAGAAGAACGATGACATTAACTCAGTGGAGATCAGGCATCGGGAAATAAAAAAATAAAAATATAGCGTTGAAAATAATGTGGCCAAACATACACATGTGTGTCTAGCTAAATTAACTTTTACATTTAACGAACATTTAGTGCAAAAGAAAACAAGTACTAAAATAATATCCGTTTCATGATTCAAATTTCTGTCAAGGTTTCATCCAATTTCAAGTTAGTAAAGAAAAGATGCAATAACACGGAAATCTTCTTTAATAATAATAATAATAATAATAATAATAATAATAATAATAATAATAATAAAAAGATTCGGAGCTGTCCTTGGGATCAATATCTATTAACCGACAACGAAACTCCCACAATGAACCGCAAAAGAACAGGCTGGACACTTGACGGCGGGGGTGGGGGTGGGAGCGGGGTCGGGGGCGGGTGGAGCGGGCTGCAATCGCGAGTGTCGAGAGCCCTTGGCACAACCGCGCGCCCTCCTCTTGTTTGCTCGTCCACTGCGTCAACCGCCTGGCCACTCGAGCAGCCCGGACCGCGGCCCTCCGCCCTCCGCCCTCCCCCCGCCCCTCCACCCTCGGTCGCACTCGCTGCGGCGGAGGTATTGGCGATTCTCGCATCGATAACATGTTTAGTTTCTCCCACCTCCCTCAACTCCTAACGCCAGTATTATAACCTCAAGTCGATTGCGTTCGCCATATGATTTCAAGTCGGAAAATGATCTGAAGAGCCACAGTCACTGCGACGGACATGATGACGATTCTTGTGTCGACACGATATTAGTGTCAATACCGAACAGGAAATATCAATACGTCGATATGATTGACTTCGAAAATTCATATGCCTATTGCGGCAATGTCTATTGAAAATTTCTTGTTCGAGTTCACAAAATTATGTATGTTCTCTCATATTTGAACACTTCTTAAAATAATTTTAACAAATTATATTGTATTTCCAATTATATTTTCAATTTTTTTCAAATCTATCTATTTTGTCGATGTAAAGAAATGGGAAACGGTGTTCCATTTGTGTGTGACAATATTTAACAAAAGCATAAACAAACCGGCATATCGCCCTGAGGAAAGAAGCACTCCGAAACTTTGGCAACAGTGCCTGGGCTACGGCATCTCCCAAACAGCCAAGTATCTGTTCATATCGACATAGTAGGTTTTGTAAAGATCACATTCTTAGATGCGGTTCTACATTTGAAGACCTCGAGGCAATAACATGCTATGCCACTAGACGTAAGTTTTGAGAAAAAGGCAAATGAAGGTTTAGGGATTGCATTCTACACATGGAGATAATGAACAATAACTTACTAATTACACTGCCATCTTCCAGCGAATCTTTAAAATAAAAACCCAACGTCTAGATACATCCATGGGGCGTCGAAATACACGAATATCTCAAGTTCATCAGAAAAAGTGGCGTAGCACGTTATTGGCCAAGTTGTTCATTTCGGCTCCGATTCCGGCGACCGGGCCGTCGGCCGCTAGGGACTCGGGGGTTGGAGGGGGAGGGGGGAGGGGGCGGCACGTGCCGTGTGACGAGCGCGCGCGCGCGTACTTACCCCGCGGTGAGGCTGTTGGGCCACATCTGGGACCTGCGGGCACAGGAAGAGGGAGTTGTCAGTGCGGAACAAGTGCAAACAGCAGACAGTCTCTGCTGTCAAGAGACAATACAGTCACATAAATATTATTGATATCATTGCAATACAGTCGGGATTGTACATAAATTTAATCATGTCTGAAGAGAATTACCGCTTAAAAATGATAAGTTCTTCGCCATTGATGTTTTGAAGAAAAGTTAATTTAACATTTGGTCTGCAAGTTACACTGTCTTCAAGGCGAAGAGGCAATACGTAATCTTCAGATGAAACGAATAATGAACTCAAATATTTCGCTAAAAAAGACTTAAAAACCCTCTAAGCGAGGAATCTTTTCGCTGAAATTGAATCTTGACCAATCAGAATTCACCAACCATGCAGAGCCTTCTCCATTCCTCAGTACGGCAGCCTGTGAAAATGAAGTCTTAGGCTTCCGCGGCCAGAGTTAAGATCTTGGCTGTCCGGGTGGCGCCGCGTACAACGCTGTGTAGCAATATTGTATTGGCTACACAGCCTTGAACGCGGCGTCACCCGGACAGCCAAGATCTGAAGCTGTGAAAATGTTTGAATGTAATACATACGTCTTTTATAAGATTGTTCTTTGGAATGTGGCAACAACTGCATAGTTGGAAACTCTCATTGGTATTTTAGTACAAAAAGTTACATCAATACACCATTTTATCGTAGCAACACAAAATAACAGAGATAAATTGATAATAAACAATTAAGAATATTTTCAACAGCTTGACAATGCCACAAGTGAAGGAGTTTATGGAACTACTGCAAGTCGGTATTCACAGGTGCTTTTTAAACTATTGTAATAGCAGAGATTGAAATTTCTCTCGCAGATCGCTGGGTTGATCACGTCACTGGGTTGATCCAGCAAACAGAAGCGAAAATACTGCTGCAAGGTACACATAATTATAAAATATGACGTACTTTCTCACGATCTAATAATGAAATCATACTACATGGTTATAATGTGAAAAGCTGTAAAAAAGTACTTAGAAAAAATATAATTACACTACAAAAGGAACTAAAGTTATCACCATATACTGAGCTAATTAATAGTTCTTGGATCAGGTTTAATATTCTGCGTTTATACAATGCGTAATATAGTATCATATATCATTAATCCAAGCATTTTAAATAGCTCATAAATTTCGCTAATGGATAGGAATACTCAGCTGGCAAACGTGAACATTTCAGATCATTGAAATCACATCAGAAAGTACTGAATATTGTAGGAATAGATACAATTTCGACAATATTCGAATTTGACTACCTATCACATAACATTTCCTAAACGTTTCCTTTACGTAAACGTATTCTGAATTTTTTTTTTTTCAGTTACTACTGCCGTAATTCTCGTCTCCAGAACCACGTGTTTCACTACATTTACTGCAAAGATTTGATATGTGAAGCGTATGAACGAGCATACTTTAATTTATAAGCATAATATTGAATGAGTTTGGAAATGTTGTCCAGAGCGAAGACAATATGAAATACATGTCTTAATAGAAACTTTTCTGACATAATATTCTCAAGCGAAGAGAGAGCGATTCGGGAGCGATTGGCAGAGCGACGAGTGGCGGATGAGCAGCGAGTGGCAGAGCGTGGAGGCGGTGTGCCGCGTGGCGCGTTCGGCGCAGGGGGGCGGGGTAAGGGGGGCGGGGGGGGGGAGGGCGCCGGGCTCTCGAGCGTGCAGCGGCGCGCGCTCGAGAGCGCGGGACGAGCGCATTGTGACGCGGTCAACAGCGCCCAGCGCCCCCCCCCCGCCCCCACGCCAGCGCTCAAGCGCACTTGGCGCACAAAGCGCTCAACAGCTCCTCTCTGGCCCTCTCCGCCCCTCCCCGCCCCGCCCCGGCCACCACAAGCGCCTGTGGCATTGGAACGAGGCAATAGATTCTTGGCAGGTCGGGAGACGCCGTGTGCTAGCATGGTTCGCAACGTTTCGGTCCACATTTTCTTTCACCCCTCTGATATTACTGCCATGCGATTCCTAACTGATTTTTATTTCATTCCAATGTTCATCAAATAAATTTGCTCAAATGAAAGAATTTTAGAAACAAACCATAAGATGTTTCTAGAATGTCTACGTTTCTAAATACGTCTTTTCTTGTTCCCAAAAATCTTGGTTCTCGAAAGACCTTTCTTAGAAACCCTTCTCTGTTTAATATTACAAGGGAAACCATCACTTTTGTATCATCCACACAAAGCATCGATGCGAAACCGCGTAAGAGTGGTGCTCCTGCTGGGCAACGAGAAACGCTCCATCAACCAGAGACGAGGCGAATGGGGGCTGCCGCGACCGCTCGGGCACTCGGAGGGCGCCTGGCCCCGCGCGTGGCCTTCGCCCGAGGGCTCAGCGTGCGCGGCCACGAGGCGGGGGGGGGGCGGCAGGGTGGTCGCATGGGGGGATGGAGCGGGGGCGCGGAGGGTTGGCATGAGGTGACGGAGCGGAGTGGGGCAGGGCGACGGGGGGAGGAGGGCCGCGTGGGGCGTGGCGGGGGCTGTGCTGAAGCGGATCACAATGGGCGTGGCGGAGAATGACGTCGTGCGCCGTGCAGTGGAGTGGCGTGGCGTGGCGTGGCGTGGCGAGGCGGGGAGTTGCGCGCGAGTGAGCGCTTGCGCCTCTGACATGATGCTGACGCCCTTTTGACGAAACCCTAAGGTTGTCCCCACAGCACTCTGAATAAGACACCTATTGCCTTCTTCACACAGCACCTCTTTTGTCATACCAATAGAGAAAATCAGCTGTCATTCCATTGCATACGGCTTTGGGACTGCATCGACGACTGATTTCCTCGAACACATTATCCCGCTCTGTCCTCCACAACCAGCCACACCGCCCGCGCCCCCGTCCTCCTCGCCTCGCGCTGGCTCGCTCTCGCGCACCCGCCCCCAGCGCCGCGCCGCGCCGCGCCGCGCCGCGCCGCGCCGCGCCTGCTGCCTGAGGCGGCGCCCGGGGCTTTTTTGGAGGCCGCGCGCGGGGCGTGGGCGTGGGCGGGGGGGCGTGGGCGTGGGCGGGGGGGCGTGGGCGGGGGGCGTGGGCGGGCGCCGGCGCCGCGTCCGCTGATCCGCCTCGCGGGCCGGGGATTTGAAACCGCGCCGGAAGCGCGATACGTCCGAACATCCGGCCTGTTATTTTATTCGCGAATCTCGGCTTATCGTTGTAGTGCATTGGACAGCGTGTAAGTTAGACCCGATTTGGGAGCTGTAATCAGATTACTGTTCCAGGAACACTGTGTTTTTTTCGATCTGTTTTTATTATGCGCGCGGCACGCCGGGCGCTCCGGCCGGTCCTTGGGGACGCGCCAGACGGCGTCGCGGCGGCGCCGCGCGCCCTGCGGTTGGTCCATCACGAGGAAGCGCGGCCTCGCGTGCCCCGACACCTACACGGATGTAGGACGTCTTCTGTACCTTTCCATTGATTATTAGTGATTCAGGCGTGTCAATTACGAAGCTCATTAGTCCCGTCATTGTAGGGCATGTTTTGCTCGGGAAGTGACCTCGCCGGATGGCGAGATTCGGCGACAACCTACTGTCCGCTAGCTGGTTGTCGCCGGCTAGCGGGGTTTTCCCCAACCAGGTGTCTGTCACCGTCGGGGCATCGCCCCAGCAAGGAGAAGCTGTAAACTTCCTCCCGGTCTCCAGGCGTTTGTGGTGTTGTAGTGCGTGTGTGTGGCTCGTGGCCCGTTTGGTAGGGGACTGCTCCGGCATCCGCCTGCTGTTGATGGGAGAAACCGCGGAAAACTACCGATCAGAGCAGCAGGCCGCTAGCGTTTGCCTCCCGACAGCGACTGAATCCGACCCAGCTCTCTGGAGAGTCGAAAATCCTGCCACCGTCGCGACTCGAACCCCAACACCTCCCAACTGAGTTGCCTTTCAGTGGAACATCTGAAGGCACGGAAAGGTGCAAAAGACGTAGCACAGACTGGTAGCTACCACGGTGAGTCCTCCTGCAGTAATGGTGTGATGGCTACCAGTGACCTAATCCATCACGCCGATGTGCCTCGTGGCCCCATATGGGTCATTGTGCGTGCAGCAGCATGAGCGTAGCTTGTGAGCCCATCGCGGTTAGTCCTATGCTGGTGACATCAGGCTATTCTTAAACGCTGCGGTCCGCAAGCTCTAACGTCGCGCACCTGTCTCATCCCAGCTCACACAACTGACCGAGGAAGGGGATATATTCTCTACAACGAGTCAACATTTTCTTATTCCTCTTTTCCTCGAATACAGCAAAGTGCACCAAATGATGTGACTACGTATGATGTTCATTACCCCATTTAAATTCAGAAAATCACAAAAATTCAATATTATTTTCGAGGCCCCGGGAGCGTTGGTAGTACACGTAGCCAGCCGGCTGGTGTAGCAGATAAGAATTGTTCGCTCAGAGTGTGCGTTGAAGTTTGAACTTCAGCTCGCCCAAATATTTTTGCTGATTGGAAACAAAATTGTACAAGCAAGCTTCCGCGGCTCGAGTCCATTACTTAGTCACTGCTACTTCGTCACTGCCCTGAGGAAGCCTACGACATGTTAGGCGAAACGTCGGCCTCTCTGCCAATGACGCGGCGTCACCCGGACAGCCGAGAAGTAATGGAAACAAAATTGTAATATTATGTCACAAACAATACGAGAAAGTAAATGCTGTTGTAGCCACACTAGTTTTTAACACGTTTCCAGCATTTGAGCCTGTGTGCACTACTCTGCAAAGAGGATTGCCATTCATGAGAACCACTGGTCGAATACGAAAGGGAAAAACGGAAAGCACAAGAAAATCTAACGCATATTCGCTTCATGTGCCACGAACTTCACCGGAATACTCGGATTTCCACACCAATACTCACACGCAACACTCACCGTGCTGGATACTCGGATTAACATGAAATTTCACCAGCTGATAGAACACCATGCAAAACCTATACACGCAAATTTTGAAGTGCTATGGAATATTATAAATAGCGTTTTATAGGCATTTTATATCAGGACCTTTCGTGACCCTCGCGCTTCCCGCAGCGGGCGAGCCGTTGCTTCGGCAGCGCTAGGAACGTTACGCGGCGTCTATCAGCCGGTGTCAGATTTCCAAGCGCGTTCATTCCATCTGAACCTGCAAAGTAAACACCCGTTTTTGTCACCCCGCCTGCCCTCCAAGTAACTGAGACCTTGCCGATAGGCCGATAGTGCAGGCGCGGTGTATGAGTAACGTCCGCAGAACCAGCGGCGAGCAGCGTTTCCTTCCTTCTACGGTTGGTAAGGTCAACAAAGGTCCCAATACTAATTATCGCAAAAACACTACTTGCAATGCTTCATTGCAATTAAAAATTTGTATGTAGGAGTTTTGAAAGGTGCTGAACAAGCTGGTAAAATCTCAAGTCAATCCGAGTATCCAGCACGGTGAGTGTTGCGTGTCAGGTATGGAAAGCGAATCTTTTTTCAGCCTACAAAGCCTGACGATATAATCAAGGACACAGTGTCCATCCGCGTTTCGGGCTCGGTCATTCCTCATTGGCCGGTTGCTCTTTTAACTCTTATCCGGGCTACCGGGGTCCATTGGACCCAGAAGCAAAATTTTAATATTTTTCCTGAAAACTATCCAAGGTATTCGGAAAGCTTTTTGTGACTTCGTTCGCTAGGGTAGTTTTAATTGTTCCCACAACCATTTCACGAAAGCGTGAACTGAATAATAAATTTTAAAAAATATTTATCTTTTTCAGTCGAAACCGAGCAAGCAGGGTCCATTGGAGCCAGGTGTCTTCATCTGCGTGTAATATTGCATCTTCGGGTTTTGTTTGGTCGATTACTTGACTACTCGTACCCCAGGGGCGGACGGATGTCGGATGGACAAACAAATATTTTCATTAGTAAGTTATCTGATACTACATATGAGCGATTATAAGATCGACGCCCACGTAGACAGTGTCGCTGCGGGTTAGTATGTAGCCGCGTCAGGAGAGTGAGTTTTGGAAGTCGTGTGTAGTCCAGGTTTTGCGGGAAAACTGCACAGCGACAGGAATGTTGCTGACCCTGACTAAATGTTAGAAAATTTGAGATCATACGGTTACTTATTGTTGATATTGCGACGAATTTGGTTCGTAAGCAAAATGTAAGGAGACAATCAAACAAGACAGAATAACAAGAGGCGCCTGTCGACCACACCACACGGTTTTGGGGAAGAAGCAGCTTCCACAACTCACAAAATTGCAAAGCAATTTCATTTATGCCCATGGGAAAGAAGTAGGAATCAAAGAGATGTAGCGTCTGTAGAAAACCTGTCTATAATGAGAACACTCATGCAGGTAAACAGTGTGTACGATCTTTAATAAGAGAAAAACTATATTATAGCGTTCTGTTTCATTATCCAAGTCTAAAATGTACACCTTTAGGCACAATTCCGTCGCAGACACTCCTGGGTCCGCTTGCCCGGTTGCGTCATTAAAATTGGTTGCCCGGATAAGGGTTACAAGTACACGTGTTCGCGACCGTCAAAAGCGTGCGAGCCAACTGCAACACGCGCTCCGAGGAGCCGACGGCCGCTTCAGCTGCACTGGAAGTGTCGCGACTGCTCGACTGCGCTCGGTGCCCGCACGGACGCAGCGCTCGCAGTTCTCAAAGACAGCGAGGGACGACTAGTGCCGAATTTTTCGCCATCACACAACATCCTCTTCACTATTCGTCTGAAGATAACATCACAGATCGGTGTTTTACATCAATATTCAAAAGTCCTTATAATCTCTTCAGGATAATTTGTGTTTATCTTTTCTAAGCATGATCTTGTGATTTAAAACTTGTTGATACGAGTAAACATTGAAAATAATGACTTCCACAAAAACTATTTCCACCAGAAGAACATTGCAGTACATACCCGCAAACATAAACAATCAATAAGTGGAATGTGAATTATCAAATAAGCAGATGATAATGTTGAAGACTGAAATGGAGTAAGGGACGGGGAAAAGGAGAACCCCAAAAAATCCTTCACGTGTGTCGCCTGAAATTTGAACCCCGAGATGGAATGCCATACTAAAAGATGAGACGACATGATAATGGTGTCTATAGAGTAAATAGGGTAATGATAGCCAAGAGAAAGGGAGGAACGTGAATAGAGTGGTTTACTCTAATGTCTATGTTATGGGTCGCCCCAATGTAATTACCTTTCCTTATAATGATGCCAGCACAAGCCTTATGGCTATACCTCGAATAGATTAATGACTTGATAGGGAGGAAATTATGAAGGTATGTTGTGGATGGTGGAATAATAGTGAAATGAGAGGCATGGAAAATAGAATCCCGAGAAATCCTGCCGAGAACCCACTTCGTTCCCAACACATCCAACCTGGATTGGTTGAGTATTTCGTGTTTCCGTCCGTGTCAACGGCTAGTCATTATTCCCATAAGCGTAGTGCATGCTATTATTGGTCGGAGGTGTTCTCCCCCGCTGGATGGTGCGAGTCGGCTATATTTGCGCTACACGGCGGCTTGTGGGATTTCCCCATTTAGGTATCTCCCCCAGCAGGGTACCGCCCCGTCCGGGACACGTTCTAAGCTCAGAGACGCTAGTGTAGAGTAAGTAGCCCAAGTATAGTGTGAGCGCATAAGAGGTGACGATAGGACAAGGAAGAGGAAGGAAAGATCGCGCGCGGTCCTTGGTCCGTTCCGGCGTTCGCCCAGTGTTTATCGAAGAAGCCATGAAAAACAACCGATCAGGGCAGGCGAGTGCCAGAAATCTCCCCCAGACAGTAGAATCCTAGCACCTCCCGCTCGGAGGCACTGCAGAGACATCAGTGTGCCATCTCAAGCGGTCCTTCCACAAGTATCGAGCGCCATAAGTGAAAGGTTGGAATGAAGCGGCAACCGCTGGGTGGGCCCGGCCCCGCGGCGCGGCGCGACGCGCTAATCGCATCACCTGCCGCCGCCGCCGCCCACGTGGGCGCCGGCCGGGGCACTTGCGGGCCTTCGCCGAGGCCCTACAACGCGCCACGGCTTATTCGATTAGGCCCTTCACTTCGCTCGCCTTCGGTTTGGAGGGCCCCCGTGCGTTACACACGACCGGCTCTTGGGGTCTTGGGCTACTACCAGTACAACTGGAGGTGCTACAACACCACATACATTTTTTGCATTATCGTCTCTTATATTATTTCAGGAGGATACCTTCCCTTTGCGGCTCTCATACGCAACCAATATTTATTTATGAAATCTATAAAGAAAAAGAATTTCACGGAGACGTGACGAATTGCATTTTGACTTTAAAAGTGTGAAGGATTTGTTTAAACAAAATGCATCAAAAATATCAATGTAAAATGCAACCCGCAACACATGTGAGGTTTTTAAAAATCTACATCGTTAAATAACGTGTTCTAGGACATTAAAAACTAAAACTTCTCGACCATTCTATTACGTTTTTGTTGATTCGATGCTTCTCGGTTCTACCTCACCTGTTCAGAGCCTGTAGAATTCGCAACTGTATGTGATATTACTAATTTACTTGACATTCAATGCGATTGAATTTACACGGGTGTATCGCTTCGCTCGATAATAAAGTTAAATAAGAAAAGTTTGTATTGTCCAGGGTGTATTATATTGTTATCAATTACAAGGTGACATATAAAACAAGTGACGGAGGTTTTGAAGAAAAATATATATTAAAGGCTCAATATGGAAAATGAAAAATAAGGAAGAGGGTGGGGTATAGCATACTGAGTTCTTGCACAGGTATGCTAGATTGAAATAATGCAAAAATAATTTATTTTTAAATTTGGCAATTATAGAATATTCATAATATATAGATAGAAAGTACAACGAAAATGGGATCTCCGTAATCTTTTAAATGTCCTTCGCTCTGTCTGTGGAAAAAATTGAAAGAAAAAATTTGGAGGAGATTTTGAGAATTTTTCTACAAAAAAGAAACTAAGAAAAATTTTGATAATCAATATTGTACATTTGTAATGTTAACATTCTGCAATTTTCCAAAATGCAGTTCGCCAAAAATTGGGTCAGCAATACATTTTTTGCCATTCCTTGCTTCTTACATAGAAAAAAATTAAAGACGAAATTTGGGGACACTTTGAGAAATTAGCAGTTTAAAAAGTGCGTTAAGTTCACGCAAAATTACGAGAAAATTAATCAATTTTTCGAAAAATTGTACATATTTCAAGATATTGTTTTGAGTGAAGGTTTCATTAAGAAAAATCACTATCTTCAATATTGATGTTGTAGGATTACACCGAACAACTTTGAAATTTTGCGATTTTCAATTTTCAATTTAGAGATTTCAAGGCACAACCAGATTTGTGCGATTGCGGCAATCCTATGTATATTGCGAGCGGTTGATCGCACCCAACCTTAAGCTATCTAAACTCTGTATTTACTATTTTCGAAACCAGAAAGCTGGGAAATAATGATAATGATAACAATAATAATAATAATAATAATAATAATAATAATAATAATTATTATTATTATTATAAATGAGCAAGAAATTCAAATCATAGATCAAAACCATTTTACCATTACCTTGTCTCCTGATTTACGAATCAGTAGTTTTTGTCAAAAATGACTTACTTAAGGACGGGAATATATTTTCAGCAAACGCCGATGTCTATAAGTATAACACACGACGTAGTAATCATATTCACCAGGTGGCAGTATCAACAGCTCACTACAAAAAATTCACATACAATTCATGTACATTACTCTACAACACTTTGCCAGAAGACATTAAACGATTAAATTCCATAGAAAAGTTTAAGTCCCAAGTAAAATCTTTTCTGCTGCATAACTGTTTCTATACAATTCGAGACTATACCGAGCATCAAAAAGGAAAGTAGAATTAATTTTAACAATGATAGTTAATGTAATTATTTATCATTTGGACTGTATAATTCTAAAGAACCTGTAACAAGTATTGTACCACACTTTCTGGGTTGATGGCCCCCATCTCGATCAGGTTTTTCGTCCAGTTTCCCTGATCCTTGAGCAAATGCTGAGATGGTCCCTTGTTTTGCTTCTGGACATAAATGTAACTTCATTATTTGTGCACGTCTTCTGAATTTCAGTGGGAAATATAGTTATTCAAATTATCGTTTTTCATATTATCGCGGCAAAAAGTATTATTCTTTCATGAAGAACATGAGGGTTCAGGGCAGAAATTTATAGCTAATTTACCTTTGAAAATATATTTTATTATATAGGAGCGAATATTTTGTCAACAAAACTCGAAAAAAACTCTCTTTTCTGTATTCAAAATTCGACTAGAATATGGTTTAGGATAGAGACCACAGAATTATGAAAACGTGCACAAAATTCACTTCTCCCCATAGCTCGTCATACGCAGTTTTTAACTGTTTTTGACGTAAATAAATAAATAAATAAATAAATAAAAAACACCAAGCATCTGCTTACAATTCATAATGTCGCTCACAATTCATTGTCGCCCATCCTCGAGCTGATGTACAAAGACTTTAAGTGTCACGTAAGGAAGGAGGAAGAGGCCTCAGACAAATTGAGGCCTCCTGGTACAATGCAATATGGGAAAGTACGTATTCAGTCATCAAGATGACCCACTAATGAGGCAGATCATGAAACCAAACCGAAGAATGGGAAACAGAGGCATTTTAAGTGTAGCAAGAAGCAATGCAAACAAGACTACGCAAGACACGCAGAGTAACATAGACACTGAACTTCTGATGCTACTTAAAATTAAATGTGAGACACAAAAAATGTTAAAGAAATCGTGGAGAGACAAACCACTCCAGGGACAATATTTGAAACGAATGGACAAGGTGCAGATCAATGAAGATCAACCATTTATGTGGCTTAAAATGGGAAGAATGAAGCCAGGATCAGAAGCACTTGTAATAGCTTCCCAAGATCAGGCCTTGAGAACACGACATTACGATAAAGCGCCAACACATTGGCGGACAGTCAGGCAGAGGGCGTTCGCCTAGCGCCGTCCGAAAAAGCTCTCTGAGGGTTTTCCTCTGCGCGGTGCAGGTAGTAGCGAGGTAGATGGAGACACGAAAACCATGATGTGAAATCTCGGAAGTAGAGAAGAAGAGCTTTCTTGTGATACGTTCCATCGAGTACAAGGAGACATCTACGAAGTTGAATTATTTTTACAATTAATTGCTGTGCTGTAAAAATATTAAATAAATCAGACGTAAATAAGAATATTAGGTTTAATTTGCCATTACGTGTAGTATTGCATATATTAACTTGTATTGTTAACTTGTAATATAACACCAATTCTTTAATTATTTGCAATACTTTTTGGCATACAGAAGGCTAGAAGTTTATTCCATTGACTACAATGCATAAAATGATTTGGATTTAATCTTTTCTTCGACAATTTTCGCAACATTTAACATGTATTTCTTTTAATTTTTGACGTCAAGCTAGACTAGCTCATATCCCCTAATTCTTGTAAGTCGAGCTCTGGTCAGTCAGGAACAGACTTCCACTGCATTCTAAAACCAGACCGGAGGTCATGAGCTAACCGGCTCGATATCTCGGCACAGTGCATTTGTATCATCTTCAGTGCATTTACAATTAAATCCACTATCAAACATAATATTCAAATTATTATCCCTATAAATAATTTTATTGGAATCCATTTTTTATCCCGGAGGTCCCAGTGTTTACCTGACGGCGGTGGCACATCTTCATACTAGCTAGGTAGTAGGGTCGCACTCAAGCACGGTCTGCGGGAGAATTCTAGTAGGCTGCTGTGAACGGTAGTTCTTCTCCAATCAATATCAGGCGGTCGCCGGAGCGTCGCCTTCCGCCCCAGACAGCGCGCGACGCTGCCTTCACACACACACACCTGCACGCCCTACACCACTACACACGAATAGAGACCTTAGAGCTTGCCCAGGTTGGGCGGGCGGCGACGCTCCACTCAGGAGATACCTGGAAGGGGAAGTCCGCGGCGCCAGACATCACGTTCTAAACGGGACATACACCACCTTATCTTGCACTACACTTCCGATACTAATAACTACACATCGGATGTTAAGGCACTAAAAACTTATGTTTTAGGCACAAAAAAATTCACTAAAAATGTTTTAAATATGCACTGCAAAAGGCATTATAAACTTAAATTTGGAGGACAAAAAAACAGGAAAGTATTTAAATGCACTTGCATCTAAAATTAACCAATACCAAAAAACAATATAACACAGAGAATATATTATAAATGAATCATTAGTGAGTGAGAGACTGACATCTTTATAGGATTGAGCTCAGTTACTACGGTTAGAAGCACTTATGCAGTACTTCGCGCAGTGCACAACTCAAACAAATGCGGGCAGAGATGGGTTTACACTGCGCACCTCCCCGAAGAACATCTGGCGCGGAAAGATGTCAATGTAGGAAGTGGGCGTCATCGCCTTTGATGCCCGAGTGCTTTGATTGCGTCGCGAATCGGAGCTCAGCGCTCGCGTAAGCGCGCGCCGCTCAACCAAGTGCCGAAGACCGCAGGTTTTTATTATTTGATTTGTGCTAAGAAATGCCAAGCCACAACGCAAGCTTTTCGGTTCCAAAAAATCAATGACATGCAAACCCAAATTACAGCTTCGGTCGAAACAAATAATGGAGAATAGTTACCAGTAGAAAATTTGTGTGATTAGTAGAACTTAAAATGATTTAAACTTGTGTTTGCAACCAAGAATATATATATATATATATATATATATATATATATATATATATACCATTTAAGAAAAATGCGTTAAAAAAGAAAAATATATGTAAAAAGGCATTTGTGTGACAAAAGACAAAAAAGGCAAAATAAAAATTCGTGAGAGCGTTTAGTTTCCCATAATTCATATAGATATGTTAATTGCATTTCAATATTTTCATTAGAATGAAATAGGCGTCTTCGTGAACGTCCTATGTCTACTAATAACCTAGCAGTCGACGCGCCCGGTACCAAGACTGACTGCCTAGAAGAGCGCGCTTGCACCACCCAGGCGCCACTCGCGAGCTGAAAGCGCTGCCGCTGTCGCTCGCGTTGTTCCTTCTTTGGCTCGCAGCGCCCGCGGCGCGCGCGCGGATGAGCAGGCGCCGGCGAGAGCCGTCCTCAGGGCAAGAGGCGCGCGCGGCGGCCTCCAATCCGATTCCGCCGACCGACGCCACCCTCCCACGCCTTGATAATATGTTCATTTTTTCGCGTGAATGCCAGCGCTGGCGGATCTACTTATTTAATCAGGGAGGAAATGAGCCGGAGGAGGCTTACACGCGAAAGAACGCGCGCGCTCGTTATATTAAAACACAGGCGCGTCTGGCGCCGAGGAGGGCGTAAGCCGCTGCTGCTGTTTTTGCGGGCGACCCGCGGATGCCGCTGCGTGCGAAGGCCGGGCGCTGGCGCTGCCGGCGGCGGCGGCGGTTCGGGAAAGGAGAGCGACCTGCGAAATGTCGCAGACAGCGCTCGTCTCTCCAGACAAAAGAAGGGTGCGTGTGTGGTGCTTTGAGTAATGCGATTACAGAGTGACTGGGTTTTAAAAATTCAAATATATTGCAATACAAACAGAAAGATTGTACAGGAAAAGTATGCGTATTACTGAACATAAATCCTTCTTTCACATCGTACAATGAATTTCTTTCGGCGTATGGTGTTAATAGTAGCAGATTGGGTGTGATTATAGTCGTTACTTGAAAAAAAATGATGGAGCTCAGTGACTTTAAAACCTAACATTTCCTTATGAAACATAATAAAAACATTCCCGATGTTTTATGGATATTTTAATCTGTTTGCAACGTACGGTAAAGGAGGATGTTACATGGCAACAGTGTGAAAGAGCAGAACAGGAAACCCGATAATGAAATAAGAAATTTAAAGATGTCCTTTTCCATAATAAGGTTTTTGTGTGTTTAACTACACGAAAAGAGCTGTGAAAAGAAGAGAAGTGGTGCATAGCGAGTCACGGGGAGTGGGAGCACTGTTAAGAGGCAGAGTCCCGAAACGCGAAGAACGCTGGGGGACGATGGGCGGCGAGAGATGACAGACAGAAAATGGGCTGGAGGCAGAAGAGAGACGAGGACTGGGAGGTAACTGGCGGCAGGGTGGATTACCAAAAGCACACTAAGCACGTGTCTATTACTGCCGCTGCGTAGAGGCCCCAAAAAACATTTGGAACAAAATTGAAAATTAGTTCTTAAAATAATTTTTGTAATTGAAATGATTACTGCTTATTTTCGTATCACTTTTGAATGCATGTGATCAATATTTCAATGTTATTTGACTAGAGCTTTACCTCGTTCGAGGGGCGACCGTTGAGAGGAAATACTCGAGCAGGAAAAGCCAACATGCAGGTCAGCGCCGGACCTCACGTTCCGAAGGCATGGAAGACCGCCACCTCCTGCTATAACGGGATTAAGGATACGAGTATTGACAGACCCGTGATTAATAAATACTTATTCAATGTTATGAGGATTTGGTCGTGCTTAGGGCCCTGGAAGTCATTCATCTGGCCCTAACAGACGAAATAATGGAGTGACGAAGAAAGACGAAAAAGCAAGGGACGACAGATGAAAAACAGAAGACAAGCAGAAAGACGACGGACAAGAGGCGGAAAGGAGGCAACGGATATCAAGAGGCAGAGAAGACACGAGGGTCGATGAGAGGCGGAAAAGAGTCTGGGGATGACAAAAGGCGAAAAAGTCAAGGGACAAGAGGCAAAGACGAGAGAGAAAAGACGAGCGACATAGTGAGCTTCGAGCCGTGGGGAGGGCCGAGGAAGACCCGAGATGGCAAATGAAGCGAAAGGCGAATGCGCAGTTGCTCGCGTCGCACGCGCGCTGTGTTTGGCTTAGGCGGCGGCGGCGGCGGGGAGGTCCCCGAGGGGCAGCGCGCAGAGTTAACGAGGGCGACACGCGGCGCCTAATGGGATGAGCGGCCGCCGCTACCCGTTTTAACGGCCCCTTCGCGCTCGCAGCCCAGCGGCTGCGGAGCTGCTCCCGGCGGCTGGCCCGCGCACGGCAAACGCCACCGCTCAGCCCAACGCAAGGGACCAATATCCAAAAAGAACACAAAGGTTAAGTATTCAAATTGGTCCACAGTTTATGAGACAATTCAACGGTTTTCCCAACCCGTTCAACACGGGAGAAAAGTTATTTTTGAAAACAATATTTAGCATCATAATGGAGGATAAATGGATACGTAAATTAGAAAACAAACGGTAACGGACGTACATTACTTTGGAAATAATATCTACAATTTGTCGCCTCGTATTTACGAAGTAACCCTTACTTAAAGCTATACAGGCTCAGTCAAACACTTGACTGTCTGCCTAGTGCAGTTTGTGAAACCGCCGCTGCTCTCTGCTTCATTGTTTGCTCTTCGAGAAACAACGCGGTGACGACTGATTTGATGGTTCAAAATGGCAAAGCCGCACCCTCCACTCCCGATGTGGCTAAGGCATTCGAAGTGCCTCTTTTCGAAGAGTCGCAGGTCCCACTCCTACCTTCCTAGTGGATATTCTCCACCCATCGTCAATAACAATTATTTCCTTCCTCTTAATACACATTGGCGCATTACAACAGTAGTTACGTGTGTGCGTCAAGGACAGAAGATTCTTTATAAAACGTGCGCCGAGTTTACAGAAAAGATAATTCAACAGTTTACAGAAAAGACAATTCAGACAATTCAATAATTGTTATTGATACGATTGGTGAAAGGGACATTTTATTTTGCAAGTAGGAAACTGCGACACTAGGGCGATCGGCCGAGTGGCGCAACACGAGCAAAATAAAACCAATTTTACCAATTAGTGTGTCACACTATTTTCTTAGACAGCCTTACAGACTTCTACTTTTTTTCCAACTGTACAAATCACTTAATGATACGACATTAAGGATTAATGATCGTACATTAAGGTCAGCTGTAGTTGATACGGAGGACGAAAGTATTTTGTTTTCTTTGTTGTTTCCACATATTTATTTGAATACTTAGCGTAGTCTCACTTTTAGCTCTAGTGCTCAAAACGTAACTTTTCACACGCTAAGCCCTAAAAGGACCACTTCTACTAGTGTCTCTCTAAGAAAACTTATCAAAATGAACAACAGTTGTGGACGGCGAATGACACCAGGTCGATTATCGAGAGGCATCAGACGTGATTGACAATTTAAGGGATTCTCTCAGCCTAAACAAATGGTAATTACATATAACACTTCAACTCAAATACTTAATTTGCAGGATGAAATGAATAAGTTTTTATAAACTGTCTGGTGTAAAGGTAGAACATATTTTGGAGTTCTTATACAGATACGGATTATGTAAACTATTATGTAAAATACTTTAAAAATACGATTCATATTCAAGACATACTAGTACATGATAAAAAGAAGCCGTAAATGTATGTTCAATATTTGAAAATTACAACTTTACAGAGCGCTTTCGCCTTTTGCTGCAACGAAGCTGACAGTTTGTGTAGACAAAAGTAATTGGGAAATCATTTACCGGACAATGAACGCACTAGGTAAATAATGACTAGATACTATTTTTAATCACCATGTGCACATTTCATCACACTCGCTAGAGAATAAAACGCGACCATCGCAACAAAACGCAGTGCAATATTACAAAAACCGATGAAACAAGTTAGCCGATATTTTGAGCGCTGCGTTGGCGGCCGCATTTTCCAATTGCCATCGACCCGGGGGGCGGGGGCGGGGGCGGGGGCGGGGGCGGGGGCGGGGGCGGGGGCGGTGAGTGTTAAACGCGACACTCCGCTTGAGCGGCATCGGAGCGCCCGCGCCGCGTCGCGGCCACGCGCGCTCTGGCGGCAGGTGAATTACTCAGCTCCATTCATCCTCCAGGAAAATTGAAGCTTGACAGAATCTGTTTTCCCCAAATACAGTGAGTGATTGGGTTACGGACAGTTCTAGACTGAAAAAAAATTGGAATCCAAAAGTCTAACACACGAAGAAGCAGTTTATACAATTTGTAAATTTTATATTACTGTTTAAATGACAGGAATTTGGTTTCTAGAGCGAAATTTGACTCTCGTGTACTTAATCTTTTCGGTCTCGCGTACAAAAAGCAAAGAAAACAACACATTACTGACAAAAATACAATGTATCATGATTGTTTTTGTTACATGTATGATGAGAATGATATACTTTTGTTAAGCTATCACCAACAGTA
Source organism: Acheta domesticus (assembly GCA_031308135.1). Taxonomy (NCBI): domain Eukaryota; kingdom Metazoa; phylum Arthropoda; class Insecta; order Orthoptera; family Gryllidae; genus Acheta; species Acheta domesticus. The sequence goes on from JAHLJT010008756.1 coordinate 11,117,132, forward strand.
AATTTTTATATATGTAGACATATTTTCTAACACTGGTGTACTACAATTTATTCCTTGAAATGTTTGAGACGACAGCGGTGGCAGATGTGACTTATATCTAAAACCTTAATGAACACTTTTTTTTCATTCAAATGTGCATGTATATTTCCGTTTAAGCTTAAGTGCGTGAAGCAGTTTCTCCTTGCATGTAATAAACTCTCAATAAGTAATGAGCGAGAGGTTGTGTCATTATGTCATCAGAGAGTACATGTATCATTTTGTTATTGTTCATCTGAACACTTCATAGTAAAATGCTTTTTCAAAATCTGGAACGAAATACTCTGCAAGATGGTATTTTGAGTAAAGAATTTTCAGAATTTATTACAAGATAAAATACAGGAACTAAAACGTCAAAGTAAAACTGAAATATAATAAATTAGACAATTGTGATTAGTTAGCGCATCGTGATCATATAATTTAACTTAACGTATTGGAATAAAACTGTTTTATGAATGCTTTCAGAAAAATGAGTGATATGATAAATTCTAATTATTTTTATTCTGCATATTTTTTTTAAATTTTAAATTTCGGGTATAGTTAATTGCTTTAAAATTATCAATAATAAAAAATTGAAATATATTTAGTACTTCTGACATACAAGATGGAACAAAACCCGAGTTGAATTTTACGTCATCATAATCCGAATTTGAGTTAAGAAAGCTGGTTGACTTACAAATGAACAACTGCTGTTCGTAAAGAGAATTTATTAAATATCAGCGCTGTAGAAAACATTAAAAATTATGAACGTTATGTTCTTGAGTGCATTGACAATAGTACATTGAAAGAAAATATGTATGCAAAAGGTGGATTTTATTGTTATAAAAATTCAATATTCTTGTTTCTTCAAACTTTAAACTATAATGATTTAAAGGAAGCGATATACTCCTCCATTAACGGCGATTTTTTCTTGGAACCTATGAATTTCCCGTAAGACACATCAATATTTCATTATTGGCCAGACGCATTAGACGCATAGATTAACCTGTATTATTGGACGATTCAACTTTCGTGACGAATTTGCGATTTTGATTCGTAACTCTTAGAAAAAAAAGACTAACGGGGTTTACTATTGACTCAGTATCTTTCTACGTCGGGACTCAACGCCAGAGTACTTAAAACGATATCTAGAGTTGCTTGCCCCACGGAGGAACGCTTTAATTTCTGTTTCACATGATGAATTATTTTAGGTATGTTCTGAAATTTCCTCAGTATGTGAATTGAAGCTTGAATTGTAACCTAATTGGAAATCAAGTTAACGAATGAAATGAACAGTCAGTGCAGAGGAAAAGAAAGTACATCAAATGCTGGAAATTGGAAGATTGTATAAACGAGTTGTTTAAGTGCCCTGTTGGAAACATTCTTAGGGTATTTTTTTATATTTAACTGTAATTAAAAATGTGCCAACGGATAAATCATGCTTCCTTGCAAACGACATTAGTCCGGATGTCAGTTTCGATGTCAGTTTCACATTTTCCCGTTATTTCAATAAAGCGACTACCTGCATTTAAGGACCATTTTCTCAGAAACATCAGTAGCCCCCAATTAATTTTGCCCCCACCAAAACCAACATGTGGAATAATCTCGAGGTCTCAATTCAGTAAGGATCCAAAGAAATCGTGACCTCTTCAACATTGATTTCCCAACTATAGTGAAGTAAAGAATAATTAAGTTTATTGTTTGGATATAGAAATATCGTGTCAGAACGTTTATCTAATTTCATTAATTTTAATTAATTTATAATGTGCCATCCCAATAATGAAAGATTAGTTTTATTATCACCAAAATGCGAGTTTACACATCAAAAGTTTTACATTTATCTCTCTTGATGTTGCATTACCAGAAAATACCACATTTTCACATGCTAAGGATCCTCAACCATTAATTGTTATTACATCTAAATCAGAATTTCACTCTTTGGATGTTTTCCCGATTTTCAACTGAACCGAAGATAAATGGTCACGATTCCAATAATCGGTTGATAGCAACATCTGTCAAATTAAAAATATTTTTAATATTATAGTCTATTGAAACACTTTTCTATTCGTATGTTATGAAGTGTAAATTCTTCACATATTTTAACGTTCAAAATTTGGAGTTTTTTTTTATTTGTTCACTATTGAGAGGATTACAAACCTACTGGGTATTTCATTAACAAAATGTTGTCTATGTAAGCAATGTAAAGTATAGAATTTAAGAACCACGAATATTTCTTCATTTAGAATGCAATTCACTGCCATCATCATTTGATCCTACTAATATAGGAAGAAGCACTTCGCTATTGTTTATGCTCAATATCCCAAAAATACACAAACCATCTACAACAATAATACAACCATTTGGTACTTTCGCCAATGTAAAATTGTTGTCTAAATTTAATCGAACTTTTATTTTACCAGAAATATTACCAATGGTAGTTGTAGAAAACGAGGACTACGAGGGAATCCAAAACGGCCCCAACTACAAAAAATTTATTATTTGCAACGATAACAAATTACTGTGGGGGGAGTGTCAGGGATATAGTTTTGAACACTACTAGTTCAAGCTAAAAAACAGATAAAACATATCATCAAAATTCAGAAACTGAATTTTCGTACGCTTAATGTGGTATGTCTGCTTGTACGAGAAAGTAAACAGGATCTTAGCCAGCACTGCTTTCTTAGCCTCAAATTCTCGAAGATACAATTATAGAAAATTTGGAGAGAACATTGAGAACTTGATCACTACCATAGTTAACATATCAACTCATTTCAGATAAATTATGGTTCACATATAATAAATGGATACCATTATATAAACAGAAGAATTACATAAACAACAATAAACTATTTTCAGTTAGTTATCCATTGTTGAGAATGTATACAACAATACCGACCTAACGAAGACAGGCATTTCAGTAATGACGGAAAAATCCAGTAGGAAATTAATGATGTTTCTGTGTACCGGTGAAGCACTGACGTATTTTCCTGAAAACACGAATCTCCGAAAAGGCGTACTTTTTGGCGACTTTTGTAATGGTAATGCACATCTTCGCAGAAATCTCTTGATATGTCCCAAAGGAGCTTATTCTCGGAAATATGAACTCAATGTTTGACAAACAAAATATTTCAGCATAAATACGTGTCCACACAACAGTGTGAAAGAATATTTGTAGACATCAGAAAACTCAAGTTGTCGACAAGAGCATAGCCTTAGATGTAGCATCGAAAGAAATAAAAATAGATTACACCTATCTAGGACTTTGTACTACGATAAATGAAAGATTATTCCGTCTATTTAGTGTCTAAAAACAAAACTAAAAATAATCAAACGACTTGAAAATAATATCTTGATATTTTCGCATTCGATCAAACATCCCACCTCGCATTCTACAATAAGATACAGTTTTATTTTGTAAAGTAATTTTGTAATTTTGTATTAAAGTTTATAAAAGCTCTCTGTGAAATCATACTTTTGTGTTCCATATATTGTCAATATTTCTAGATTTGCATTATCAATGTTTGAACCAGAATTAAAGAAGACGAAGGCTATAATTTCAGACCAACAAACAACGAAAAAATAGCTTCCTTAGTTAGAAATTTTGAATAAATGCATTGCAGACATATTTACACATATTTGCTTCTCACACCTGGCTAACATACAAAATTGTTGAAAAAACTAACTACTAATTTTCCTTCAATAATATTTTACTTATACAAAATTCTCGACACAAATTCAACGTACCTCATAAAACTTGGAGATGTTTTTGAATCTTTCATAGCTTTATAGGGCCTTTTTAACAATATCCGTAGCGTAACATATTCCATATTGTGCTGACAAAAGGAATTTCTGAAATATTTTCAATTGTTTATTGCCGCATGCAGTTGTTCTTAAGTTGAAAATTTTGAAAAGAAATAATATACCTAACATTCAAAATATTACATTAAGTGATAGTTCTCGTTTCCACCGATTTAATTAATTGGAAAGACAATGAAATTAGCGAAGTTATAAATTCAGTTGATATTTGCAAATATTTCAAATTGCATGACTCCCCAGTTGAACCAAAATCGTTCCCGACTCTAACAGTCTTGAAGATACGCTTTTGAATTGGCTATTATACTACACTCTTTTCACTTTACCAGTGTATTTACGTAAGCATTTCCTTTATTTTTTAATTCGGTTTATTTTGTCACACCAGATAAAAAAATAATAATTATGTTTATATTCAACTAATGTAAGTGGAATAATGGTTTCCATGAAAGCTTGAAATGTTATGAATGTAAATCAAAAAGCTCTAATTGATTAAGTTCAAAAAGTTCTTACAACATTTCAACACACATTCATTCCTGAATTCATCTAAATTTTCCCAAAGATGAGAACTGAAAACTTCATATAATTATTTTCAACAAATGAACAAATAAATAAAGAATCTATCACGATGCCCCACAAACATCACAAAACGACAAAATATGTACATCTTGAAAATAAAAAAATTTATGCAAGGACAGAAGCATCATTAAGAATACTTAATTTTCAAATGTGCAGTAGAGGCAGCAATGGTTTCTTTAAAACGAATAAACAAACGTCATAGTATCTACTCAAATTCTGTCCTTCAATGTGAAATAAAGAAAAATCGAACACTCTTCTACGCCTACAAATATACCGCAGTAAGAACAACATTCTTTGAGCAAGTTTTAAAAATAATTAAGTTTAACTGATTAAAAATAATTTCTTTAGAAATAATTACTTCAATTTAATATATTCATACACAATTGTATTCCCAGTTTCGTATTAGCCATTTATATTTACTCAAATAATGAATAAATTTTTATTAATACTACTATTTTTAAATATATGTTTTAAATAAATTTGAGAAAGTATACATTACAAAAAGTTCTATACATTCCATTTTATCGTATTTTATGTGCATTTTCGTATTAAAAAATTTCCTTTGGTCATTGAACATTCATTTCGGTAGCTGCACTAAAATATGTCGTTTATTTGCAACGAGGGAACGGGTCGAAAATTACTGCCTACAAACAAAGAAGTAAATAATTTGTTTAGTCATTGCCGCTCATCATAGTGTACTTCTTAAAAAGAATGGATATTTTCCTGGAATCAGAATTCTCAATATGTGCTTATTACTGTATGGCAAGCTGTAACGCTGCAGATACAAAAGTTATTAAACGACGATAAAAAAATTCATTCACGGATTTGAAATGTGTAAACTTTCCCACCAAACACCAGAAGGGCATATTCACACTTAATTACGAATACTTTGTGCTGGACTTTCCCACATGTCTTACTCAGGGGTAAATATGTTCAAAGCTTTCGTAATCCAGACAGGGAACCGAAACTAAATTTCCTGATTTACTCCCGGTTACTTTGACCACAAAGTTACCAAGGCCACCTGCGTTTAGATGAGATATATTCTTACGCCGCTTACTTCAGAGAGATATTTTTCGTTCTTATTTCGTATATCAATCACATAATTCATACGACATTGCCATAAAACTGACAAGATGGATGTCATATGAATTCCTCACTAACTTTGCACACAACACGGCCTTTCCTGAACACAGGGGCGGATCTAGCCGATCACTTTGGGAGCGGCCATCACAGATTTGTGTTAATAAACGAAGTTGTTATTGTATTGCATATTATTATTGTAATGTATACAAAGGCAAATTCTCCTTTGTAAACAGAACGATTTGCCTGCGGTAGCTTTTGAGCGCTTTCCTTGCTCAGCGCGTGGTTTAAGAAAAAAATAAGGCGAGCAAGTAAAAATATAGGAAATTAGTTAAAAGACGGAAAACGTATAGTGAAGTGAAGTTAAAGGTGGGTTTATGGGGAGTCTACCTATTAATATTTAGATGAAGTGATTTAGGTGCAGTGAAGCGAAGTGAAATGAAGTGATGTGAAGTGAAGTGAAATGATTTCATATCGTTCTGTTTGTTTCTCAACTCTAAAACGTCTTTTATAGGCTATTTTGACAAACGTTGGTATTTATTGATTTGTGTTAACGAGTGTTGTACGTGTTAGAATGTAATAATTATTATAAGAATTGGATATTATTACATTGTAGTGTTAGGTAAAAATGCTTATACATATTTGTAATTGAATATGATTACGAGTCAATAGGTGCAGGCTGGTGTGTTTGAGAGGGTTCATAGGTCTATGTATGATATGTATGTACGCGTGTATGTTTGTATGTATGAATGTTGTGTAATATTTATATATAAGTTTATTTATTCTATATATATATAAGTTTATTTATTCTATATATATACATAAGTTTATTTATTTAAATGTTAGTATATGTATTTTCATTTGCTGTATATGTATGTAAATGTATTTGCATGTTCTAGGTAGTGAAAAAGATAATTTGTTTTTATATTGATTTTTTATATATTGGTTTTATTTTTAATTGTGTTTGTAATTGCAATGTACTTTCATATTTATGCATTCTGCCACCAGGCAACATTTGCCCAATTGTAGAATAAAGCTTATCTCTCTCTGTCTCTCTTATATATATATGCTACTACACAATATTTTTTTAAAATAATTATATTATTCTAACATAAATTTTTAAATCAATTTTGCCAAGTAAATGAAGGTAACAAACGAAATCTCTGAACTTTTTTTGGGGGGGGAGGGGAATGGCCACCCCTGGATCCTCCAGTGCCTGAGCGCAGTATCGACACGAGGGCCGCTCCTCCCGAGAAAGCCGGGCTGCCCGCCGGCCCGGGGCGGCCGCGTACCTGCGGGCGAGCGCCGCGCCGCGCCGCGCCGCGCCGCGAGCGGTCCGGGGAGGCGTGTTTGCCTCGCGCCTTAGCCGCGGACGCGACGCCTCGGCGCGCCCGGTAGCTGTTTGCCCCCCTCCCCCTCCCCCTCGGACGCGGGTCGCGAGGGGCGGCCGCCTCCCCTGCCCTGCCCAGCCCAGCCCAGCGCGCGCGAAAACCCGCGAGGGCGCGGGGCGAAGCCCCCGATGCGGCATCCGCGCGACCGCGCTCGCAGGCAGGCGAGACAACCCATCCACCCCCTTTCAAGATGTACACGAACAACAACAGTTATTTACGAGACGAGTGCGAAAAGTGACAGTCTATTTCGCGAGTTGCATATGTTGAGGGCGATAGGTCAACTGGCGCAATCTTACGAGTAAAATGAAATCAAGTTGCCTTTTATCAAATTGCCTTTTACACTATATTTTAGACAGCCTTGCTAGCTTTCATTTTATTTTATTTCATGTGTACAAATCTCTCAATGGTACATTAAGAAATGGTACATTTCGTCAGCAGAAGCTAGACGAAAGTATTTTGTTTTCTTCGTTTCATTCATAGGTTTATCTGAACACTTGAGCACTGTCTCACTTTTAGCACAAGAGCTAAAAATTGAACTTTGAGCACGCTACATGTACCCTGAAAGAACAGTTTTTACTAGTGGCTGACTAAAACAGTTATTTATGATACCAGTGATAAAAGTGTCATTTTATTTTGCGAGGAGGAAGTGTTCCGAAACACGGCCGACAAAACGAGTGGCGCAATCCTATTAGTAAAATAAAATCACATTTACCTCATGTGTCATTTACATAGCATTATTTATCTTCATTCTATTTTTATTCAAGTATTCAAATCTCTTAACTGAGTACCATGTAACATTTAGATTAGTTGATGATTTGACGAAAGCATTTTCTTTTCTTTATTGCATGCACAGTTTTACCTGAACATTTCAGTATCGTCTCACTTTTAGCACCAGAGTGCAAAATTGATATTTTAACACGCTGTGCATGCCCTACCAGTAAACATATTTTACTAGTGGCTGTCCCAAAACTACTATTTGGGAACAATTTTGTTTCAAATTGATACAAAACTTAACAAAAAGTATTTTTTAAATTATAACAAGATTAACTGTCAAAGTATTTTTAAATTATAATATTGTAAATATTGAATTAAAGTTCAAACTGAAAGTATTTCCAGCAGAAAAACACATTCATTCTAATAAAAATATTCGCCAAAATATTCCGTTTAGATACGTTTTCTTAATTTTTATAAAAATGCTTCTCCCATGAAAAGTATCTGAAGGTGCTCTTGGCTTCAAGGTATAGGGGGCAAGGGAGACGTGAGCCCTTGCTTGAAACAAATATAATAATTACTCTTTAGACGATTTTGATCCACTATTGTGATACTTATTTCTTACCTTGTTCTTGGAAACAAACTACAGCTATAATCACTTTCAAAGAAAAGATATGAATTCCACAGCGATGATTTTACTTCACTCCGAATTCAATTTATGTGCCCGTAATGTATCATAAAGAGTAAGCATCTTAATACACGTATTAATGGGTTCATTTGAACACATTTTCTTCACAACACTCATTAAAATGAAGTTGTGTTTCTTTGGAACAACATTCAATCTCTTAATAATTCATTTAGACTCTTTCGCTTTCGTTTAGAATCTGGCAATGGATAATGTATAGTACTCTCTGTCCTTGAAAGATTTTACTCTCTTGCACCTTGAATTAGTACGAAAAATATGATTCAAAATTATATGTATTTTGTGGATTTATTTTGATTCTACGAACAATGAAAAATTAAATATTTTAAAAATATGTATTTGATAGTACCGAATTTAAACTCAAACGATTTTCGAGAAACATTCAGTCATATTAATAAGAGCTTGAGAGTTTGGTATCTTGAAAACTTCGCAGAGCTATTGATTTTAGATTTTGGTTGGTGGTTTTATACTCTTTATTTATAAAGATTATACTTTTTATGAATATTAATATGATGTACATATCTAGTAATGAAATCGACGTTTTTTAAAATTTTTTTCATAAAATAACCTCTTTTTAAATATTTTTTGAAGACATTCTTGGATAGAGAGTGGGTGCGGAAGAACGACACCATAAAAGTACGGAACGAATTATACAAATGGACATTGCTTTTACTATCATTTTTATTTTTATTTGAATGAACAGCAACTTTCGGTGAATTAGCTATCATTATCAGATCTGCTTTTTGGAAGCCACGATTCGACCTGATTGATCAATAACATGAATTATCATCTTACGAAAAGAAGATCTGTGCCCAGAAAAAATATCGTTATGTGTTACATGAATAAATAATGTGATAAAGCTCGCTGATATTACAAACATTAATTTCTGAAAAGACAAAAGTAGTCACACAGCCTGAAATCAGCTTTGCTCCGTTCATACAAATAAAATTTGAATGTTGATTTGTATGTTTGTATACTTTACTCCAAGTTTAGTAATTAAGGTTTCTACGAAATGAGAAAATAAATGCAGGTTTAGTGAAGTGACGACTATTACCTTTTGCGTATGGAAAAGCAGAAGCACAACAACAAAGAGAAGCAAGTTTTCTATTGGGTGGCCATGCACTGTGTAGCAGAATTGACTACAACTCGCTACAATGAGAACTAGCTAGCTACAATGAGACTTGCTTAAAACATCAATGTTTGGGGTGCCTTCTGAGAATATGGACCGAGAATTATTGCAGACAAAAGCCACAAAATCAATTATTTTGGCTTACTCTTCAAATAGAGGGGTATTCATAGAAGACATGTAGTAAACTACAAAAAAATAAACATGGACATTTTCGTGGAATCGATATTTTCGGTAACTCCTCAATAGTACTGTCACGTTAAACCGAGGCAAAACGGGTGATGCCGAACGGGTGGGCTTCATTTAGATCCGTCAAGGTGGCACCGTCAGGTGGCAGATTCGACTGATAAGCTCATGGCGTGGGCGAAGCTATAGGTGAGAAGGTCCTGAAGGACGGAGGCACAGAAAACCAACACTTTGCAGACTCCGAAAACAAATAAACAAAAAAAAACTATGGTAGATTGCAAAGAAGAAAGCATTATTGCAGTTATTCATTACTTACTAAATTTAAAGGCTAATTTTCTTGAGAAAAAAGCAAACAATTGAATCAAAATGCCTTGTCTTAGAATACAATATTATGGATATTTAAGTATAAACCCTTGTTTGGAGTAGAATCTCGAACATTATGAACCGACACGAGTTATTCTGTACACGTTTCTATTTATCTTGTTTACTTCCACTCCATGTGGGAGTGAAATCTTTTCTTAGCAGATTCATAGATATTTTAAATTTTATATAATTATTCCAATCACTTTACTTCGCTAAATGCATCTTCTACAATCTACAAGCGACCGAAAATGACTGTTACATCGATCCGACGAAAATAATGGACTTCTAAAACTTGGTAGATAGATGTAGACTCGTTTCTGGATATTTTTTATATAGAATTTATTCCTTTTCAAATTACGAGGGCGCTATGATCTTTTACTTGGAGTATTCTGTAGACTTCTCGAGTCGATTCGGAAGTCAAATTGTAATAATTCCTCTATAATTACTCATTTTTTAATAAACACAAAAATATTCAAACAAACCTAAAAATTTTTAGATTAGATTTTTAGATTTTTAGATAGAAAGATTTTACTACAGATTTTTAACATAATATTGACGTTTCTTTACATCACAATTTTTGTCATGCGTCTCATTCAGTCTCTCAACAGGTGATTGTGAAGCTGTGACAAACCCTTATTAAAATAAAAGAAATTGCTCAACTAGCCACTAATTTTTTTTTATTTAACTGGAATCTTCTGAGAACCACGAGATATTCTCAGTCACATGAACAGAAAAACAGGTTTTTCTATTTCGTGTTGATATATATCCGATTTAAAATTTTCAGATATTTATTTTTCGATTTTTGGTGGAAGAATCTCCTTCATTTTGACCCTTCGAGAGGTAGGAACTCACCATCGTACTTCGAGAATTTTGAATTTTTTATTGATACAACGAATTGCAGACGATGTCAAGTTTACGTCCTGTATTTTCCCATATGAAAACTTTTATTGTTCCGAACACATTTGCGTTTGTGAACTGATTTTAAAATAAATAATTTAGAATATAGAACGGAAACTACATCATTTCACATACCACTAACAAAACAACAAATCAAAAGTTTGCCTTCACGGCGTTCTCGAATGTTTCTAAAATTTCAAATGAGCTGTAATAAGTTGGCGTGAGTAATTTATCTAAAATTGTGAATAATTTGAATGTTTATATTTCCAGCACTTCGGCTATTGTTAGGAAGACAAAAACACAATTATATTGTGTTTTCGCTAAGCAAAGCTAATTCTGTTTTCACTAACGTTATACTTATGTATTATTCGTTTACAGTGTTTCATATTTATAATCACAAGACAGTTACCAGAATGGTCTCTATAGAAATGTGCAGATCAAAGTATTATACCGGCAGTAACAATATAAAAAGGAATAATGTTACCTAAATAATCACACGTATTAAAGAAAGCTTAATAGTGTGTATTTTATTTACCTAATGGAAAGTGGAAAAATTCGTAAGAGAGATGTTATCATCATATATTAGGGTAAATGGGAAGATATAAGTTATGAAGACTAGTTTCATTTGACTAGTGCAGAGACCATTACCACATTCTATAACGTTCGAAATATTGCCATAATGTAGAAAATCACTTTTACTTCTTTTAAAATATGAAATTATAATTCATGAATTGCTAATATCATTTTAATTCGTTCGACATGTACCCTAGAATAAAACTTTTAATTTAGAAAAATAGGAATTTCTACATTCGTAGAAACAAATAATTTCTAATTATATTTCGCTTGATCGATAATAAAATATATTTAGAATTTGAATATTTATAACTTTGTGATGTTGAGTTTTGTGTTTACAAAAACTTTAAATCAATTATCTAAAGACATAATATAATTGATACTTCACAAAATCAGCCCTGTTCTACATTTTACAGGCTAGTTACTTGTACTGCCTTCGTGGTAGATTGTTCAGTTTGGAAACTGAATAAATGAAGTTATTTTAGACACACATTTGGAGGATGAAACAAGCGTATTTTGAAGAAACGACTGAAGATAATGGATATTACAAAACTGACAAGCCATTTGTCATTATCTACACGAGCATTGGAAAAACATACAAATGTCAGCACGATAATTCTTTCAATTTTACGTTTTCCATTTAAAAAAAAATTAAATGACATACATGTGCTCATTATGACAATATACACATGTGCATGACAATATACACATGTGCTCATATTACCATATTCAAATGAAGGTTCGAAATTTTCACATAAAACTTAATTAACTATTGGTTAATGTTTCAATTTATAGTTCGGTCTCAATACAAATGGGAAAATTAAAATTTCTTATTTCGTTTCTAAGCCACTGATTATAAACATTCTTAATTTTTGTACTGAAACAGAATTTCAAAACACACAAAAAACTATTCTGATAGATTGCTCGATAAAGATAATCGATGAAGAATTGAACAAACCGAATGTGTTCTTATCTGTGATACGATTCCAACACACAAACAACATCTTATTTTAAAACACGAAAAAGAAGCAGTTCTACAGGGAATAACGATATTTTATAATTCACAATTACAACGCTGGAAGGACATTACGAATAAATCAAATTATGAAAATAACTCTCCGGCCTAAGACCATGTAAATCTCAACACTTTAACTAGAACTTTAATATCACTGTCTTTATCAGCAAATGGAATTGTACTTATGCATTTTAAATTTATAAAAAGATTGGTGAAATGGTTCACTCAAGATTTAACCTACATTGTTTACACTCTTTCGCTTCACTGAATTATTCACAGAAAAAAACCTTCACGGAAACACATTCCAGGTTCTTCATTAATGAGAACTACTTCCGTCAGCGCATTTTTAGAACAGCAGTGCACTGACATTAGAACATCATCTCATGCACTGATATCACTTCAATTATCTCGTCAATAACTTACTGCTATCATGATATATGTCATGTATATTGTGAACAC
>JAHLJT010008756.1:11735039-11895482 GCA_031308135.1 Acheta domesticus
TGCTACCCAAAGTGGGAGACGGCTCTTTGGCGAAGAACTACAGGCCAATCACTTGTCTGCCAGTATTGTACAAAGTTTTAACTTCAGCCATAGCTGACAAAATGTACAGACATCTAGAGAAGAATCATCTAATGCCAGCTGAACAAAAAGGATGTCGTAAAGGTTCTTATGGCTGTAAGGAAATCTTGCTACTGAATAAAGTCATCTTGAATGATGTAAAGAAACGAAAATGTAATTTGAGCATGGCTTGGAATGACTACCAAAAAGCCTTTGATAGTGTACCACACGATTGGATTTTGAAGGCCCTGGAGATCTATCGATTTCACCCTAGACTTGTTGAGTTTTGCAAAGCTAGCATGAGGTTTTGGAGTACCAGGTTACTAATACACAGCGGAAAGGGAGTAGTAGAAACAAGAAGTATTCAGATTAACAGGGACATTTTCCAAGGAGATTCTCTATCCCCTCTGTTGTTTTGCATTAGTTTGTTCCCACTATCGAGACAGCTGTCGCACACTGACTTTGGTTACAAGCTCCGTGGTGACGAAAGGCCTGTATCACATTTATTTTACATGGATGATCTGAAAGTGTTTGCTAAGAATGGAGCGATTCTCTCCCAAATGCTGTCTGTCATCAGTGATTTTAGCAATGACATCTGCATGAAGTTTGATCTTGACAAGTGTGAAAAAGTCAACTTAAAAAGAGGCAAAATGACCACGTCAGAGAACATTGAAGTTGATAGGCACATTGTGATTCAAGATCTTGAGCCAGGTAAAACTTGCAAATATCTGGGCATTGAAGAATGTAAGACCATCTCGAACGACACAATGAAAGAGAGAATTCACAGGGAGTATTACAGAAGAGTGAGATTGGTCCTGCAGTCCGCCCTGAATTCCAAGAATAAAATATCAGCAATATGTAGTTTGGCGGTGCCTGTAGCCGAATACAGTTTCGGACTAGTGGCAAGAAATTCGCATCATGGATCGAAAAACCAGAAAACTGCTAACAATGAGTTATGTCGCCCACCCTCAAGCTGATGTACATATACTTTATGTATCACGTAAGGAAGGAGGAAGAGGCCTGAGACAAATTGAAGCCTCCTGGCACAATGCTATAGTCGGGATGGGAAAGTATGTAGTCAGCCATCAAGATGACCCACTAATGAGGCAGGTCATGAAATCTGACCGAAGAATGGGAAACAGAGGCATTGTAAGTGTAGCAAGAAGCATTGAAAACAAGACTATGCAAGACACCGTGCATGACAGAGACACTGAACTTCTGATTCTACTTAACATGAAATTTGAGACACAAAAAATGCTAAAGAAATCGTGGAGAGACAAACCACTCTACGGAGAATATTTGGAACGAATGGACAAGGAGCAGATCAATAAAGATCAATCATTTATGTGGCTGAAAAGGGGAAGAATGAAGCCAGAATCGGAAGCACTTGTAATAGCTGCCCAAGATCAGGCCTTGAGAACACGACATTATGACAAAGCGGTTCTCAAAATTTCCCAAGATGATAAATGCCGCATTTGTCAGGAACACGTAGAAACCACTGATCATATTGTCTCAGCTTGTCCAATCCTAGCAAAGACCGAATACTTGAAAAGACACGACAGGGTGTGTAGCTACCTCCACTGGCAGATCTGTACGCCCTCAAAGTTCCGAACACATGCCCCAAGTGGTACAAACACTCACCGAAACCGGTGACGTCTGTTGGATTGTGTACGATATTGTACGACCAACAAATTCAAACTGATCGCACGATAGCGGCAAACAAAACCGGATATAGTCATCCGGGATTTGAAGAACAAATCGTGTTTACTTGTCGATGTTGCTGTACCTTGCGATCAAAACGTCGTTACCAAGGAGGAGAGGTTACAGAGAAACGTCTTAAATACAAGAGTTTGGAAATCGAGATCAGCCGAATGTGGGGCGTAAAAGCACAGGTCGTCCCGATAGTGATCGGAGCTCTGGGATTTGTTCCGCAAAATTTATGTAAGAATTTGTCTAAACTCCCAGGTAATTCAAAATACTGGGAAGTGCAAGAAATTGCTTTATTTGGAACAGCCCACATTTTGCGCAAAGTATTGTAGAAGCACCGACAGTCCCTAGATCTGCACCTTAGGTAGCTGGTTGCAACCTGGAGTAGATTTTATTTTGAGCCGACTCATAACATCTTTCGTCGTGGTGTAGTGTAATAATAATAATAATAATAATAATAATAATGAGAAACTCCTCAGTTTTCACATAGATAGGCAAAACTTTGTGGCAATATTGTAATGATCCAGAAAAAGGTGTATTTTTGAGAGAAAACTATTTTTTGCGGGTCCCTGATATCGAAAAAGTGGATAATTCTTGTTCCTATATGTAGTAAATGACTTTGTGTAATCAGAAGCCACAATTTGTGGGTCGTTGCTAACGGAAAAGTTGTTTTCGGCAATCCGTCCGTCCATTTTTGTGAACAATACAATAATAGAACAATACATTATCTAAACCATTCACAGAATTTTCATCAAAATTGATATTTCCCGTTCTCACTTATGTTACGGCCCCTCGAATCTGAAAATGTTCGCAGAATTTTGTGGGTTCTTTACATAACGCACCAACATTTTCTAAATTTTCTCAAAAACGGCTCCTTTTGGAAGGGGGTATATATCTTGGGTAATGAGAGGAATTTACGCTTGTAAGAAAAGCTCAGGTCAGATTTTCATGTTAAATCTAAGTTTTGAAAAATAGCAAAAGTTAAAAATTTGTTGGGCACCCTCTTCCAACTACATTTTTGAAGACGATTGTTTTTCTAATTCAATCTGATCCTCAATGTAGATTTGTAGATGTAGATGATTCTTCAATGTAGATTATCCTCATGGTAGTTTTAAAAACGAAGTACTGAACATCTTAAATGTAATTGGAAGAAAAAAACTGGTTCTTTTTGAATAACCCTTGTATGTTGAAACAGTTTTTATGAAATTTTTTAGAGTGTGGGCATTCGATTAGGTGTAAAAATGTGACCTGCAAAAATGAAACTATATTTTAACATGATGAAGTTTCGCATTTACGATAATTTTATCTTTGGCAAGGTATGCTGTCGTGACTTCTCCCTTCTCATCCTTGAATACAAAATACAAATTCACTTCTATTCATCTGCAACAAATAATTAAAATTCTTATAATTATAATAATAACTTCCTGTAACAATTTTCCTCGATCGCATAGCAACCTGTGGCACTCCCGAGAATCCCTCCGGGGCTCGAAATTTGAGAGCGGGTATTAATATCCGGTTTGCCAAACAAAATCAGAATCCTCACCTAAAAACGTTATAAAAACATGCAAAGTCTGGAACAATGCAAATCTGATTGCTGTATAGAAACTGAAAACATGTTCTCCACGGAGTTCGCCGAAAGGACTTCATAGAATAATCAAAACAGGCGCCGTTATACGATCAGATATTAATGCTGTTGGAAAATTGATCCGCAGTTAAACGAAAATGGCTTACTACATAAGGTTTGTACGAGTTCTTTTTAATGTAATATTCTGATTAGTATTGTTTCATTTGTATTTTATTTTCTTTTAAAATTATTTTCAATTTAATTTTGTTTTGAACACCTTGACGCATTTCCAAACCAAGTCTATTGCTCAAATCGAATCACTGGTGCAATAACTAATGAAGGGTCAGGACCTTTTAAATGGGTTAGGGCCTCTTTGTTTTAACAATTTCAACTTTAGGCATAATATTAATATTGTTCTAACTGAATGATAATGGGATGTGGCTATTATCTGTAGCGTTTGTGGGAAGTAGCGAAATTTGCCAGATTGGGAATTTTATCCCCCAAAATGAGGAATTTCTTTTCGTTGTGGGGAAAGAATGAAGAGTATAAATGGACGGGGAAATGTTTGGGTATTTTTTGGGAAAATTATTTTCATTCGGACTCCAGATAGAAATATTTTCTCAATTATTATGAATAAAAAAGAGACAAAAGACGTTAATCTCCATTTTTATGTATCAAAAACAGAAAAAATATACGACAGGCATAGAGAAAGAAAAAACGAAGATAGTATAGGGCTTCGAGGAGCTCAAAGGACGATGTTTGGTTGATTGATTTGAATTGTTTAAATTTAATGGGGACAGCCAAAGGAATCGCCAGAGACAAGCCCATGTCGTTGGTCCATCATTTGGAAAATATTTTTCGTTTCAAAGTTGGAGAATTTTGTTTCATTGGAGAGATTATTTGGGAAAATTACATAGTGGTGGTGGGGAAGGAGCTCGCAGCACATCTGGCAATTCGGGAAGTAGCATTTAGAATATCCATGTCACTAGTCGGAATGTGATGCATATCGAATCTTTTCCTTCTCTTAGTGTTATTACTCAACATTTATTGAGAAAAAACGAGCTTGGCATCATTTAAAGATCTACAATTGAAGTTGTGCAGAAAACTGAAGCAATATACGGTAGTACAGGGAGAAAAAGTAAAAGAGCAGTCTACTCTATTTCAGATTCCTTCATACAAATTCATTACAGATACAGTACATTACAAAATACATTTCTAAGCATCATAAAGTATCTCGTCAACTTTGAGAAATAAAAATCATTGTTACGAAAAGACATAAGACAGGCTAAAATCATGAAACACGATCAGGACATTTTGAACTTAAATAAGAAAACAAAAGTGATGTTGGATATAGTTAAAAATACGACCAAATCAACTAGAAACCTTACAGAGAATGTTGTTTTAAAAGATGCAAACGATAGGGCCACAGTGGCTAGTTTCTTTCACCAGTACTTTTCGAGAATTGCTGCCGATCTCACTAAGGGTCTTCAGCCACAAAGCATCAGACACTTCCCCAAAAACGTTAAACGCGATGTTTGTTTCCGAAACCTCTTCCTATGAAATTCTCAAAATAATCGGTATACTGAAAAATAAATATTCGGCCGGTTTAGATGAATTTCCGGGTTGTTTGTTAAAGACTTGTACGCCTGCCATTATACACCCGTTTACTCGCATATTTGCATCCTTATGCACTGAAACTTTTTCAGGTATTTTTAAAAGAGTGAATATTAAGCCGCTTTTCAAAAAAGGCAACAAAAATTAAATTAAAAATTATCGACCAATCTCTCTCTTATCAGTTTTTCAAAAATATTAGAGAGACTTTTTACTTGCGAATGGAAACCTTTCTCAGTGAACATGACGCCATTTCAGATTGCCACCGTGGATTCCAAAAATCAAAATCTACCGAGACAGCCATACTTCCTTTTCTTAAAGATTTCGCCTCATCCCTGGATGAAAACGAAGCACGTATTGGAATATCTTTCAAAAGCTTTTGACGTCATTGATCATAACATTTAATTTCAAAATTATCTTCGCATGGAATCCGTGGTACTGCGCTAGAGTGGTTATGTTCTTACCTTAAACAACAACTTCAGAGAGTAGAAATACCAGTAGATTTATTAAGTTGGCTGTCCGGGTGACGCCGCGTCCATGGCAAAGGTGCCCCTGGCACCTTTGCCATGGACGCGGCGTCACCCGGACAGCCAACTTAATATTGACTCCGGCCGCGGAAGCCTACGCTCTCACCAGTAGATTATTTGCCAATTCCACGTGGAGTCCCGCAGGGATCGATTTTAGGTCCTATTCTCTTCCTACTGTACGTAAACGATATGGCCTCGACGATTAGAAACGGAAGAACAGTTCTCTTTGCGATAATACGAATATTCTTTGCAATAAAGAAACCGTAAATATCAGATGTTTCAAATTGGTTCCGTAATAGCAAATGAAAAGAAAACGTTTTCAATTCAGGTTTCCATTTCAAATAAAAAATTCTGTACTCCATTGATGTGCCGATGTCACGGTAACATTTTTTAGGTCTCTCAAATGGAAAGTCCTATTGAGGCGCCGTCCATAAATTACGAGATGCAAATTTTGAGTATTTTCAATAACCTCTCTCCCTCTTGTAACGCACCCCCTATCCGTATGTAACGCAGCATAACGCTGTCTCAGACCCCCTCCCTCCCCCTTTAGCGTTACGTAATTTATGGATGACTCCTAAATGAATTGAACATAAAATTAAGTTCATAAAGCCAGGCGTTTAGAATGCTTTCAAATTCAGTCAGCCTTCATACTGTTTTTTTTCGTTGTGTATATTTCGCAATGTTCATTCCCGCCTGAGATATGGCATAATATTCTGGGGAAATAGTTCCCATATATCCCTTGTGGAATTGTACGAATAATAAGCAAATCCCACCCATGATGATACCAACCATACGTGTAAGCCTTTCTTTATTAATTAGGAATTTTACCATTACCTGGTCTCTTGATTTACGAATCAGTGTGTTTTGTCAAAGACGACTTACTTGAGGGCGGGAATATATTTTCTACAAACGGCGTTGTCTATAATACTCGACGTAGTAATCATATTCATCAGGTGACAGTATCAACAGCTCTTTACAAAAAAATCACATACAATATATGTGCATTATTTTATAACATTTTGCCAGATGACATTAAACGATTAAATTCGATACAAAAGTTTGTCCCAAGTAAAATCTTTTCTGCTGCGTAACTGTTTCTATACAATTAGAGACTATACGGAGCATCAAAAGGAAAGTAATATTACGTTTAACTGATATTTAATTTATTATAATACCCGATTATGAATATCATGAATGGTAAATAATTATTTCCCATTTGGACTGTATAATTAGAAAGAACCTGTATCAAGTATAGTACCTCAGCTTCTGAGTCAATGGCCATCATGTCGATTAGATTTTTCTTCCAGTTTCCCTGATCCTTTGAGTAAATGCTGAGATGGCCCCTTGTTTTGCTTCTAGACATAAATGTAACTTCATTTTCTGTGCACGTCTTGTAGAGTTCAGTGGGAAATACAGTTATTCAAATGATCGGCTCCATGTTGGCAGGAAGTATTATTCCTTCACGAATGCAATGATAAGTGATAAGAGTACAAATCTATTGCTGATTTTTCCTTGAAAATATATTTTATTACATTGAAGCGAATATTTTGTTAACAATTCTGGCAAAAAACGCTCATTTCTTTCTGTATTTAAAAAAATTCAACTAGTATATGGCTTAGGGTAGGGATCACAGAAATATGAAAAGGTGCACAGAATTCACTTCTCCCAGTAGCACGACGCACACAGTTTTAACTGTTTCCGACGAAATAAATAAATAAATAAATGAAGTTGACTACCGTAAGAATACTCTTATATTCATTTCGTGCGAAATATTATTAGAGAGTACAGTAGTCACTTGTTAATAAGAAGTATGTTTCAAATAGTTTTAAGTTCCACTCTTCAGATTTGTTTACCTATTAGCTCATTAGAAAGAGGTAATGGACAAATATTGTTCCTTTTTCTAAACAAAAGGCTTATAAAGCCACGGAAGGTTAGCTTCTGTGAGAGTGCAGGGGCCTTATAAATATTTTAATGTGCCCTAATCATGCCCAAATTATTGGCCCTCTAAATTCTTGAAATAATAACATATGCAATTAAAATAAATAAGAAAATAAACGATATCCCTTGCTTTAAAAAAATAAAATATTTTTATAAATGAGAAGCAACATACCAAAATGCATTAACTTCAAGGCAAAATATAATACTTTTCGAATTGTCATAGGATTTAACATTGTGACGTAATAGTTATAATTTCTTTATTGTTTAAACGGTCTTAATATTCTTTGATTCACAGTAGCGTACCCAAGGAGGGGGGAACTTATTTATTTTATTTATTTGTCAAAAACAGTAAAAACTGTATATGACGTGTGGGGAAAGAGCGCGCACATTTGCTTGAGGGCCAGAAAAAAAACGAAAATAGAAAACGAAAAAATGAATTTAGAATGAATTTAGAAAATAATTATTTTAGAAAAATAAAAATATTTGAAAAATGTTTGTTCAGAGTTATAGAAAATCAATTTCAACGGTAAATGAACTACAAGCGAAAGGAGTGCTCAACAAAACGTGCGCACAGTGAAGCTACATTTACGTCCAGAAGCAAAACAAGGGGCCATCTCAGCATTTGCTCAATGGATCAGGGAAACTGGACAAAAACCTGATCGAGATGGGGGTCATTGACCCGGACGCGGAAGTACATTACTTGTTACAATTATGAACTATTCTAAATTATCTTTGAATAATAACCTTTATTCGATTCTCTAAGAGCAAGCTTAAGGTTCATTCACAGGAAAATGTAAACTTAATGTAAACGCAAAAGTTTAGTCATGTTACCCCGTGGAACCATCCAAATCGGTCAACATACACGTACGCGTCAACATAAACATAGGACATAACCGAGAAAGTTTGCAAGCTAGCGTTTTACGTTCCCGTGATCTCAGAACAACACATTTTCGTCAACCTCAGCAAGATCCAAAGAACGTATGAGTTTTTGTTAGAAAGTAAAGCAGTTATAAGAAATTTAGCCATTATATTATTACTTATGAAATAGTTCAAAGAATCATTCGTGATGCACACGGTATATGAAATAACTAGTACCGGATTTTGGTACTGCGAGGCCCCAAGCACAGAATTCTATTGGTTCCCTCCTCCGAAGAAAATAGACCCTCCAGATTTACTACAATCGCCCCACTAATTATAACACATCGTTTTCAACAAATACAATTGAAAATGTATTCATTATTGTACAGACACATATTTTACAATTATTATACTGATACAAAAACATTTTATAACCTTTTTTATTATTTTATGAACTTTTTTCTGGGGGCGCGGGGTCCTCCAAGCAACTGCTATTTTGCTTGCAGGCAAATCCGCCTCTGGACATAATTATCATCCAAACATGATCGCATATTTCTTACTTCATATCATTCCATTTCACAGAAAATTTGTGTACCAAATATTGAATTGATATCGACGAGAGGCCGTAATTTCGTATACGTTGACTGTCATTGTGAATGGAATGACCACGATTGTATTAAATGTAAATGGTCCGCCCATGTTTACGTTAAAAGTATTACATGCGCACTTTTTCTTGAGCCCCGGAATACCTCCCCCCACTCCTTAGCCAGTATTAGTTGAATTAAGAATAAATAATAACAATGAGCATTGTAGACAAAGTCTGATAACCAGAAATGTTCGCTCCCATTTAATAGAAAAAATTGCATCGGAAAACGAACTACAAATTTGATATAAAATTCCTCTTCTCAAAATAACCAAACTCGCCACTCCTCTGGCAACTAGCGAAGGGAGAGCTCAAGAAAACGTGCGCGGAAAACACACACCGTCTGAGGGGGCTGAGGGTATCTGAGAGGCTCTGACCGAGAGGTCCTAGACTTCCGGTTGCGAATGTGGCCGGATCGTCGACCTAGCTAGAGAGCGGGGTCGAGTCCAGCCACTGCTTAGAGGAGAACGCTAGTGACCGGGTGCTCTGATAGGTAGTTTCCTGGGATTTTTCCGATTAACATCAGACGAATGCCGGAGCCGAACAAACGAGTCCCGGACCGCGCGCGATTTTTCCTTCCTCTTCCCTGTCCTTGTCTTACACACGGACGTCCATGCACTACACTATTGCTCGGTAGATCATTCGGTAGCTTAGAGCTCGCCCCGCTGAGGGAGATACTTGGATGGGAAAACTGTGCAAGCTGCCATGTGGGTCAGCGCAACACGGCTATTTGTCGGGAAACGGAGGGGCGCGTCTTGTCACTAACAGCGATATGCGCTTACGGTCGAGTTCCAGATAGCACATCTTAGCACCCAGAGGGGAAGAGCCGCCACTTCCAGCGATAAAAACATGCACTATACTTACAAGAGTAATGACCATAGCAATTTAGATAGATAGGTATTTATTATTTCCGTAGGTAGGTTTAGGAAACCTGGTGGCGGAAAACTAAAATTTACATATTACATTTACATATTATAATTATGAATTAAATACAATGTAACTTAAAATTATTTTAAGACGATAATAATAATAATATAACAATGTTAGCAATGTTAGCATTTATAACAATATTCGCATTAATTCTACATTTATGGTGGTCCTGTACAGATAATTTATACTAACATATACGACTTTTAATACACTGCACTCCATTTCACTTCACAACACATCACCACACTTCAATACAAATACTATAAACCAATGCAACTAATAATTATCACAATACTAATAACGGTAACAATAATTAATAATAATAATAATAATAATAATAATAATAAAATAACAATTTTCGCGCTCGGAAGCCCGAATTAACCAGTTACTTAAAAGCAGTCGTTTCTGTCGTCAGCTCCGCGTTGTTTTAAATGCGAATGGCTGTTGCGTGCGCTGCAGGCTGCTGGGCGAGTCGGTGCGCGCCATGATCGGGCGCTGCGTGGAGCGTCCGCCCCTGGGCGGCAACCCCTTGGCTGCGCATCGCTGCTTCAGCTCCAAGGACGACTGCCGCACGCCCAAGGACGAGTGCTCCAAGCCCAAGGACGAGTGCCACAGCGCCAAGAAGAAGCCCGACTGCCCCTCGGGCAAGGAGCACTCGTGCGCCGTCAAGGACGCCAACCGCCGCAAGAGGGCCAAGCCTGACCCGTGCCCGCCCCGCCACTTGAACCCTGCGTAAGCACCGCACATCGTTTTCTTCCCGATCCCATTCATCAATCCAACTTAGCCACGCGAAATATGTATATGTGTGCTTTGAGTACTGCCTATCCAGGAAAATAACTGTATGATTTGAGTTCTGACACAATCGGTTTGTCACTGCAGTCCCTCTGACCGGGAGGTCCTAGGTTCTTGTCCCGACGGCGACAGGATTTTCGATACTACCTTCTCAGCTAGGTCGAATTCAGTCGCTGTCTGGAGGAGAATTCTAGCGTCCGGCTGCTCTGATCGGTTTCTCCGTTCAACACCAGGCGAATGCCGGAGCAGTACCCTAACGGACCACGGACCGCGCGCGATCTTAGCACCCAGGAAGCCCGAATTAACCAGTTACGACGAATTAACCAGTAATTCTTTGTCGTATCCTCATCCCTTACAAACACACTTACACTAACATACACTACACTACCACACATGCAGGGTAGCGGTCGGGGGTTTAAAACTTGTCCTGGATGGGGCAGTGCCCCGCTGGTGGGAGATACCTGGTTGAGGGGAAAACCCAGCGGCGAAAGGATCATCGCCACCTCCCGAGAAAAACACGCACTACACTTACGGGACTAATGCCCTATGTAGTTGACGCGCCCGGAAACACGAATCAATCAAACAATCATTTTGAACACTAATCAAATGATTTTTAAACTAAACTGCACTCATCAATGTGTAGCAAGAAAAAGCAATTAATATTTTATTTTAAACTTTTTATGAGTTTACTTCATTTCCGTTCTTTTCCGCATTTTTTTAAAATTATTTCATTCTTCTTAACAAGTATCATTATTCGGTATATTATATTTTTCCGAGTCACTTTTTCCTTCTCTTTCACAATTTCATTCTCCAACTGTCATTCTTCATTCCGCATTCCCCATTCTTCTAGTTTGCGTTCTTATATTTCTAATTAGTCCAAGAAAATCGTAGACGATTTTCAAAGATGACCAACTCGGTGAAACACACGATTGTACTTTCAAAATATTTTTGATCTCCTTTCAGGATTCCTCCTTGGTGTACGCTGCCTCATCTGAAAAATGTCGGAAAGAAAAAGATAAAGGCAGAAAAAGATCCGTGTGATGAAAAAGATAAGAAGTGTCCCTACGACGAAGGCATTGCATATAGAAGGTTTAAAAGAGCAGAGGAGAGAAATTTCAAGGAAACAATGCAGAAAAGGCTAGCCGTTGACAAAAAGTTGGACGAGGAGTGGAAGAAAGCGAAAAAGCGCTTTAAAAGACCGCCCATGAAAGATACATTCACCTGCATAGTAAGTAGTGAGGAAACAATGCCACAATTTCGTTCATAATAAAATTCATCTTAAACAGATTTTTAGGGTTATTCGCACGTTACATGCCCTTTTTGTTTATATTTTCTTCTCAAATAAGAGAAAAAGAAAACAACTACATTCAACCGATTTTTAATCTGCACATTTCCGGTTAAAGTGATTTACTATTCTCTTTTAATATATGATTGTGTTATGCTATTTTTGTTCTTCTAAATTTTATTATGCTAATTGTCTGTTTAACTCTGTTGCTATTCTTACTAATGCTTTATTTATTTATTTAGTCAAAAAACAGTAAAAACTGTATATGACGTGTGGGGAAAGAAATTTATCTGCGCACATTTTCTTGAGGGCCAGAATTTTCTTTTTTTTAAAAAAAAACGAAAACATTAATTTAGAAAATAATTATCTTAGAAAAATAAAGATATTTGAAAAATGTTTTTTCCCGAGTTATAGAAAAGCTTGCTTTAGTAGAAGTAGAAGTATTATGAGAGAAAAACAAAATTTTATAAAGATTTTGACCCATTTGTGTCTTTTAGTTTGAATAAGAGTCGCTGAAACAAATATAAAATGATTCAGCTGTGATAAATTTTAAAGAAATTGCTAGATGTATTGTTTAAGTTTTCATTAAGATATGAATTATTTCCCAAGTGTATTTCTATCGTTTTCATTCAATTATTCTGGAAACTGTTTGATATATCTCCATATATCGAACTTATTTGACTTTCACCCGACGTCTCCTTATTCGTCTCGAGTGTCGTGATATGTTTTTTGTTTTACAGAAAAAACCGGAAGGACCACCCAAATGTGGAAAGAAGTGACAATTCATTCACCAATACTTCAGTCAATTGCAACATGGCTGTTTGTCGGGAAATGGGGTATGCATATGCATTTAGTTTTGACACTAACAGCAATATGCGCTTAAGGCCGAGTTTCATATAGCATGTGGTTCTAAAGTATAATTCCAAAGCACAGGAAGAATCTTAGTGTAACAACACATGTTGATACAGCTGGAAGAAAGAGCGTCTGCCCTACATCATTCCATAGACGCAACGAAAGTTTGGTTGAAAATGAAATTATAGTAATCCCTCAACATTCGCGAGAGTTAGGTTCCCGAAAAGCGAATGTCAAATCCGCAAATGTTGAGTCCATCTTTTAATGAAAAAACGTGGATTAGGTTCCTGGATATCGAAAAACTGTTTAAAATACAAAGGGAAAATGGCAAGCAATTACAATAGAACTGAGTAGGCACTACTACAAACAGAATTCACAATTAACATCCCAAAGAGAAGAAATAAAACAATATTTGAAACTTATTTCAAAGTTGAAAATGATTCGGTTTCTTTTTTTCATCACCCTCCTCATTCTAATATCCAAATGTGGAAGAGTTGCTGCTTCTATTTCTCTTAAATTTCGAAGTAATATCCATGTTCAGATCATATTCGAATGCCCTCTCCTCTAGAGCTTGTTGACGTTTTAGAACACCATTAACAGTTCTTGCATTGTAGCTGCTCCCGGATGCAGTTTCGCTTCCGTTAGTTCATTATTACGATCGAGGAGGTTTCTTCGCTGATTATTTCCCGAAGATACTCTTCAGTAAAATCAATACAATGAGAAATGTGCAAATCCTGAAAGGCTTTGCTGTTCGCGTCACCAAAACCCTTACCTTTTAACTTGACGCGACTGAATTGAAATATTTTACAATTTTGTTTTTCTATTAACGTGAATTGACATTTCTAATTTGACATTTTTGCAGAACGTGATACTTTGAGCTCCGGTGTCTGTCAAGTTCGGTTCCTAGATGATGTTGATAAAGGAAATGGAATGTGTTCGCTTTAAAAAAAACTGTACGACTTGAAGACGCATTCGCGAATGTTAAAACTGGTAGCATTTCTCTCAAAAATATTTATGGGGTGGGTCCCAACTCAAATTTCTCCCTGAAATTCTTTTTTTTTTTTTTTTTTTTTTTTTTTTTTTTTTTTTTTTTTTTTTTTTTTTTTTTAAATAAAATTCTGGCCCTCAAGAAAATGTGCGCAGATAAATTTCTTTCCCCACACGTCATATACAGTTTTTACTGTTTTTTGACTAAATAAATAAATAAATAAATAAATAAATACTTTCTGGTTTCGCTTCTGTGCAGAGAGTGCAAATATCCGTATTAATTTCAAATATAAATTATAATACAATCTTAGTAAAAATGTTGTTTTCATTTAGTCAGCCATAAAATTGCCGGAGAGACAACTGTTGTTTTTTTTAATTTTGAACATTTCCCTATACAACCAGAAAGACTCGTGATTGAAGAAACGTCAAAATTATTTCAATTACCATCAAATGGAACCTTAATCAAAACTCTGAATAAAACAATTTTCATTGCTCTTTGGTGGTACTTTAGAAACTCACAGAAGGGGATCAGAGATATCATCTTTTCAGTTTGAGAGTTTACTTCGCTTTTTTTCACATACACAAGTGGTCTGTGCGAAAATGGATGAACGAATTATGTGAAATGTTTGAATGTTTTATTTTCTTCAAAATCTCCCTATGTTCTCATAAGATCGCTCGTTCTGACAAATTTTTGCAGTTGGACACATCCTAGTCTTTCTTCCCGAAGATCACATCAAAAAGAGGAACATTTATTCTGTTAGAAACTGATGAACACTTGCCATAAGTAAATTATTTTCCAGGTCAGGGAGTTTCATAAACCTTAAGCACAACTATTTCG
Organism: Acheta domesticus; assembly: GCA_031308135.1. Classification (NCBI taxonomy): domain Eukaryota; kingdom Metazoa; phylum Arthropoda; class Insecta; order Orthoptera; family Gryllidae; genus Acheta; species Acheta domesticus. The sequence continues at coordinate 11,749,629 of JAHLJT010008756.1, forward strand.
GAAAATGGTGATTCTATTAAAACATTATCTCCTGGCGCACCTGAAGTTCGTGGTATAAAAATTTTTTAAGACTATCTCACAAAAACAACTGAATGAAATACTTGAAACACAGTATACAATGACAAATTCCTGAAATATTCAAAGACCAGTCACAGAAAAGTTTGCCGCATGGCATCAGTAATTCACGTGGATCAACGCTGAATCAGAACAGTATATTCGCACGTAAATAATATGCGCGAAAAAAATATAGTTTTCAGTTCACAACGTACGTTTTGCAACAACAATTATGTTGATCGGATACATATCTTAACATTAATTTTATCGTTTGGTTTAGCTTATTTGATATTCTGTGCAAACGTATACTGTTCACTACCCTTTTCTTAACTGAGTGTGACATGCATCTTCTTTGCACTCAAATTTCGTCCATGACACCCATCTTATTTTGGTGAAGGGATCCTGTCCGCGCAGCCCAACTTGCTTTGACGTCGCGTGCTTATAGAGTTGCGAACCAAGTTGTCTCATCGTACTTGGAAAGGAAACAAACACAAAGGTATTACTTCTCGACTATTATTACTTTGGAAGGTAAGAGGCGAAATACTTTTTCTGGCTTTAATTTTATAAAAATTAAGATTATTTGCTATGAAGCAACTACAGTAATTGCTAAATTTCAATTAACGCTACAGAAAAAGTAAATTCCAACATGTTCAAAAACTTATTTTTATTTCAATTAGATCAGATAGAAAAGTCTGGCCCTTATAAATGTACTGCAACGTACTGTTTTATGTGTCAGGATTTCCAATGATTATTATTCACACGAAGCAAATCTCTTTTAGAATTAGGCTTGATCCCTGATAGCCGTGGCCTGCATCATTCGCAGGGCGGGCGGAAGAAGAGGCGTGCCGGCCAATGACCCTTCGGCCCCACAACAGCCTCCAAGAGCCCTCATTGCCATCTTGTACACTTTTTGACAACGTACAATAAAAATTGTAAAATTTAATCAAAGAATATTTCATTTCAGTCTTTACATTTTGTGACCTTTTGTTCTACGATTGAAAGTTCTTGGAAAGTTCTACGACAGTTCTTGAAAACAAAATTCTAAAAATGCAATTTCTTGAAGGGCTTGTGAATAGGAAATAATTAGGAATGTAGATGTGGAGAATTTATTCCAAGAGAGGACCACTTTAACAGGTCGGGAAGCAAATGAACGCCATGTGGGGCGAGGACACTGCAAGAGACGGCGATGAATCCATTGACAAATGAACAGTAAACGAATGCGTAGATGAACTGAGTGTAAGGGCATCGCCTGCCGTAGATTTGGTTACAAAAATTCCCCAGATAAAAAACATGGGAGATATGTAAATAAAATGTCGATTTGCAGACCAGAATATACTGAATCGAATGCTTTTTATTAGAGAATGCTAGAACAATCTAGAGCGGAGTAATTTAGAAAAGAGTAAATGTCTGCAAACGCGAAAAATGGCGCACGGCGTGAAACAAAAGTGGCCTCCATTTGTAAACCAGAAACCATAAAGAAAAGTTACAGATGTTTTTGAACAGCCAAAAAGTAAGGAAATGTATGTAGAAAATATGAATTTTTTTCGAGATGGTCGAGCGACCAATTTATTAAATTCTGGACCACTTAAAATCGATTGACCCGTAGCTGTCAAAGCGGTCCCTTATAGAAATCTCTGTGTAGTCATGTTTAGGGAGTGGATTTTAATAACCTAAAACATCGACAAAATTCATCAATAAATGCTCTTAAAATGTTTTAAAACTCACCTAAAAGCAAAGAAAAATTACCTAAAAAATGAGATCAAAACCAGAACGGATGAACATCTCAAGCTGTTGGATATCCAACATTCATCAAGTAACATATGTTGCTGATGTAATCGAGACTTCTTCCTTCCCTTCAAATGAACTCAGCTTGCAAACTTTTAGTATGGATTGTTTTTTACCAGATAATTTCTGTCTTTATCTCGAAATCGACCGATCCGACAACGGCGCTGGGAGGGATCACAGGAACCTTCGATTACTTAAAACATGAGACAATTCCTGAGTGAAGAAATCCAATAGGCTACTCAGGAATTTTGTGGAGTACATTTGTTGCATCTCTCTAAATATTATTTGAAGCAATCAATGAAATCAGCGGAAAATGCATTAAAAAGACGGAAAGAGGTAAAAATGACTAATTAGTGGAAATTGTTGAAAACTGCAAAATAAGACCTGTAAAAATGAGCCATTTCCTTTGATCAGAACATAAAATTAATGTCTATACTAAACGGCTGTCCTAAAATGTCATGTTATTTAAGTAAGAATTCATTGATGCGTGAGCTTTTAGGTAATTGCTTCTTGAATGTTTTACACCGGGAGCTCCTCCCCCGCTGGCCCCTCCAGGCGTCCCTCAGGACGGGACAAACTACAAGATCACACACGCCGGCTCTCCCGACATGTGTGGCAGTGTAATGCATGTGAAGGGGAGAAGAGCGGGGCGCGCCGTTCACGCCCCGTTTGTTAGGGTACTGCACCGGCATTCGTCTGGTTTTGATTGGAGAAGCCACGGAATACTACTGATTTAAGGAGCCGACATCTATAATTCTCAGCAATACAGTCGTTGATATTCCATCCAGCGCTGTGGCTAGTGTGATATCATATATGGTCTGAGAAGAAGTTGGCTAGAAGCAAACCACGGATTCGTGTCACGCGGTGAACGTGCGAGGGGTCGTGTGGTGCTTCTCTGCGTGATCAGTCGTGATCAGTCTCAGCGTGATCTTCCCGACACTTCCGAGGAGTCGCATGCAGCCTCAACGAAAGACATTCCCAACTGAATTCAACTGTTATGTAGAGGTGATATTCGGAGCCAAAGCAGTGCACAAAGCGCTCTCATTCTGTGTGGAACTGTAGATGAAATGAGCAGGCGAGCGAGGAGCTTCCATGCACAATATTCCTTCTCTTGAATTATGTTTCCACGGAATCAGACATATCTCTTCCCGAAACGAAAAAATAAAAACAGATCATGACATATTAAAATGTGGACGGTCGTTCAGATATCTTGGGATCATGTTCAAAACTTTAGGTACCACTTTCAGTACACATGTTAAAGAGAGAACTGCGGCATTAAGAACCATGAAAGAAATAAAAATTATAAATTCTATGTAGGTCCAGTAATTAGGCAGACACAGTATTAATATTTTTATTAAACAATCTTCCCCAACGTTTCGAAGGACATTGGCCTTCTTCTTCAGGGTCTAGTAAATACATATAATAATTCCAGAACAATATTTGGGAAAGATTGTTTAAATAAAAATTAATACTGTGTCTGCCTAAAAATTACTGGACCTACATAGAATTTATAATCATTAAGAAAGGCAGTCTTTGACATATAAAATTGATATTACTCTCTGCAAAGAAGAAATAAAAATCCTTAACCGGTTATTCCTATACACAGCGAAGCAACTTTTTAATGCAAAGATCGTCCCTACCCTGGTATACGATGGAATTGATGTCTTCTGGGAACATCTAAAGAAATATGATCTCAAACTATGGAAAAATGTAAAGACAACATTTTTGAAGAAAATACGATCGCTTTCAAGATTCACTTCCTCGAGACCAGTCTATTAATTGTCGAGAAAAACCTTCATAGAAGATTTGCGGATTCAATAATTGTTACCATCCACCGCAGCGTCTGAACAGATTCTGAAAGAAAGAAGACAAAAACGCGATCTTATGCACAGCACGCACACTATGGCCAAAAGAGATTGGACGGGCCCAAATAAAGAACCGAGACATCCAGTAACTTCGGGGTCACTAATAGTTTCCTCTCCAGACGCTAGTGGGACGGAGAAGCTCGTGGCATGGCACGGTGCCGCGAGGCGTGCCACTGCCACCAGTAGGAGGCCTTGACACAACTGCCCTAAGGGATCTCTTATGTAGCAGTATGACATTTGCGGCATATTAGACGGAGGCTTATAAATTGTAAATAACCTTCTAGTGTTAATACTATAAACATGAATTGGTCTACAGTCCTTCAGAAACGATACAGTCAGAAATAAATATATCAGTAAAATTATAGTTTTAGTTGCGAACGGTGTCATTGCAGTCATCACAAACGATTGGTGTCGAGAGTATTTTCGTCCGCAACGCAAGCTATGCGGCGCTCCGCTCTGTGACAGAGCGCGACGTCACAGCTTCTCATTAGCTTTCTTAGCGGCGCCGCTGTGGCCTCACCTGCCGTGCGTGCCGTGCGCCCGTGGCTGATAAGGGGCCTGCGCCGGCGGGCGCGCTCAGTGCGATGGCAGCTCTGGACCAGAGGAGGCGGCCCGCCCCCGCGCCCGCCCCCGCGCCCGCGCCCGAGCGCCCCGCCCCTGCCTGGTGAGTGCTCGCCAAAGTCTTACTTACTATGCGACAATTACGCGGTATCTTTTAATCAGAGTGATCAGCGATATGCTAATTTTGAAAGAATCCCGCACAAGTCTTACGGAAATGAGGTTTCGGTCAAATTCTCTCGAAACTTACTATGTTGTTCCTTAGATCGTACTGATTAAAACTCGTTATGACATTGTGCAAAGCATAAGCAAAAAGTTGTTACTTTTGACCTAATGTACATTTTAAAACGGAGATCATATTGATTTGTCGGATGATAGAAAGGCACACATGTACACTCAAAGGGTATTCAAATGAAACAACCTCACTTGTTTAGACTTGTGAATAATGTTATTTCATTTTCCGCGAATGCCGCATCGCAAACGAAAGAGCGTGGCCTCACCGTTTTCGTATCATCGTTTTGCTTGACACGTCCGAGCACTTCATGTTCGAGAAAGAAAGTGAAGGAAAAGCGCAGAGCCGTGCACGCATTGACATACCGCTCCCACTCCATCTCAACTTCCACCCGTTCTCTCTCTCCGTCACCACCTCGCAGGTACTGGAGGGCGAAGAGAGGAGATAGTGCCTTACACTTAGTAACAAAAGCTGACACTCAAAGCGATATTTTGGGAAAAAGTAATGACAACAGGCGCAATAGACATGCTTGCTTCGATAAGCAAAACCGCGCCACGTGGATCTGTGTAATCAGTGAATCTCATTTTTCGTATCTCATCGTTTTATGTTCAACATTTTCACAATGCCATAACAGTAAATTTAGAGTCAGTTACTTCTCGAAAAATGAAATGTCATAATTCACAAACCTAAACAAGTGAAGTTGTTTCATTTAAATACGCTTTGAGAGCACATATCTCTGTTTTAAAATGTACATTAGGTAAAGAAGAACAACTTTTTTTGCTTTACGGCCATAACGACTTTTGATCAGTATGATCTAAGGATCAACACACTAAATTTTCAGACAGTTTGACCGAAACCCCATTTCGATACGATTTGTGCGCGTTTCTTTAAAAGTCTCGCAGCATATCTCTTAAATGTTTAAATCTGTAATGTAGTATGATAGTAAAATTGTACTTTACGTCTGTTAACTTTAAACTACAGTAATCCCTCGACATCCGCAAATTCGCTATTCACGGGTTCCGAACATTCACGATTAGAGAAATGCTACCGGTTTTAACATTCGCGAGTTGCGTTTTTTGGTCGCACTACATTCTTTTAAACAAGCACATTTCATTTCCTTTATCAGCGTCGTATGGGAAACGAACTCGGCAGAAAGGATCTCAAAGTATCATATCCTGCAAAAATGTAAAAGTTGGAATGCGAATTCACATTAATAGAATATCACTATTGTACGTTGTGTCAAATTGGAGGTAAGGATTTTGTCAAATGAACAGGCGAAAAAACCTCGAACATAATGATGAACTAACGGAAGTGAAACTGCATTCTGGAACAACGTCAATGTCAAAACAGTTACTGGCGTCCTGCAAGCTCTGGCATTCGAACTAGGAAAGAACTTCGAAACCTATGAAAGAAATAGAAGCTGCAACTTTCGTATATTTGGATATTAGGACGAGGGGGATGATGAAACAAAAATTAACCAAACCCTACATCCAATCACTTTCAACTTTGAAATAAGTTTCAAATATTGTTTTATTTCTTCTCTTTGGGAAACTAATCTGTGTTTAGTAGCGCTTACTCAATTCTACTGCAATTATTTGTCAGATATTTTTCTTTCTTTTTTTAAACAGTTTTTCGATATCCAGGAACCTAATCCACCTTTCTTCATTAAAAGATACACTCATCATTCGCAGATTTGACATTCGCGATGTGTTTTGGGAACCTAACCCTCGTGAATGTTGGGGGATGACTGTAATTAGTTTAAACGATCAATATTTATTAACAGATAAAAATTAGACATGTTGTATCCTATCACTTTTACATCACGACCTTTAGGTCATCAATTGTGATCTTGTACTCTTGAAATTTTTTTTATGTGAATAAAATGTTTTCGTGGCTACATTAGATTCCATTTTGCCTGATTTCCTCCACGTTTCCTCCTGGAATTTCAACTCCAATCCAAACATGTCCTACAATCAAATTTATTTTGAGTTAATCCAAATCTTATAAAAGTTTTAAAAAAATATAATTATTCGGATGTATAGACGATATTGGAAGATTATTATTTGTATTTCGTCAGAATTTAAAGTGTTAGAGTCTGTATTTCTTCTTTACAAAGAAAAAAGTATTTACAACAAAATCTTAGACAGTAGTTAATAACTAGATATTTTTCTACAGCACTACTTTCTCACATTATTTTTATCGGTATCGTAATATAATAATACTAACTGCACTCGTTAAAGTTTCCAAGCAGCATTTTCCCCCTTGTTGGGATTCGATCCCAGGTACTGGAGCCAGTTCTTTCGCCAATGACGCTACGCGTGCAGTACGTGCTTCACTAGTGAAACAACCTTCCCGACGCTTAAAAAATAAAGTTGAACATTTATATTTGCAGTGTTCTCTACATTCTTTCTCGCATAACACATCTAAACCTTCAATATTGTAGTTGTAAAAATACGCCCAACAAATTCCTCAATATCATCCAGATCGGTCAGAGAATATCAATTTTGGTGAAAATGCTGTCTACTGTGTTTGGCCGCTATCTTTGTTCACAGACGGACATTCTACCGTAAAACAAATTTTGCTATAAAGAACCCCCAAAACTAACTGGATTCGGACTTCACAACGTATTAATTTACTACATACTAGTGGCCTGCAGCAGCAAAAATGCTTCTGAATAAAACCACACAAAATAGTTTTCCAAAAATATACATACACACTCGCAACAGTTCTTTAAATATTAATAAGAATATCAAAAACGTTGTTGTTCCGTAACCCAGCACGTGAATAGAAAATATTTGAAGGCTAACGGTCTCTTCCTTGGAGCCTTACTGTTGCATGACGCCAAATTAGTCACATGCAGTGACGCACGTAGTATGAGAATTCAGTCGGCACGCGCACTATCAAAATAAGAGCAACAACCCAACTATTTGCATTTTTCACTCAACATGGAAACTGTTTCACTGTGGTTTTTCGACTTCCTAGATCATTAACAATACCTTAGACACCCCTCACAATACTGGAGGATCCGTAGTTTTCTTTTAATTTCTGGGTGCACAGGAAATCAGTATTGTAAAGAGAAGAACGAATTAAATACTTTTTCATTATAAGAGCCCATAGTACGAAGTTTTTGTCAAAAAATCGTCCCTTTTGATTGCATTATATTATTTTCTCTTTACTACGTAAGTATGTGGTAGGCGAGATTGCACCTGAGTAGATAAAAATAGTATCCTCTAATAAAATTTTAATTTGTTAAGAAAGCGTATGAACGGACGCAATGGGGCGTAGAAGGAACTAGCCGCTCGGGACAAAGAACCAATCAGCGAGTGCTTGGTAGAACAAGGTTTGTTGATGTCAAGTTTGGAAGAAACAGAGAAACGGCTGGAGACTTGAAAGCGGGGGGATCGTAGCAGAGGAGAAACGACATTCTTTAGGAGTTGATTAGTTTAAAAATAGGACATTGCTAAAGTATGACGCTGCAAAACTAGTGAGGAAAGAGTAAACGCGATTAACGTAATTTAATTTATAGTATCGGCAGTTTTTAACTGTCTCCATATTACACACCTGTTTAAAAATAAATGTTACAACTCCTGTGGCATGAAGGGGGAAGGGGGGTTAAAAACTATCACTTTATTCTCATGAGCATGGGTTAGCAAATCGCATTTAACGAATTTTCAGTCGCGCGCCCTGATTGTTAGAAAGCTTATTCTGCACTGTTTGGCATGTACACAGAATCACAGGGAAGACATGCCAAACGGCAACGGCAATATTGAGCTTTTTATATTGTTCAGCTTGGTCTGCAAACAATTCTCGAGGTTATGGCCATTAAGTTTGATACAAGCGATGCACGTTGTGACTCAGTGCAATCTGGAAATAAAATTTAAAAACAAAAACACTGAGTACTGTAATTGTCAGTGAACAGCTCATTCCCTGAAAGTTCATGTAGCTGTGAAACGTCAGTGCAGGGTGATTTGCTTACCAGGCACGAAAGCAGTTTCTGAAAGGTCTCGTGTGTAGCTTCGTCACGTGAGGTTTCCCACCCTAAGCTCATTCGCAGAAAGTGCTGATTTTTGACCCCTACGTTTTTCTGAACCGGCCTGTAAACCTCGTATGTATGGCAATTTAATTTCTGGGTCAACGACCTCCATTTTGATCAGGTTTTTGTCTAGTTTCCCTGATCCATTAACCAAAGGTTGAGATGGCCTCTTGTTTTGTTTCTGGTCCTAAATGTAGCTTCATTACGAGCAGGTTTAGTTCAACTCTCGTTTTGGTAGTTGTGTTAGATGTGGATCCAAGGGTGTGGGTTGCTATTTTGTTAGCAATACTAAAAAATCACAACTGTAATTTGTTTACTGATGCAAATAAGTTTTCTATGACTCGGAAGCGAAAATTTCTAGTTTTTCAAATGTTGCTGACCTTGCTTTCTTGGTACTTTTTTCATTATCCGACTATTTGTGGTTAAAGGGAAGGGAAGAGAAGGAAAGATATTCTGGAGCTCAAGAAAACGTGCGCAGAATGTACGAGAGCAGATCGGAAAATAATACAGCAAATACAAAAAACAAAATTCAAAAATATACCAAAATATAAAAAAAAATCACTAAGGACTTTAAATGTTTGACTTACTTTTCTACATTGTCGCCAAGTTTGTTAACACATTTCTGGCAGCGTGCTACCAGTTTCAATACGCCCTGTGCGTAGAAGTCCGTTTAGTTGAAGTATAGCTCTCTTAGAAAAATGCATGCTACCTGGAGATATTGCTACGGTGCACTCAGTCGTCCCCATACCCGCCAAGTATGTCCCAGTGCATTTCACTAATGCCCTTTGGCCCAGAAATATCGCAGTACAATTCTCTGGTCCTCACAAGTTGACGACAGTAACATGCACACCATTTTTTTTTCGTAATTCAGGCTACACTCGCTAGACCTGCACATGAAAACAAAATACCATCTACAGCGCGATCTTCACACTATCTCGTCGTGCAGTTTCACCATTCCAGTTGCAATACCAACAGAGAAAAAAATGTGCTTTACTTTCAGATATGACCTTGGCTGCGTCGACGGCTATGTTGCCGACGTTTCGACCATCTTGTCATGGTTTTCGACAGGGATGATTTGCTAGGACCGTCACGATAAGATGGTTGAAACGTCGGCAAGACAGCCTTCGACGCGTCGTCACCCGGACAGTGAAGATCATTTGCATGACTCTGGCCACGTGTCCTCGTTCTTTTCCCCCATACCATTCTTTGACGAAAGGCAATGCAACGCATTGTGGCTGGTGCGCAGGCGCAGGTGGTGCGCTTGGGCGGCGGGGGCGTGGGCGCGCGGGTCCGCGTCGGCGGCGTGGGCGGCGGGCGCGCTGGCGCTGTGGGGCGCGGCGGCGGCGGCGGTGGGCGCGCCCGCGCTGCCCGGCGGCCAGCTGTTCGAGCTGGCGCTGCTGGCGGCAGCGGCGGCGGCGGCGGGGGCGGGCGCGCGGCGGCTGCGCCTGCCCGAGCTCGTGGGCCCGCTGGCCGCCGGCGCGCTGCTGCGCTCGCTCGGCGTCGTGCAGCTCGACCCCGCCTACCAGCACGCCGCAGAGGTCGTCAGGTGAGGTTTTGCGAAGCGAGCGCTAGGAAGCGGAGCCACTCGGCGGCGCCCTTCACACACAAGGAGTCACACCGCTGCGCCAGGGGCTCAGGCGGCCGAAAGGAAGGCAACGGGCAAAAACCGCTTCAGTGGCGCGTCTAGCGTCAACGCTGCCATTGAGGAGCGCGTTCTGCGAGCGGATGCGCGAAGGCGGGGTCCTCCACGAGCGCCCAGCAGCGCGCCTCCGCCACTCGCGTGACTGCCCCCGTCTAAAGCAATGCTTGGCCCGCAGACGCGCCACTCGGAAGCGCTGCTGAGTGAAGGCAGCCGAAGGTAACGGGCCCGCGCGTGCGCGTGCGCAGGAAGGTGGCGCTGGCGGTGATCCTGATCCGCGCGGGACTGGGGCTGGACGGCGCCACGCTGCGCCGCCTCTTCGCGCTGGTGCTGCGCCTGGCGGTGGTGCCGTCGGCCGTGGAGGCCGCCACGCTCGCCGCCGTCGCGCACCTGCTGCTGGGCCTGCCCTGGCTCTGGGGCCTCATGGCCGGGTAAGCCCTTGCTCTCCTTGGCTAGTCTATATTCGCTCCGCGCTGGTGCTGCGCCTGGCCGTGGTGCCGTCGGCCGTGGAGGCCGCCACGCTCGCCGCCGTCGCGCACCTGCTGCTGGGCCTGCCCTGGCTCTGGGGCCTCATGGCCGGGTAAGCCCTTGCTCTCCTTGGCTAGTCTTTATTCGCTCCGCGCTGGTGCTGCGCCTGGCGGTGGTGCCGTCGGCCGTGGAGGCCGCCACGCTCGCCGCCGTCGCGCACCTGCTGCTGGGCCTGCCCTGGCTCTGGGGCCTCATGGCCGGGTAAGCCCTTGCTCTCCTTGGCTAGTCTTTATTCGCTCCGCGCTGGTGCTGCGCCTGGCCGTGGTGCCGTCGGCCGTGGAGGCCGCCACGCTCGCCGCCGTCGCGCACCTGCTGCTGGGCCTGCCCTGGCTCTGGGGCCTCATGGCCGGGTAAGCCCTTGCTCTCCTTGGCTAGTCTTCATTCGCTCCGCACTGGTGCTGCGCCTGGCGATGGTGCCGTCGGCCGTGGAGGCCGCCACGCTCGCCGCCGTCGCGCACCTGCTGCTGGGCCTGCCCTGGCTCTGGGGCCTCATGGCCGGGTAAGCCCTTGCTCTCCTTGGCTAGTCTTTATTCGCTCCGCGCTGGTGCTGCGCCTGGCGGTGGTGCCGTCGACCGTGGAGGCCGCCACGCTCGCCGCCGTCGCGCACCTGCTGCTGGGCCTGCCCTGGCTCTGGGGCCTCATGGCCGGGTAAGCCCTTGCTCTCCTTGGCTAATCTATTCGCTCCGCGCTGGTGCTGCGCCTGGTGGTGGTGCCGTCGGCCGTGGATGCCGCCACGCTCGCCGCCGTCGCGCACCTGCTGCTGGGCCTGCCCTGGCTCTGGGGCCTCATGGCCGGGTAAGCCCTTGCTCTCCTTGGCTAGTCTTTATTCGCTCCGCGCTGGTGCTGCGCCTGGTGGTGGTGCCGTCGGCCGTGGAGGCCGCCACGCTCGCCGCCGTCGCGCACCTGCTGCTGGGCCTGCCCTGGCTCTGGGGCCTCATGGCCGGGTAAGCCCTTGCTCTCCTTGGCTAGTCTTTATTCGCTCCGCGCTGGTGCTGCGCCTGGCCGTGGTGCCGTCGGCCGTGGAGGCCGCCACGCTCGCCGCCGTCGCGCACCTGCTGCTGGGCCTGCCCTGGCTCTGGGGCCTCATGGCCGGGTAAGCCCTTGCTCTCCTTGGCTAGTCTTCATTCGCTCCGCGCTGGTGCTGCGCCTGGCGATGGTGCCGTCGGCCGTGGAGGCCGCCACGCTCGCCGCCGTCGCGCACCTGCTGCTGGGCCTGCCCTGGCTCTGGGGCCTCATGGCCGGGTAAGCCCTTGCTCTCCTTGGCTAGTCTATTCGCTCCGCGCTGGTGCTGCGCCTGGTGGTGGTGCCGTCGGCCGTGGATGCCGCCACGCTCGCCGCCGTCGCGCACCTGCTGCTGGGCCTGCCCTGGCTCTGGGGCCTCATGGCCGGGTAAGCCCTTGCTCTCCTTGGCTAGTCTTTATTCGCTCCGCGCTGGTGCTGCGCCTGGCGGTGGTGCCGTCGGCCGTGGAGGCCGCCACGCTCGCCGCCGTCGCGCACCTGCTGCTGGGCCTGCCCTGGCTCTGGGGCCTCATGGCCGGGTAAGCCCTTGCTCTCCTTGGCTAGTCTTCATTCGCTCCGCGCTGGTGCTGCGCCTGGCGGTGGTGCCGTCGGCCGTGGAGGCCGCCACGCTCGCCGCCATCGCGCACCTGCTGCTGGGCCTGCCCTGGCTCTGGGGCCTCATGGCCGGGTAAGCCCTTGCTCTCCTTGGCTAGTCTTTATTCGCTCCGCGCTGGTGCTGCGCCTGGCGGTGGTGCCGTCGGCCGTGGAGGCCGCCACGCTCGCCGCCGTCGCGCACCTGCTGCTGGGCCTGCCCTGGCTCTGGGGCCTCATGGCCGGGTAAGCCACACACTTTCTTCTCCACCTTTCTCGCTTCTTCTCTAGCGAAACGTTTCTCCTTTTTTACTTATCGTTTAGTGCGATAAAATGCTCAAAACGCATTTCACGTCGAGATCGATGCATAATTTTGTGGCGTTGGGGCTCTTCAGTGGAAAATTTGGAAAATTAAAAAAACAAACACGCAATTGCTCTCTTTTCAAATGTAATCAAACTTCATCTCTTACCTACATACATGAATTCAATCAACAAAAAACAGAAAAAAGGCTGAAATCACACTCAGCGTTATATCTTTCTCGGATGAACTCCAGTACCTCTCAGTGCAGCGACTTATCGTGATATTCGGCAACTTTTAATTCCCAAAGGCAGGCACTTTTAATTCCCAAAGCAATATCAACCCACATTTTTAACAATAGTTGGAAAGCCTTATAAAATAATTAATATCATTAACAATTACAACACTGTTCATATTGCCCAAGTTAACCGTATCCACTGGTGCACACACATACAGTCTTTATCGTCCACTTTCAAAAAAGTCGTTAGGGTATATCATTAGGTTCACTTTTCTTTTACTTTAAATGATGGCGGTGCAGAAAATTAGGTATCCTCGGATTCCTGTCAGATTCAAGTTAATAAGAAAAAGGTTACAGACCTCTATCAGTCCAGCCACGCCCTCTGCGCAGACCCTGCGCCGGCTGCAGGCCTCGGCGCGCAGAAGGCCCATTCCTCAGCGGCTGGGCCCCGGCTCGCACGCGAGTGGCCCGAAAAGGGCTCCCAGACGGCGAGCACGGCCACCGCCCTGGCCACAACTCAAATGCACGGCCTCCTTCCACGGCCGCGCCATCGCTCATTTCCTCTCCCCCTCCCCGCCCGCGCCGGAATCTACCCTTCCTGGGCGGCACTGTCGCAGACGGCGCTCACCGGAGGCCCTTGCTCTAAACGTCTCACCCGTGTGGGGGCAACGTTTCGTCCCGTGGCTCCTTGAAAGAATATTCTTTCACGATGGTACCTGCGAACTGAGATAGCCCGATGACCCATTTAAGGCAATACGTTTTTTTAACGTAATCAATTAGTCCATAAGAGCGTCAGCTCTAGCCTACATTTGTACCCCTCGATTGGCAGGGGCGATTATTATGAACAAATAGCAGACGAAAACGAGACGTATGGATATAAAACAATATATATATATATACAATAAAACACGCATTAGGCGGAATTCGAACCCAAGTCGTTGCCTTTACTGACTGCGTTATCTAACCCAGCAGTTTGTTGTTGTTGTCGGATGTCCGTGCCTAACAACCGAGGCTTGGCACCGATAAAATACTGTGCCTAAGTACAGATAAAGAGTAGGTCATGCAGTTGGCTACTAGCAGCTCCGCTGTGAAGTGCTTGGCCACCCACTCTATACTGTGAATCTCTTCTTACACCTCAAAAATTCCTGTCCTGTCAGCGTTAGGCGTATCACAGGGAGACAAAATGGAAAATGGCTGTCAATCACTAGTACCTATCCCAGGGGGCAGACGTCCACCACACAGGGATACAAATGTTGGTACGGCCTTGCGACATGACAAATATTTCAATTCTGGTGGTGATTATGTGTAAAAATAATGTGACATGTACTATAAATTTATAGTACGTACAGTTTTCCTTGAAATTGAGTTTTCTTTTGGCGATCTAAGGACATTTAATTTCTGGATGCACCTCATATAGGAAGGTGTTCATTTACGATCGAAAAAGCATGTAATATTTTCATATATTTCGAAAATATTGACAAAATTCATGTACACCACATATGTCTTAAATTCAAGAGTTTTCACAGAATAAAAACTTGATTGTTAAAATTAAAATTCGTTTTAGTACGAAATTGAAAAGATACTCGTCACACACTTTCACAAAATTTTAATATATTAATTTTACATTAGAGCCACAGTTTGATTTATCTGAATAATTATATACCTTTTTTATTATAAAAAATACGTACATTTTCGGCAAATCCTGACGACCGCAATAACTGTTTGGCGTGAGTTTCAACTCCTTTTTCATTATCTACTGACGCTATGACGACGTTTTAATCAATTAATTGTTTCTTTTGCTTCTAACAAATGTTTGTATTTTAATTATTCAATATAATACGAAATAATGTGTAATATGTAATTAAATTATTCGATTAATTTATTCCATTATCTACCAAAATCCTATTGAACTATTTTTTAAGCATTCCAAAATTGTAGGGTTTACTACGACTTCTAAGCGTAAATGTAGCTTTTTGTTAATATTTCTTTGAATGTTTTTAGTGTTAACACTTTCTGAAATTTCTTTGGCTTTGATCAACAACACTGATCCGAAACGAATTCAAAGAAAATTATTGCACAATGTGAATGAAATTCGAGCATTTTTCTTCAACTATATTAATGTCACATCGGCGTTGATACGAATTTGAAACGCTTGGTAACCTCCCTCCCTTATCATCCAGTAAACAATGTTTCTTGGAAACACAATATCTCTGACAATGTCGTAAAATTAACTTCCGTGCTCCGGAAAAATATTTATTTTTAAATCTCCTTTCTATCCATAGACACACGTCTCGTGTGCCTTAACACAAGTTATATCTCTTTCTAAAATATTTTAAGATAATCTCTTTGTTCAAATCGTGCACAAATTGCATTAGTAGGAAACATGTAATGTCAATAAAAAGTATTACATGAATATATGTTTAACATAATATTAATATTGAATAAATCAAACATCTTTCGTTACAACTTCGCTGTTCGTACAGTCGGAGTGAGTGGTAATATGCATTTCTTCCGCGTCGAGTTTCTCGACCCTTGACGGTTTTCCTAGTTCTTAACGCGCTCTGTAGGGATAGTTCCGCCAGGAGGCAACAGTGGGCATCGAAATGGCCAAGCTGAAGGAGCTCACTTCCAATGAGAAAGAGGTCATTGTCAACTTAGCACTTAAGGCTATTCCTTGCGACAAATAGGTCGAATACTTAACAAAAGCCACTCCACTGTGCAGTACATTGTAAGCAAATTCAGAGAGGAATGTTCAACAAAAAATTTGCCACGAAAACCAAAGAACGTAGGTTGAAAGAACGCGAGGAACGATTAGTACTTGCAGGAATAGCCTTTTAAAGACATTCGCCAAAAATAAGGTACATGATTAAATTCACATTTAAAACGGCGAAGCAGCGCGAAATTGCTGTAGTATACCTCTAAACACACTTAAAAAATAATTTGTATGCCACATGTTGAATAGGTACATTTTGCAAAGATTTCTCAATCTACTGGCCCTTTAGCTGAAAATTGCTTCGGGAAGCAGAATGGAATAGTAAACGAAGTTCACTACAATACAGAGACTGAAAGATTTTGCACGGTTTTCAAGAAGCGATTGCGTGGTAA
Source organism: Acheta domesticus (assembly GCA_031308135.1). Lineage (NCBI taxonomy): Eukaryota > Metazoa > Arthropoda > Insecta > Orthoptera > Gryllidae > Acheta > Acheta domesticus. The sequence goes on from JAHLJT010008756.1 coordinate 11,765,554, forward strand.
CTATGGGGAATATATACTTTAAGGTAAGTATATTTTCGACTTTATTTGATGTGTTTGTTCATATTACGAACTCGTGATAAACTTGAAGTCCGGAATTAACTAACAAGCAAATAAACAATTGTTATTTCAATTCCTTTCCGTCTGTCTTTCACCGATCAGGAAGTTTTGGATGGATTACTGCATGCACAAAACAGCTCCGAAAACAAAGGCTCGAGAGAATACAATATTTATTTTTCCTCAGTTATTTACACGCGTCTCAATCATACTACTCTTCTCATACATACCTTGCCAACACGTTCACAAGGTTGGAGGTACATATCAGCCGCTGTGGCTCCACTTGGAACCACACTGGCATACAAATTGTTTGAAAGAACACCTTCCGTAACACCATTTACATCTCAAAGAGGACATGAAGCTACTACCAATGCAAGATGCTGTAACTGCAAGGGTATGGAGGTAGAAACCTTGCACTCCAAACGAAACAATTGGGTAATACTACAAGGCTACTAGGAGTGTCTGGTGAATTTGCCATTAATTCTAATTGATACACATAAAAACTTTTTAGAAACAAAAAACATCTAAAAATGTATTAATCTTTTTATTTCCCGTGGTTTTTCAAAATATATAGTACTAGCAAACTACTCGCCATTACCCGGCCTTTCTTCATAGCAGATCTTTGTGAGAGAGGAAAAATATATAAATTTTATAGAAACCGCAAGATATAAGGAATACTCGTATGTATAATATATATATATAAATATATATATACAAATATATGTATAAATATATATATAAATATATATATAAATATATATATAAATATATATATAAATATATATATATAAATATATATATATATAAATATATATATAAATAAATATATATATAAATATATATATATACACACATATGTGTGTGTGTTGTATTGCTATTTTTATGAAAGTTTATTGACCTTCATGAAACAGACGTGGTAGTTTTGTAACATTTTTTATTGTTATACATACCTTAACGTTTCGTCCATGTTTTGGGTCTTTTTCAAAATGTAGTGTCCAAAATTTGTTTTCATCTTAGAAAAATTTAATCAAAACTTTTTTGATTTTTTAAAATTTGGTTGTCCGGGTGAATTTTCCATAGTGACAATTTATTAAAATGCTACCAGTTTATCTATGATAAAAACAATATGTGGTCATTCGATTTTGAAAAAGACACAACACGGTCGAAACGATAAGTTATGTATAAAAATAAATTGTTATAAAGATATCACGTGTGTTTCATGAAGGTTCAACTTGTAATAAAATACAATAAGATCATTTCATTTTATCTTACGTACCGCAAGTGGCCTCTGGTGTAATACAAGTGGTCTAATAGGAATCGAACTATTAGCTACCAGTTCTACCGCACAGCTACTGGTCTCTGGCGGAATGTGTTAGAAACCAATCTGCTCTTCGGCGAAAATAATAATCGAGGAGCATCTACCAATTTATTATTTAAATTATTTTCCGCCTTTATGTTGTATTAATCTTACCAAACGTTGGAAGGGCACTTCGACAGCCAATTAAAATTTCGTGAACTACACTTATGGTGTCGATATCGCCTACATGACGTTGAATTTACTTTCATTGGTACGAATTGACAATAACTCTGATTCTTCTAAACAATTAAATTTCCTACTTTAAAAAATAAAATATCGCAAATGATTTGTCACCGCTGGTATTTGACCACAGAGCAGAACTTTAGTCCTTCCTCTATGATCCGATAGCGCCTGTCTCTGCGCATGCGTGCGCCGTGTCGCAGGGCCATGATGGCGGCGGTGTCTCCGGCCGTGGTGATCCCCGCCCTCTTCCGCCTGCAGGCGAAGGGCTACGGCACCGAGAAGGGCATCCCCACGCTGGTCGTGGCCGCCGCCAGCCTCGACGACGTCATCGCCGTCACGGCCTTCGGGATCGTCTACGGCATCATCTTCGCCGAAGGTGAGCGCTTGGGAACACCTCCGAGAAGGGGCAGAAATGCGAAAAACGTCCTTCCGTGGTAAAAGGAATTCTAGTTAAGGAATGAAATCACATGACTAAGAAACGGGTTGGACGAGGTTATATTACTCTTTTACCATGCAACTCCAACAGCATTTCAAAATAATAATGCAAAATTTGTTTTCTTGAAACAAAAATACCTGAAAACATTATTTCATATTAGGAGCTAAACTGCTCCCAAAATATAAAATGCTTCTTTTTTCGCGCTCTAAACCTCATGGTTTGTGCTTTGGCCTCCGCATACTCACCCTATTGAAGGGATCTTTCGGTAGATCATAGGGTATTCCCGGCCATAAAAGCTGTTGCCATGGCTGAAGGCCATGACTACCTCGGATGGAAAGGTCGAGGGTTTGAAGTCCACCCAAACATCCAGAATGGTGAATGATTGTGTGTTCATGTTGTCCTTGTGTGTTTCCCTTACAGGTACCCCAATGTTAAAAATCACAGTGGTCGCTATATAACCAAGCAGTAAAAAAAAACAGCGACCTAAAAAGGGTCTTTTTACACAGGGATATTTTCATTATTTTTCTGTGTAGAGTGAATGTGAAAAGCAAGTGATACTTTTGTACACTAAATTGATTCGTTATCGAAACCGGGTGAACAAGAAATGGCGTTAACATAGCCATTCCGTTTTCTGTACTTATTCGAGATGAAAATACTTCTGAGGGAATTTCCCTCAGAAGATGAAAGAAGCTGATGATTTTTGTTCGCGTTTGCAAAGTATTTGCTGTTGTAGCATCACTAATTTACCTTACAGTATATTATACGAATTTCTATTTCTTCATCTTAAATCTGGTTGATCCAAGCCTAGGGACTTATCCCCACTTATTTGGCAGTAGCAGTGGTTTTATGACAACATTATCTTATACGGCAAAAAACGTCATTATTTCTTAGCATATTATGCAGGTGGGCAAAAACTCATTACTAATGTGAGTTTTTTATCCTCATCATTTATAATAAATTGTTTCAAATTCTTTTCCCTCTGCATCGATACATCTCGGCACACTTAAGCGTGTTTCTTCACACACCTTTGGATTCGAATAAATGTTCTGAAAAGCATTATCTATGACTGTTCTTTGGTCCTCGATTGTGGTTGAATATGAAGGATATTCTATATCTTTAATCAATCCCCAAAATGAAAAATCCTTTGGAGTGAAATATGATCTGCGAGGCATGTCTATTGTCCCTTGCAAGTTATTAACGCATAGCCTAACATTCGTTTGTACAAAAAAATCCTTCTTTCGATAAGATATCAACATGAACACAGAACGTATGTAAGCAAATCCCTAACTAAACATCTGACAGCGGATAATTTTGCACTGCACTCTAGTCCGCCTGTAACTGATGATGAGTGAATGGGAAATTGATTCCATAGTAGAGTGGAGGTGACTTTTGGAGCACTTGGAGTGTGTGCTGCGTGAGTGGCAGCGTGGCCTGCGCGTGCGCGTGCGCAGAGGGCCCGGGCGGCGCGTGGGGCGGCGTGGTGCGCGGCGTGCTGGCGCTGCCCATGGGCGTGGCCTTCGGCGCCGCCTGGGGCGTCCTCGCGCGCTTCGTGCCCCGCAGCGCAGACGTGAGTCGAAGCATTGTGTTCGTCACACACATTCAAGTTTTTTTTCTTTCTTTCAAAGTTATGTTTCTACTAGAAACATTGTTTTTCAGGATAGGAAAGGGACTTGTTTTTCAAAAAGAAGGACTTTTACGAACGGCCTATCCGATGAGCTATTAATGCTTTCTCTGATTGACGTGGATGCAAAAACCCTGCAAACACCTCCACAAAGTTAACAACAGATTGCTTCACTTAATAAGAAATACGTTTTTAAATTTAAAGTTTAGAGACGATCTGTTGTTAAATTATCATTCAAATTATTTAAATTAGGCCTAGGATATGAACTTAATGCTATATCTTTGCTTCCTGTTTGCAAATAAACTATAAAAATGTTTATGTTTACCAATTCACATAATTTTTACATCTAAAAATTAAGAAAAAATTAAAATCCAACACCCAGTAAATATTCATACAATATAACAGTCGTTTTAATATGCTAAATTTATATCGTTATTAAACAGACTTCAGATACATTTCCTTCTTACAGATTTAAAACCAATAAACTATTAAAGTCATAGTAAAACGTATGTTTAGTTAGTAGGATTAGGTTTTTCCAAACTGGATGCTAAATGAAGAGGGCTGATTTAATTTCAATAAAAGTATCTGTATAAATACTTTTATATATCCAAAAATAATTTTGATGATGGAAGTAGCGGGATTTCTAAAAACAAAAGAATGCCAATGAGTGTGAACTGCTCAGGCGAACGCGGCGCTGCTGCGCACGCTGCTGGTGGCGGGCGGCGGGCTGCTGGCCGTGCTGGGCAGCGGCGCCATCGGCTACGACGGCGCGGGGCCGCTGGGCGCCATCCTCGCCGCCTTCGTCGCCGCGCACGCCTGGCGCCGCCGCGGAGCCCAGGACCACGTGCGCACCCGCTCTGCTCTAAGGGCCCCCCGCACGCACACACGCGGGCGCGCTGCGTGGCCACCGCCGCAGGCGGGTGGGAGGGGAAGGGGAAAGTTGCGCCACGGCCAACGAAAGACCACCATTCAAACCAATGCTTTGTTATCAGTCGCGCCACTCGGTAGCGCTGCTCAGTGTCTACGTGCGAAGGGGCCCTAATGCACAGACAGTCACGCTCGATCATTCATAATGATGGGCGAAGAGTCGTATCTAAGACATTTACAAGTCCCCTTTTCGTTGTACGAGTACTTTGACCCTTCGACATTTCTGTTGCGAAATGAATGTTGCGGAGACGCGATTGGATAGGGGAGGAAGGGAGGAACACGGGGAAGGAGAACAGATTGGAAAATTAGACGAGAGAGAGGGAAGAATAGTAAGGAAAAAGAAAGGGGTCAAGAGAGGGTAATGAAAGAGGAAAAAAAGTGAAGGGTAAAAGTCATGTGGAAGGGCAACAATACGAAGGGTAACGAGAGGAAAGAGTAAGGAGGGAGAACGGTGAAAACGGGGCTAAAGAGACAAAGAGAAACAAAACGTAACGGGAGAGAGGAGGGTAAAGCAAAGGAAATGTAAAGGGGGAAGGGGAGGGTATGGCAAGGAGGGGCAGTGCAAGGAAGTAGGGAAGTGATGATGATGGGGGAGAGATAAGATGTTGAGAGGGAAGGGAAGACGCTGAGAACGAAAAAATACACATCATTCACTAGCAAGATAGTCTTTAAAACAAAATGAGTGTGCTGAATGCAAGGAGTAGGTGCGAACGGTTTCTCGTACGTGAAATAAAAAAAAAATGTCAGAATATCTTACAATCCATAATGCAACTATCTATTGTATGTAAAGCGACGATTAAAGAAATAGCAAGCTACTATCTTGCCTCGTAACGCGTGATGGTGTCGCTGCTGGCAGGGCCCCGTGGCGGAGCACTTCCGCGCGGCGTGGGCCGTCTTCCAGACGCTGCTGTTCGCGCTCATCGGCGCGGAGGTGGACGTGCGCGCCATGCGCCCGCTCGACGTGGCGCTCGGCGCCGCCGCCCTCGCACTCGGCCTCGGGGTACGCCACGCCACGCCCCGCCACGCCCTACCCCGCCACGCCCCGCCCCGCCCCGCCTCGCACCGTCCCGCCCCGGCCCCTCCCCGCCCCGCCCCGGCCCCTCCCCGCCTCTCCCCCCGCCCCGCCTCGCACCCTCCCGCCCCGGCCCCGCCCCGCCCCTTCCCCGGCCCCGCCCCGCCTCGCACCGTCCCACCCCGGCCCCGCCCCGCCCCGGCCCCTCCCCGCCACGCCCCGGCCTGGCCCCTCCCCTCCCCGCCTCGGCCCCTCCCCGCCTCCGCCACGCCCCCTCCCCGCCCCGGCCCCGCCCACCGCCCCGCCCCCTCCCCGCCTCGCCCCGCCCCCACCCCGGCCCCGGCCCAGTCCTGGCCCCGCCCCGGCCCCGCACCCTCCCCGCCCCCCCTCCCCGGCCCCGCCACGCCCCCTCCCCGCCACGCCCCGCCTCGGCCCCTCCCCGCCACCGCCACGCCCTCCCCGCCCACTGCGCCAGGAAGGAAACCCGCACAAATCTCATGGCTTAATTGTCTCAAAATATAGTGTGTTGTTCCTTAGATCATACTAATCAAATGACGTTATGACAAATGGAATACTGGCAAAAGACTATTAAGAAAAACAATTTGTTATTTTTGATCTAATGTACATTTTTAAACGAAGATAATGTCGATTTGTCGGATGATAGAAAGGCACATCTGTACTCTCAAAGCATTTTCAAATGACACTAATTTTTCAGACAATTTGACCGAAACCTCATTGTCATAAGATTTGTGCGGGCTTCTTAACGCTGTGGCCGCCACATTCTCCATCCCACTCATGCCACACGCAGCCTCGACACGAGGATGACGTTTGAATAAGTCATCCAATATGAAACTATGAAAGAGCAAATGACTTTGTTGAGGAAAAGAGGAAAATTGACGATAACCATTTTCTCCAACGACTTTCGCCATTCGTTTATTAGAGCACCTCCTCTCGAGAAAATTTCACGTTTAATAAATGTTCACCATGTCTGGGTTTTCTATGCTTTCAAAAACAAATAAACAAATAGTAGTTTCTTACTCTCCATGCTGATAATATAAAGGGAAAAAGAAACATGGTTCTTCCTGACTTTCTTCAGTCGGAAGTCCGTACAAGAACATGGGCTAATGTTCGTGTGGTTTTGTGCAGGCACGCATCGCTGTTACGGTGTTTATTGCGTTTGGAGCAGACCTCACATGGAGAGAAAAACTGTTCCTGTCCTTCGCTTGGTTTCCAAAGGCCACCGTGCAGGTAAGTGGTGTCAAGACCCTCGCAAGAGCGTCTAAACCAAGGGGACAGCTCTGATTTCTCTATCATGGGCGTAAGAGCGTGATATGAAGAGACAACTAACTTCTAAATATGCACTGTATTTTACTTATTATGGTTATTCGTGTTTTAGCGACGTACGGCGTAGGTAGCGACGGCACAGCGGTAGGTTGTACACAAGACACCCCCCCCACACACACACACACACACTCAATGAACCGCTAGGGCAAACCACCTTGCTCTGGGCAACATTCACACTTGCGACCTTTCAAACCATTGTGTTAAGAAGTAGACACACTAGCCACCACGCCACAACGCAAACCGTCCTTAGAATTAAAATTACGAATTGCAACACTTCATCAATTTACGAGTAGTTACAAATTAAACCTCTCCTCCAGCAAATATATATACACAATAATAGCTTTGCCCAATTTATTATGAATATTGCATAACCTGTGGCAGTTACATTTCGATCTTTAATATCTATCAAACGTAAACACGCAAGGCGAAATATACGCCGGCATTTGTAGTTGTAAAGTTTCTGGAGGAATTTGTGAATTGCAGAAATGAGTGTTCGAGGCGGATGCAGTCGCCCACTCATTTACTGCTGAATTCCTTTACTTGCACATATATCACATTTCCTTCCGCTCAAACGTAGTGACTGACAACTCAGTCGATATATCGAGCTCTCTGAAGTAGTACGCGTTATCCGCAAAACGTTATTACATTTCTTATCTTACAGGAAGAAAATATAGTAATAATGCAATTTATTTCAAATCTATGATGATAATTCACTTTTCGGTCAGTGTCATGACTCCCGACCTATCTTGCTTTCTGGAGAAAAATGCTGACTGAAACAGGTACCAATATTTGATGATCATTTAGTATTTCCTGTAATACTAAATTAAGATCTTGATGCACCAAAAACCAACAATAAATAAGTTCATTCAGAGAAGCTCTCCGGTCTACACATAAATAAACTGCATTGACTAAATTTGTATTAAAGAATAAATAGCACACAAAAATGACAATAAAATAAACAAATCTATAACCATAATAGAATACAAAGAAAATAAGATCACATAAAATAAATACTGGTATTATAAATACAAGAATACTACTAGTACCCGTGCAAACATTACGCGTAATCACTATTTTAAAAAAGAACGTAGGAAATTTCTTGTCAATTCCGTGTTAGGAGTGGGGGTAACCTAAAAAAAGATACAAAACTATCTCATTGTATACAATAGAAGAAACTTTTCTCGTAACTCCCAAAGAACATACATGCACATGTGACACTCCTGATTGTTTGGCAACCTATAAAGGCATTTCGGAAGGCCCATGAAAGCTCCTTGACGGCCGTAGAACATACCTGCCGAACATTCGTGAATAATCGTTGCCTAAAAATTAGAGGAAAATGTGACGTGTATTACTCCGTTACAAAAAATTTCCCACAAGTTCATTGGCAAAACGTGATCATTTTCGGCCCCTCTACATGCGTAGAGCCGCTCTGCGTTCGCCAAGAGGAAGTGATCGCCGATTGCTAAGTGGGAAGTGTGGGTAGCGAAGGGCGGGTGTGTGCGTGCGTGCGCAGGCGGCGCTGGGGCCGGCGGCGCTGGACGCGACGCGGCGCCTGGGGCTGGCGGAGGCCGAGCCGCACGCGCGCCACCTGCTGACGCTGGCGGCGCTGGCCATCCTGCTCACGGCGCCCGTGGGCTCCGCGCTGCTCTCGCTGCTCGGCCCGCGCCTGCTGCGCCGCGCCCCCGCCCCGCCCCCGCAGGTCAGTGCACCCCAGCCTTCATTAGCGTCAACTCCCAACGTCATTGCTCCCGCAAATGGAGTGCATGTTTCCCCACTCGGGAGAGGCTGTCATCTTCCCGCGTTAGATGGTGAGCACCGACCTACTGTCGGCTAGCGGGTTTTTCCCGCCAACGTATCTCCTACCAGCCGGCCACCGCAAAAGTTCTAAGCTACCACACATACCTCCTGGCATGTGTGGTAGTGTAGTGCATGTGAGTGTAAGAGGAGAGGACAAGGGCGCGGTCCGTGATCCGTTTGTTAGGGTACTGCTCTGTCATTCGCTTGGTATTAATCAGAGTAGCCACAGAAGACTACCGATCAGAGCAGCCGACCGTCAGAATTCTCCTACAGACAGTGACTGAACTCGACCTAGCTATCTAGCGAGTGTTGGAAATCCTTCCACCGTCTGCACTCGACCCTAGGACGTCCCGGTGACAGGCAGTGCAGCGACATCAGTTGACAGCCCGAGCCATCTATCCCGATAGCCTCGTTCAAACGAGTTGCACTTCTAGGACAAAAACTCTTTAATAGAGCTCATGCGGCTGCTCAGTGGCAACGCCGCTGCCGCTGCAGCGTCGCTGAACGGGAGGTCCTGGAGGGGCGGGCACGGTTTTGCCCGGTAGCGCAGTTGGGTTCCTGCCCTTGGCCCCGCGGCAATACTCACTCAGAATAACAGCTTCCGCGCGCAAGCGAAGTAATTTCAATAAGGAAAAGATCCTGACAGATAGATAAGAGAACAACAAAACACATGGATTACATGAGTTTTTTTATTAAAAAAACATATTCAACATTAAAAACGCGCTTTTCGATTAGAAATTAGATGAATTCGTAATGCTAAAAATTTGTCGTAAGTAGAATTAAGAAGAACATTTTATTGATGACAATTTTTATTACGAGTTTATATTTGAAACCATATCTTTAGTACTGTTCAGCAGGATAGAAAATTTCAAGTTCTGATAGGTGTACCATTTCTACGGTTTTATTTTACATTACTCACAGAAGAAAACCAAAATCGTTTTCAAAACTTAGTGGATCGAAACATAGATTATCGTGTTTGCTGAAGATATGAAGAAAACTAAACACCATGACCGAGAGACATTTATATATACAAAATACTATTTTTGGAAAAAATACCGAAATTGTGCATGACTTCCGCCGCTTTCAATTAATTTAATTGAAAAGACAGTAAGAAGTTTATTAAATACGGAGTAGAAAATGTCAAAATTATATTTCCAACACTACCAAATCTTGAAAACGAGATTCCATTTGTGAAGAATACAATTTTAACATAACGATGCAGAGATCGTATTTTCTCGCTTCAGATTGTACTGGCGTCAGCCACTTTCGCCAGTCGTCCCGTCGACTCGTGCCCTCACCGACGTCTCCGGCTCTGCCCGTCGCTGCGCCCTGGACAACTGATGTTGCCTTCGCCCGCCGTTTGCGTGCGTGGTAGTGACCACGGCGGATTTCAGCTCCATAGCTACGTGGAATTCAGCCTCTGTCTGGAAAAGAATTCGAGCGGCCGTCGGCCCTGATCGGTAGTTTTCTCCGATCAATCCAAAGCGTATGCCGGAGCTGGGCGGCGGGTGGGCGGAGGAACCCCGCCATCTACCGGGAGAGAACGTGCACTACTTGCGGGACTAAGGGCCTAATCCTACGAAGCGCATGTAATTGACGTGTCTGGAATCAATACTTGACCACTCCTCGATCTACTTAACCCTGTTGTACCGAACGACAAATTGGTCGGAGAGAGCAACATAGAAAATGTATTTATTTTTGTACATTGTCGTCACTTTACAGGAGTTCCCTTCTCTCTTGTCACGTATTTCAAGTTACAAAAATATCCTTTTCCGTTTATTTCAATAAATACTGGTAAGTAATTGAAAGTAAAACATCATTATTGTAAAATTTAAAAATTGTTCATTATTGGCATATAGTCATGAAGCTTCTTTCTCTACTACTTCTCATTCCATTCTATTTTCCTGTATCACTGATAGCAATAGCATGAAGAATTTTACATTTTGCTTTTAATCATATTTTTAGAATTATACTAACCACTCTTTAAATTGGTCATAGACATCTGTTTTCAGTTTATTACACTAATTCTCACGATCTTCAAGAGGTTTATTTCAATTTATCGTGATCCTTTACATATTTTGTGTACAGAGTGAACACATTATGACTAAAAAATATAGCTATTGTTCATTTTATTGTAATTTTTATGTAATGTTTTTTAAACGTCCACTTAAAAGAAATGTTGGTTAATGTAATAGACGACCAAAAAATAGTTTCGGTTTTACAATGGAATTTGTACTCATGTGAATCAATTATTCACAGCACATGAATTCAACCGGAAACACAAATGAAGGTTTTGAAAACGACGACAGTGCAGTGGACCGTTTTGGATCGCAGACCAACAGCCAAACCCCAAACTCCGCAGGTGTTGAAGACTCCGAGAGTGCCAATGGCAGGTACGTAACTTGAGTTATATTTTACTAGCCTCTGAAAAGCATTAATAAACTGCGCTAATCCAAATGCAATGTGGAATGCGCAACACTCGATTTGTGGAATTTGCAAGAGCTTTTTACACAAATTTACAACTATTTGTTGATCTGAAGCTCCACAATCTCTTTATTTTTGCTATTTTTTGTATTTTATTTGTAAAACAATTACAAATCATTTTCATGGTATAACGGATACGAACTAATAGTCAACTTTTTTCGCATGCTTGTATTTTCAGAATATCATTCGTACTTAAGGAAAGTCTGTACCAGGCGAAAGAAGCGGAAGAGTCTGATAATCAGTGGATAGCAGCTAATGAAGGGGAAACCAGTCATCGAAGGCACGGCGTTGCGGAGGAGACGGCACGAGACACGCCAGACACATCTTCGCACTTGTAGCACGCCTTTCAAACACGCGTCTATCACTCTGTACCTGATCTAAACATTATCTTTCATAGCAGCAGAGATTGGACCTTTGGAAACAAAAAATACTCATTTTGATAAGGCAATTTTTAAAAAAATGCAACAAGTTTCTAAAAGTTAAAAGAAAACTGCTATTACTTGCTTGGAAGTCCAAAGAAATATGATACTTTCGAATCATTATCATTTCAGGCCGTGAAGTTGCTAAAACAATTAATAATTATGAGTTACAAATAAGATAATGTAGAATAGGACTGTCATTCCTCACAAACGAACTTAGCTCATAACCGAACATAAAATGTTAGTCAACGGTAGCATTGTGATAACCTTTGTGTGTCCAATTAAACAAACACGTGATATCGAAGAAAATTTATTTGTCTTCTATTTATATATTGATAACAACCATAATTACACAACAAAATTATAATTCAATTCACTTTAGTCGCAATGATTAACATTTACTCTAACTGGTAAAATATACTTTATTGAAATATGTTAGTCAATGCTCTTGTGAAAATGACCTATTCAAAATATTGCATACAGATATTATAATATAGAATTGTATCAACGTTAACATTTGTAAAACAATTATATGAATTCTATTAATCTCTACATATAAAATTTGAAGTTTCTTTGGGTAACATTTGCTCATACTTTTTCCTTGCAGATTTATAACAACCATAAAATATTCTCCGTTAATGAATATTCCTGTTAAAACTACACAAAACATTTATATACCTCCAACACACTGAAAATATTGATATAATAGCAAAAATAGTACTAGTTATAAGTATTAACCTTGAATGTTCAAATAGTTGCAATTTTACTTCTATTATGAACTCGTGGGCTGTTGAAAGGGAAAGAATACAAAGGTTGAGAACAGAAAAAGGAAATGTTTAAATACAGTAAACTTTTTGACGCTTTAGTTCATGTTGTAATGAATATGGCTTCTTGTTAACTGTAATTTGTAACAAAATAATAGATGGAAAGCGGACAAATGCAAAGTACCTACTATTATTCAGATTATGGGAACAAATAAAACTCAAGTGTCTTTAAAGCATACATTTTATAGAACATCTGTAGAAGATAGACTTCCAATAAATATTGTAGGAATTATGACGTATTGTTCACGTAATTACATGAAGAAACAACGGCAGTCTTCTCCGTCAACTTAATGTATTTATTTAGAGAGCCGGCTTTGATCAGTCTCGCTGTGTGTTGGACACAGTCCTCCAAACTTTGCCACACACAGCGAGACAGATGATGTTGGCAAAGCCGCCGAAAGCTGACTCCCTAAATACATTAAGCTAACGGAGATGGCTTCCATTATTTCTTCATTCTTTCGATAGACAGTGTATTTTAAATCACTAATTTATTCGTCCCCGAATCAGGTGATTTACCGACACATCTGAGAAGATAAGAAATTTTGAAGATAAGAATAAAAAATTTACAATGCCTCAAATTTGGATAATAAATTCGCACAGTTGCCATGTGTGAGATTAATTCTTGATAAAACTGAAGAATTAAGTTTCAGGGTTTGACCTTCAATTTTCATGCAAAAAATTGAGATGTTACTGAATTCTAATTCTAGAAGGGCAAAAAGCTTAAAATAATTTTTCATTTGCACCTTTATATAAACAACTGGCTGTTTTATTACTGTGATTCTGTATATTTGTACGCTTTTCACATCCTCACTTCTACTCTTTTTATATTGGAACGAAATCATCTCTTGTTACATCATATAAGTGACACTAGAAGTGTGACAAATGCCAGAGCTTATATTTCATGTGTCTGGCGACATACTACGCAAACAAACGGATAATAAAAACAAAATAGTGAACTAGTATTAAGTCAAAAGCATGCAGAATCATTTTGAGAATCAATAGGAAGTACCAATGTGAGAGATCACATACAAGCGTAATTTGACGAACCCATTGAATGCACTTCAAGAGTATTTCGAAAAGCTGTGGAAATGGAGGGCTTGTTAGGTTCATAAAAAATCGTTGGAAGGTTTGTTTTACCGCTAATGCCCAGTGACTCCGTAGTGATATACGGTAATCTGAAACATTCTAGTACTCATGTTCAGCTTCATAGAAATTACAAAAACAGTGAGAATATAAACATCAAATATACCTACGTCAGAAACTACGGCATCTCTGGATTAATTAAATACAATAATATATGTATCTAATCATTTATTTTAAGCGCATTATTTGCCCGAAAGCCTTGCTTATCATTTCGTTATCGAACGGACGATGACCGAGCCGACATCCATATTACTTCCTCACTGCTCTCATTAGAGCTGGAAGAGTTCTTAGTGTTTACGAAGAGACTACGCTGCAACCGATCCCCTCTCCTCTGCTGGCCTGTGCAGCCCTCGCCCGCCGTTCCATGCGACGTCGCCGCGTACTCCGTTTGGTGCAACGAGTTAGAAGACATTCCACTGAGTGGCTGCCCCGACGCTTTCAGCGCTCTTGGTGCATGCTCGCAGCACTAGAGGCCGCCAGAACATGCGAATGGTGTTCTGGTGGTAGCGTGGTGAACTGTTGTTATACTGAATCGACGTGTTGTTTGTATCAGATCGAATTTCTATATTGCTCTCTTTTTCGTTTAACTGTATTTAAATTATGTTAATGGTTAAAATAATAATATTCACAATGCCTTCTGAATGTTCGGCATATAAGTGTAAAAAATAGAAGTAATCAAACCAGAAATATACATTTTTGAAGTAAGTGATTTCTTAGTCTAGATTTCTACTACAGGCGCTCATTTATATTTCAATAAATTCAAATAGCACAAATTTGTTATATTGAATAATTTCCCACAATTTGCTGCGTTGACAAAAAAAAGAGGCTTCAATTTGCCGCAAAGGCGGAGGCGCTTCAGCCACTCACAGTAGTAAATTCTAACTCGTTGGTCTGGTGACAATCGGGCCACAGTGACAGGTTGAATCGCGTGGATTATGTTGGCCGTTACACAGCCCCTGCAGGAGATAATTTCCCTGCGTTTGACGAACCGAGGTCGTTTTCTATTCGGTACCACTACAGATCTTTTCTCTTCAATGGTACTAGTAGAAAATTTGGGCGGCCCCAGCGTCCTCTTTCAGGTAGACTCAGCCGTCCGTCGCCTCCCTCTTTCGGAGCAACAATGAAACTCGTCCGCGCTCCGAGCACCAAAGGCGGGAGGCCTCAACTCTCTTGGACGCAGCATCGGAAGGAGAAATGCGGAGGCGGAAAGAGCGGGACGGGCCAAGGCGTGGAGGCAGTTGACGAATGTTGGTGCGTGCGACGCCAGTGCAGCGTCATCGGGCGCCGTTGCGCTGCTGGCGCTTGCCCTTGGCGGAGCCGCCGCCGCCGGCGCTGGCGCTGGCGCTGGTCGGGGCGCTGGCCTTCTGCTGGCGCCAGAACTCCTGGCGGTTGGCGAGGAAGGCCACGCCGTCGCGCGCGTGCACCGCGATGTGGTCCGCCTTCTCCTGATGCAGGCACTTGATGTCTGCGCACACCCACCCCCAGTCACTCGCGCCCTTCAAATCCGCCACACATGCGTGCCGTGCATTGGCCCCATCGGGGTCTACGTGTGCATCTACGGGGACATGAACGTGCCGACAGGGATCGGGCTCTGAATATGAGTATCCAGAAAAAGTGTAGGAATAATACGAGGGACTTTTTTTCAATCGCCAATCGAACATCAATTACAGGCAAGGGGGATCACAACATATATTATTTTACCAAGGGCCATGTGCAATCAAAGTTACTTTTCTATTGCAATTAACGACAATATTGCGATGTTTGTAAATAGGTGTTCCAATCCCCTCTTCAAAAACCGTTGCCGTCAGCTATGGTATTGAAATGCGTCTTTTTGAAAATGTCGTTATCAGGCATTATTCAGATGAAGAGAAAAGACATGGAGTGCCATGAGTTGACTCACGGCAAAGCAGAAACACACAATCAATCATGATGGCAGGTCTTCCCCGCCGACGAAGAGCTTCATATGCCTTTGTGACCTTTCTCAACACACTGAAGAGAATATCAATTTTGCTACGCAACGGAGCACATTTGCACATTTGCTGATTTCTTAAAATCACACGAGTTGGATAGCAGAAATTTGATCAAAATTTAAGTAAAGATTTCTAGAAAGCAAAAAAGTATAAAATGAAACAGGCATCGAAGAAATGTTTTTTAATTTGAAATTTAAATAAGGTGTATTAAAGATAAAAAAAGACTACAGGAGACAACTTTACAAATCAATTGCCAAAATTACATGAGAAGCCGAGCAAAAAACGATTCGCGTTTTGTGTTCACGTGAGAATGAATCCCATCAGGCTCACAATAAAGTTTCATTTATCTTAAAAAGACGAAAATAAGCAGAAGGCGGAATAAAGAAATTGAAAACCGTAAAAGAATGACAAAATACACAAACCAATATTTAATAAAACAGCTTTTTACTTCGCAAAACAAACACAAGAACACGAACCCTCCCCGGCAAAAAAACCTTGGCCTTTAACAGCATCTCTTAATTTTTTTAAAAGGAAAACGATAAAAGCTATGTTAGAAATGAGCATCACTATTGACTAACGTTTAAACCAATTTTCATTTTGATGAACCTCTATTTCTTCCAACTGTTTCTCCCTTTTGTTTTGAAGAGAGTAAAAATGGAATAATAGTCAACACAATTTCAAAATCAGTGAGAATGTGCATACGCCAAGACAAATTCTTATTAGTAGGATTTGTTATAGTCAATAACAGCGCCATGTCTGAAGCAAAATCAGTGAATTCGTTCAATTAATTTCACTACCAAGTTCCGCAATACTCATGTATAATTAATTTAAGCTGGTAGTAGTTTACGCAAGCAGTTTTCCTTACTTACGACCCTTGGATAAATAAAATCTCTCAATTCATCTTTGGATTGAAGATAGTTTTTGTATTAGGAGGATTAAAATATGATAATAATTAGGTGTAAAGAAATAACCGCAGGATTAGTGTAGTGGCTAAACACAGTGCGGGGACACTTTATAAATAAAGGTAAAATAAAGAAGCCGCAGATGGAAGGAATCATTTCACATTAGGCGGTTGAAACAACAACAACAACAACAACAACAATAATAATAATAATAATAATAATAATAATAATAATAAAGCCGATCCGGATAGCCGAGATCGCGACAGCAGTCGTGCATGCGTGAGCGTTTGTGATTGTCCATTCACCCATCACCTTCATGTCATATCGCCTGGAGTGTAACAATGAGTTTGATAGTGGAAGTGCTGATCCCCCCAAAAAGGGCACGTGCACTTGCCCAGGGGAGAATATGACTGGGCGTCTGTGGGTGCAGTTGCACATTCGCGGCAAAAGAAGGAATAAAGTGTAGCGTAGAGGCGTGCAATGCGCAGCGCACCTGGGTGTCGCAGCAGCTGCTCCAGGTAGTCCTTGTCGACGCACAGCTCGCCCAGCAGGTGGCGCGCCTGCCTGCGCTCGCGCGCCGCCTCCGACAGCGTGCGCGCGCCGCTCGAGGCGCTGCCCGCCCCCGCCAACGGCCCCGCCCCCGGCCCCGCCGCCGCCGCCGTTGCCGAGGACGAGCCCCCGGGGCTGGGCGGCGCGGGGGCGGCGGCGAGCGCGGGGGCGGGGGCGGCGCCGGCGCCGGCGGCGTCCGACGCCCCCGCGCGCTCCCCCAGCGGCAGCAAGTAGTGCTCCGCCGGCAGCCCGGGGAACGTCTTGCCTGCCACACACCGCACACTCGGCTCAGCAGTCGCTCTTTCCAATGTGGAACTTTATTTTTAAACTATGACAGCCAATTTTTTCATTACACACAAAAAGTATTTTTTCCATATTGTCGATTTTAATTATCAGTATACTTAGAAACACTTCTATTTTGAACTTTTTCGGTGTAATGGAATGTAACACAATTCATATTTTGATTATCAGAAAATGAAAATAGGATTTTACTGTTCTAAGCCATTAAGAGGGACAGAAAAAGAACGCGGGGTGCGGAGGTCCTTCGCTAGAAATGATTAGGGCCTTTGAGAAAGACGAAGCTGTGAGGGCTAGCCCTGGGTGTACGAGGGGCGATGTAAGCGAGTGGTTTCTGGTTTCTGCGAAGAGAAGTCTTGCAAACACAAGGGGAGGGCGGGTTCTTTGCTGTGATCGACTGCAACGAAAAACAGCAGTGAGTTTACTAGCGAATTAAGCGATATTAAGAACGAAGGACACGTCAGAAAAATGAGACTGCCCTCTATTCTTACAAAGTGCGACATAAGCATTACAGTGGCTTGCTTGACCAACGAAACAAAACTCGCAACTCGACCTGTCTTCCTAACAGACCAATAAGGCGACTTGTTGCAGCAAGAACTCCGCCAACAACTTTACGCGAACAGGAGGAGGGAGACGAATGGGCTGTGATGGAGGGAGGTACCGAGGTGTGAGGAGGATAGTGCGAGAGAAAAATTGGCTAAATGAAGATTCGCAAACATGCTCTCGCTAAGAACCTAAGAACTCCTAAAAAAGACTGTCCCGGAGAACACTGTCGCACGAGATTGAGTGGTTCTGTTTTGAACTAAGTCTGGCGATGCTGCAGAACGCGATAAGAGCCGAGTTATATGCGAGCGTAAAACACAATGATAGCTCGAATATAATTCTTGGAATTCGTTTTATAATCCAAACCACGAACAGTTTTTGAGCAATAGGCATGAGTGTCGCAGTGCAACCAGCTATCGTACGGGTGCAGATGAACCGTGCGCTTCTTAAAAAAAGCTATTAATGGGAAGTGACCGCGGACTCGCATAGCGTTCTTCGCGAGGGTCAAAGGGCAAGCGAAAGAGGCGCTAGCTGTTCGAGGCAGGAGCGGACGTCGCATTCAGCCGGCGTCGTTCCCCGTCCCTCTGACAGGAGAAGGCAGTGAAAGCAGTCTCTCTCCCCACGGTGAGGATGCATGCGCTGGCGCATTGGGGAGAAGTATGAGCCTCGGTCCAGCCCTTCTTGGGTAACTAAATTAGAGAATCACTCCGAAGAACTATGAACAATCAAACTAGAGTAAATTCATCGTAAGATATTAAGAGTAGTTTCTTTAATAATTAATTAGTTGTGTCCTTTGCAAAATTGCGGTCAAACGTAATGTATTTAATCTCAGTAAAGGCTTAAGAAATCTGCTTATTTCTTTAAAAAGTTGCATGCTTTGCATTCGAATTCACGTTCTTGAACCTCCTAAATTCACATTAGAGGTGTAGGGTAAGCGATATTTTATTTATCCCTAAAAAAGATTGGAAAGGTTTCTTGTTTTTCGACGGCTGGTGGAACTGGTTGAAGGGTGGTTAACGATTATCGGTAAGGCAGGAACGTCGCAGTAACAGGCATTGATTTTCTCTCTTAAAAGCGAACAAACAGAACACAACAATTTCAAAATTATTGCGTTCTCGGTTCATCACAATTTCATCGACATCCTCGAAAATATCAGTCCGCGTTTCATCATCTACATCCCTGCTCTCTCGCAGGGTCACACATTTCTAAAACATATTCCGAATAACTCTGATTGACTGCTGTTGTAAAATCGTGTACCTAAAAATAGTGTTCACAGGTGCATCATGCAAAACTGTTCAAAGATGTAGGATGATGTCAAGTTCAGAAAAACCCGACCATGCAGCTACTCTTTTGTCATTTTATACGAAAATAAATACATAAATATTAGGAATATTATAGACAATCAACATGAACAGTTAAATGTGTGAATTTCATCAACTACAAACATAAAAAGTAAAAACACTACAAAGTACTTCCTTTACTACCAAAAAACAGAAACCTTGATGAAAAGATCTTGGCTTCTTAGCAAATTTCTGTCAAAACACTTGTTTCTTCTAGCATAACAGCAATCCAAGACCGTTGGCACAGCCTAAAAGTTAAAGTGGTGTCGAAAGTCCACCATGCCCCCATTTCGATGAGCGAAAATACTAGCAGGAAACACAGACGCGCTTTCGAGCAAACGAATTCGAGTAAGAGCACCTCCGATGGTGTTCTCGATGGCCTCCTGCGCCTTCTGCGCGCCCAGCCGGAAGCCCTCGAGCTCGGGGCGCAGGCGCAGCCCGCGGTGGTAGAACACCAGGCTGTGCTCGAAGTCGCCCAGGTGGTACAGCGCCTCCGCCTTCTGGAAGATGGCTGCGCACAGCGCATTCACACACTCCCACGCCAAGCACACAACGTAATTCAGGTTTTGCAATTTTAATGGTATTCATTTTTAAAATTTTAAAAGTTATAATTTATTTGCATTAATATTTATTACTTCTGGAATTTAAGAAAACATTATTTGTGAGCTTCATAGCCTGATCATGATTGGGCGCGAGCTACTTTTCAGAATGATCTGGTTGTTAACTGAACGCTGCCGAGGAGAAAGTGGTCAGAAAGCAGTTCAAAGTAATTGGATTATAGTAAACCAAAATATTTTACAAATATTACACACATTTGAAACTGGACTGAATTATGATGATTAACAAATAAGTGTGAAATTATGTCAGGACCAAGTATCATCAACTTCATACAAATATATTAACGCTCATTACATGGAGTTTCGTGCAGTACTTTTTTCTCCAGCTAATGATAATTATTATCTGTTAACTTTTAAATTGTAAGTTACACTTCATTAGGCATACACACATTCTTTCTGTGTTCTCTGACATACACAATCCGATTTCAAAGAGTTGTACACAAGTTAAGTTAGGATTCTATTTATTAAAGAAATGATATAAATGTTGTGTCACCGCAAAATAATTATTCATTTCGATGAAGGAAAATATTCTTTAAAAATTGAGTCAACATTGATTGGCAAGAGATAAAACGAAAACCATTTTATTGAGATGTGAAACTAATGCACTTTTATATATTTTTTAGATAAAAATCTAAGAATGAAGCAATAGGCAACGCGAAGCGAGGCGAGGCGAGGCGAGGCCTCACCCTTGATGAAGGTCTTGTCGGGGCGCAGCGCCGTCTCTGCGTCCTGCAGCGCCAGCTGCGGCTGCCCCAGCAGCAGGTAGCAGCGCGCGCGCGCCACCAGCGCGTTGCGGTCGCGCGGGCTCAGCTCCAGCGCCTGCGCACACGCGCATTACGCCACAAGTTCTCATCATTTGCATCACCTTTTTTCAAAATGTATCTCTACGGAACAGATCTCATTGAGAGAAAAATCTCCATCTTCATAATTGTCATTGTAGAAAGACGCCGAAAAAAAATATTCAATTTTTGTAATTTTCAAAAAATGGAAACCTGTACCATTCTTTTAAAAGTTCTTTACACAATCCACTAAATAAAATTTAATCAAAAACGATCAAGCTATTTGTTTTTAAATTTGGGAAATGTCCCAGGGGCTTCATGTAAAGTACCTTTCAAAATTGAAATATCGGTTTCAAATTCAAGGTGCCGGTTTACCACATAGATCGATTCGCGAATATCAGTATTGGAGAAAATCGGCTGAACTGTTTAGCCGCTAGCGTTGTTCACAGACGCACAGACAAATCGATGTTTTGTCATCATTCGATTTTTCAGTACCAAGGACCCACAAAACATGGATTCTGGCTACACCACGTGATAGAGGATTTATTCTAAATTTAGCAACTGTATTTATACACTTTTTCTTTACCAGGGCCCGGCTATACGAGTTTCTCTGCCGAAAATTCGCCGTTCTTTCGCGCAGCATTACACAACTGCATTACACAAAAAGGAATTGTAACAGCGGCTCCACACATTCGGCCTGGGGTTCCCGTCCGATTCCGCGAGCGGTCCCTTGCTATTCCCCGAAAACCGAAGTGGAGCCGCTTTAATACATACACGATCTTCGAGAAAATACTCATAAATTATAGTTGCAACATTTAGTATATTCTTTAGAAAAAGAAAATGCCTTAATGAAAAATTCATTAGCTACTAATAATGTTGGAAATAACTTTTTCGAGGTTAATATAAATTGTGGAAAATGGAAAACATATCTTTCGAAGGTTGCAAAAGTGGCCCAACTCAAAAATTACAAATTTTGTATTAACGCACTCTCCAAAGTAACGGAGTGGTCCGCAGAAATGTGAAATCCGAATAATTTATCTCAACACCTAATTTTTTCAGTTGTGCCACTTTTGCAGCCCACGAACGATGTTTTCCATTTTCCACAATTTATTTTATCCTCCAAAATTGTTCTGCAACGTGGAAGCAAAAATGTCCTGTTATCAAAAATTGGCAACTCATTGTCACCTTTGTTCTTATTTCAACATTGTATGGGCAGCAAAAGAGACGAGGTACATCTGCAGCTCAAAGCAAATCGTATTATTACCTGCGGAAAGTATTTGTCTGCACATAAACAAAACAGCATACGCATGTGCATACAAGCGCACGTTTCAATGCCATTCACAACTCAAGAATTATGTTACATACAAGTTATTGTTTTTCTTGTGGAAACTCTCAGTCAAAACACAGTTTAGGTTCACTACATTTTATATTGTAGTTATAGGAGTTTTCAGAGTCAGTCTTTAAAAACTCCAGAAGTACTTTGATTATCAAAAATAATTGCAGATAAATACACAAACACAAACTATTAATTCCATTCTCATTCCAAGAGGCACTCCTTTTTTTAAAAATTCTTCATTTTTATTCATGTTTCATTCACTCCCTGCTTTAGATCGAGTATATTTCAAACTATCTCATTTAAAAAAAAATCCTTCAATCCATCTCATTACAGTGTCAAAGACTGTCAACACCAATAGTTCCTTTTCTGTTGCCGCCGATCAACAGGCAGGGTGCAAATTTGCGAGAGGGGGGATGCCTGGGACTGTCCCTTTCTTGAGAATGCGATGCCCCCTGCTGGAAAAGTATTAGTTTCTTCTTACCAAAGGTACAATAATCCACAATAGGTGACTTGATTACGACTCCCACACTAATGTCACGCCACATTAAGGATACTGGTCAAGAAAATATTCCCGAGAGTATTCTCAGGATTAATTGAGACTGCGTTGTGAGAGCGAAAATGCTCTTCTTTCGTTAATTCGATTCGCCCCCTTCTGGAATTTTGAATGCCTTCCCCCACCCCTTGACCTCTGGAGAAAATTGTCAATTCGTATCCTGTTACCCGGCCGGTGTCGCTTGGCTACTTGGAAATAGCACTATAAATGAAAATGGCTATTTGCTTTTCAAAGCTCTTTATGAGTGTAAGGGGCCATTTTCATCTTAAATGCTTTAGTAAAATAAGCATGAATCTTTGTTTCCAGGTAAAAATTAAAATATTTTGAAGTGCTGACATACGCATATCTGCTTGAGCATCCTCTTGTGCCGTGTAAAGGGCGGGGTGAAGACGATGGTGCGCATTCACCCCCGCTGCAGGCGGCGCGCAGGGCTGGGAAGGGACTGCGGCTACGAATGTAGTACATCGAATATTCATTCGTCCTTTGAATTCCGGCCTGATCGAGCGGTTAAAGTCTATCACTGATTGTAAGAATGCAAGGCTTTCAATCGATCAGTCAACGTGGATTTTTCCTTCTCACTTTGACTTTCCTTTTACGAAGAATCTCAGAACTGAACCCCTGGCCTGGCAACCCTTCGTGCAGTTATGAGATGAAAGTACGTAAAAATGAAAAGTAAAGGAGAACATACAAATAAAAGACCTATTAGGAATGTAAATATCGTTTTATGGTGCCATTCACAGACTATTTCACTCATGAAATTTGAACCAATAGAGGGTTAACAATTGCAGAAGTGACGATCCAATCAGAGACGAATTACCCCCGAGTTTTTACAGCAGATGAATTCGACGTGCAGCTGTTTCTTCACAATAAAAAAAGCAAAGACGCCACATGGAACGGAAGGGAATTTGACCAAGTATCAACTGCATTCATTGTTATCCAGGAAATTCTATTTACATAGGTTTCTAATATTTTCCCTTAAAATTTCATTCGCGGAATAGTGTGAATAAATATCACTCGAGAATTGAAAATTCCAAAATAAAACCCCTCGTGGCTACGCGGCTCGATATTTTGTAAGTAATTAACAGTGCACTTGTGGCATTACCTAGGGACATTTTTCTAAATACAGGCGGTGTATCTTTTCAAGATTATCCTAGACTATTCTTGACTTCCTAACCCTAACGATCAAATAAAATCTGCAACGCCTTTGAATGAGCAAATAGTCGATATTAAAGGGAACGAATATTTGTTTGTAAGCATACGAGTATGTTGTGGAAACGCTCGTAGATACTTCTATTACAATTCAACTATAGTAAATGAATGGGTATAAGGGTACCAGATGCCACGAAGAGGGACGCAGTATGTTTTCCACAAACGACACAAACGGTTTAGTTTTTTTATTGTTTGGTGTGTGTGTATATATATATACACACACACACACACACACACACACACACACACACATACAGAGAGAGGGAGAGGGAGAGAGGAAAGACAGACATCCGGGCCCGGTTCGTTGCTCCGAGTGCTGTTGCCTTTTGGAAATTGCTGAAATTGTAATCATTTGTAAGACCGCCGCCCACTAAGCGTCGCTCCGGGGGCGCCTGCGCCTCGTGCGACAAATCAGATAGCGCGACACATTATTCACCTTGCGTATTCAATTCAGAACATATTTTTTCAGTAACGTGGTAAGTTTTTAAAGAGGGAGGGAATAGAATAAAGGTAGATCTATACTTCTACGAAAAAAATACAACTTTAAATTAAATGCTCAATTCACTTCAGTCGCAATAACCTGGAGTTCACTTAACTTGGACATAACAATACAACTTTCAATCTAAAACTCCTTCCTTGCACAGGAGGTGTGGGAGCACAATGGCCAAACTACAGCTCCTTTCTTTCTGCCCACCCGCAGGCTCGTCGGAGACATC
Source organism: Acheta domesticus (assembly GCA_031308135.1). Lineage (NCBI taxonomy): Eukaryota > Metazoa > Arthropoda > Insecta > Orthoptera > Gryllidae > Acheta > Acheta domesticus. The sequence goes on from JAHLJT010008756.1 coordinate 11,789,966, forward strand.
CCGTGTGGTCACGCAACCGCTACCTGTCAATTCCACACCGCTCCGGGGCCTCGACGGCGTCACTTTTGATATAAATGGTCTCAGCACGCCACGTCTTTTGCCGGATGCACTCCAGGCAGGTATTCCCCAAGGACTGTATTTCAAGCTCCCTCACATGGCTTCCCTTTATTTCGTTTTTAGTCGCAGTATCAGATAAAGTGTACATTTTCAACAAATGTATTCAAAATAATTCAATTTCTGAATTTGGTATGAGAATGAATCACAAAATATCGGAGATAATAGAGGAAGCAATCATCACATCATATTTCATTGACAGATGCGAATACATTAGTTTTACTATCTGCATCAGGAGAACAGTTTGATTTTTCAGTGTAAAAGCAAAATAACAATTTCTTTCAGCAGGATATGACTTTTCCAAATCTGTCAATTTGGTTCAAGATTAGATTATATAAGAAAATTATTGAAATACTTTTGAGTAAAACTTGCTAATTGAGAGAAGAGCTTACGCCGCACAAATGATCAGGTAATAGGTATTAAAAAGTGAGATACGCGAGAATTATGTTCAAAAAATTATTACTTTCTAGTGTAACCGCAGAAGCCCTCGGGGGATGTAACAGTCAAAACCTCATTCACATTATTCTTCCAGAAGAACATCAGAATCACAAATTAATGGAAATTGGGCTATTGTACATAATAAAAAATCAAAAACTATTTGTATATACGAAACATTGCAAAATAGTTAACTACCACTTATTAATGTATTTCAATAATTTCACTTCCACAAATTGAGTACTTTCTTTTTTTACCCTCACATTAGAAAGTTCTGGATAAAAAAACTTATTTGTTGATATAACACTTAGCAATCTATAATAAAATCGTGAGAAATCAGGAAGCGACAATGTTCAATAGTAAACAACAAATTTTACATTTTTCTATATCCTTTCGTAAAATTTTAGACCTGTGATCAATTACACACGTTTAGAAATTTTATTTCTCATATATTAATAATTATTCAATGAACGTTACGATAGGTAGATGTAATACAACTAAAATTTTATCTACAACTCATTACAACCCAAGATTACCATGGTCCCACACTGAGCATTATTTGATGAAGTAAAAAAATTACGTGAAAAAATTTAAAAAGAATTGAATTTTTTAAACTGAAATGTGTCCCCAAGACACGACGGAAAAATACTATAAAATTGCCAGTTTCTATTCAGGAGAATTAAATGTGAAATTAAAAATTAATTTTGAAGGGCTGAGTTTTGGAATTATTCGACAACATAACTTCACCCGAAAACTCTGTCCAATATTTCATTTGTGGAAGTGGAACGAGTTTTCTTAGCCTACATCTCGCTCCCGCGCATCCCACAGACAGCAAATCGATAAACTCTCTCGGATGTGTCTTCCCGAAGGGGCAATTGGGCCACAAGGAACGGGCAATCACGCGAGAGCTGCACCAACGGCACCTGCTAGGCACCGGCAATCGACCATTCACTCGGCGCAGAAAGAACGGGCTTGTCACGCTAACAAGAAATTAGAGAGATTTTGCCCAGCATGGAACTAGAGAGTATAAACAGCTTGTAAATAATTATGTGACAGCTTAAAGTTTCATGTGCTGAGAGCACTTTGTACAAAGTTTTCCTTCTAAAATGTTACGTTAATGGAAGTTGTTTTATACTGTAACGGCAAAACTGTAGCGTTGTAAGTTTATAGCTAAATTCCCAGGATGACACGTGCACACTTCTATTTTGCTTCTCTGGCGTTTGTCTAAGGGATAAGTTCCGCGATTCCGACATCCTGTTGTTGAATTTGAAACATCTTAAAACAACATAAGATTTGTAGCGCAGGCTACAGGTCTGGAGAAACAACGTGAATTATTAAACCCCAATATCTTGATAGCGTCACTTTAGAGTTCGCACTTCACCACAGGCCCTGAACTTTGTACTTATCGTATACGACATCGTGCTTTACGCTGTGCAAAAACTTCCTAATAGAGTTCACGCATGCGCCCATGCATCCAACTTTGTTTTCAGCGACGCTATCCAGCTTCTCGCCGTGTAAAATGCTTTCTATCAAAGTAAAATACGTTCTGCATTTCACGATCACGAGTTAGTAACTGGCATGCTGTTAATGGGATATTAGTAGGTTAATAAAAATTGTGTACGTTCCTCAAAGGTTAAGAATGTATTATTCCATCCTGAGGTCTAATTATTGAAAGAAAAAAAATACATACTCGTATTTCATTTACAATTACAAAAGAGAAACAAAAATTAGTTATTGTGTAATTATGATTGTAATATGGATTAGTTCTGTGAGTGGAATAATGCATTCCGAAACGATGGGGAACTAGCACAGGTTGTATTTCCCTGACCGACAAGCAACACCCATTAGCACCGCGCCAGTAAGGCTCGTCGCAGGGTGACTCGTGACGCGTTTCTGCTGATTGGAGCTGAGTGGTTCGCACTGCGCCTGAGGAACGGGGTGGGGTGGGTGGGGTGGGGGGCGGACCTTGTGCACGAAGTTGATGGCGACGCGCACGTCGCCGGTCTTGAGCTCGCGCGCGCCCAGCGCCAGCAGCGACCCGGGCTCGGCCTCCTCGGGGATCTGCAGCGCGCGGCTGCGGTCCTGGCGCCGCTTCAGCTTGAGCGACTGCTTGATGTCCCTGGAGCCGGCGGCGACGGCGGCGGCGCGGTCCTTGTCCGTGTACACCTCCTCCTGGCGCACCTCCTGGCGGCGGCGCTTGCCTCGCCCGCGCCGCCCGCGCCCGCCCCCGCCCCCGCCCTCCTTGGCGCCGCCCGCGTCCGCCTGCTGCTGGCGCTGCTGCTTCATCTCCTTCTTCAGCTGCGAGAAGGACAGCGCCTGCTTCTTGGCGCCGCCGGCGTCGGACGACGGGCGGCGCGCGCGCGGGGGCCGCTCGCGGTCGGCGGCGTCGGGGGCGTCGCCGGCGGGCGGCGGCGCGGGCGCGGGGCGCGGCGCCGCGCCGTCCTCGGCGCCCGCCGCCCGCCGCGCCAGGCGCGCGCGCAGCCCCGCGCCCCCCGCCGCGTCGCCGCCGCCGCCTCGCTCGCCCAGGTCCACGCGCAGGAAGCTCTGCAGGATCTCCGTCTCGCGCGTGATCTTGATGATCTCCTGCGCGTGCTGCGTCAGTTTGGAGAGCGCGCCGCCGCCGCTGCCGCCGCCGCCGCCGCCGGCCGCGTCGCCGTCGGCCGCCGCCGCCGCCATGGCCGCCGCGGAGGCTCGAACGCCGGACCCGCGCCGCGACCGCGGGCGACTGACGGCGGCGCCTGGCGTGTGCGAAGGGGGCGGGGCGGGGGCGGGGCGGGGCGAGCCGGCGCGGCGGCGGAGGCGACGCCTGGGCTGTCGGTTGCCCCGGGCAACGCGTCAACAGCGAATCAATCCTCGTGGAGTGTGTCCGGCGGGAGGCGCGGCCGGGGAGTGGGAGGGGCGGGGCGGGGCGGGGAGGGGGCTGAACGCCCACCGGGAGCCTCCGCGAACAGTACGCGAATACCCTTCGCTATATCGCGAGACGTACACATCGCACACGTACGCAATATTAAAAAAAATAGTCGTGTATGGCATTATCTATTTCACGTATTATCCGCGTATATGTTCAAGACGAACGAGTGTTAAGAGTATAGCCTCTGCTGATGCAGACCATCTCAATAATTTGAATACTTATTTACCGTCGAAGACAATAGGCATGTGTTTTCGGCAACAGCTTCGTATTTCCGCACAGATACCCGCATGAGAACAACCGTCTTAACATTTACTAAGTAGGCTTTAACAATTGAAGAATCACACAAAAATGTGAAAAGTTTATCTTCACCTGGTGTGCCATTGTAAACCTTTCAACAACAGATACCATTAATAACTTAGAATCATTTTTGCGGTATGCACAGAGTACTTCTAGAGATTTATGCAACTAAAATAGAATAATTATCGAAAATTCGTTTCTGCATATGATTTTCAATAAAATGTATGGTTCTGAAGAATGCTAATGCATTTTTATATTTGCGAGTATATCCATTTGCATTATAACAAGCACACATTATTTAATACTTTTAATGTTTTCATGCCTTTTCCCAAATGTCTTGCGAAGTATCAAATACAACAATTTCGCGTGCAGCAAACAATACCTCACAAAAGTAACATTTTGTGAGGCAAATTGGCTGAACGTCATCCAAGACAAAAGGTCTAATGCCCTTATAAAGAAAACATCAATCAGTACCAGCAATTTAGGAAAATAATTTCAATCAGTTCAGCAATTTAGGAAACTATTTCCTCTTATTTTGAAAACATTTGACTGAAAAGGGAATTACATCAAATGACTTCTCATCTTGTAAAGTTCTCTGAAGGAAGAATTCGTTACAGAAAACCTTCTTTCTCATGGCGTGTCGTAGCCCAGATTTAAGAATTTCTGTCTCGTTCTGAATATTTATGGCTACAACTGTAATTTATGTATGTTGGCGCCAAATCGACGAGAGACCACGCAAGAGACAAAGTGATTCATGAAGCTTGGAAGTGACGTATGTGATTGAGAACATCTCGCCTTTTATACTATAACCAACATTTTGTGGACGATGCGATTTTCGTTTTATGAGTCATTTACCCTTTTACCTTCTTGTAAACTATTACTACGCACAGAGAACAGAGTAGTGCAGCACGGCAGCGAGAAACCGCGATTTTTCGACAGGAAAACTTATTTTAAGGGCCCTTGATTCCATAAAGTGGATAAATATTCCTCCTACATTCCCAAATGCCCTCGCGGTTTAGCTCATTGGCCAGCGCGCTCGCTTTCCATGCCGCGACCTTGGATTCGATGCCCGGTCGGGCAAGATTACAGTGTGCGTTTTCCCAGAATATGTTGCTGAATGACGATGAGAAAATTCACTTCTCGGGTTGAGAAGACCGGAATATGGCGTGGGGATGTCTGCATGCTAACCACACTTACACCTCTAATCCATGGCCGCGAGGAAGCTGGTAAGCCATGGGCCCGTATACAGGCCGACGCACCAAGTACAAACATTTTCCAAATAATTTTCTCCAATATGCTGTGTCGTCATAATCCATGTTCTGTGGGTCTTTGATACCGAAATAGGGGTTTTTCACTCTCCATACAATACATATTCCTACTATACATTTGTTTTACACAAACATACAAACTTGGAACCAGAAACAAACAAATACACTAAACTACAATAATTACACAGGTCAACGACCAAAAAACTGTTTGTGTGTGTTCACCTAATTCTTATCATTTTAAATGTGGCGATTCTAAAAATAACAATAAAAATGCCGTATCACCCCCATTTGTTTACATTTTAACATTTTATCTATATAGCTAGGCAAATGCTGCTCTGAGTATCAGATATGTATGCGATGCAGGAAGTTACAAATTCCCATATTTACTCTGTGAATGGGATAGTAGGGCACGAGATTACCATTAGTCTAGAAAGAATTGGCCTGTAACAAAATCATTAAACCCGGGGGAAAAGAACATTCTACGGGAACATATGGTGGATCAACACAAGATTCTCCTGCCTCCATTGCACATACAATTAGGTCTCATGAAACAATTGCCTTAACTAAACATAAGCAGTGTTTGTACCTTTGCGAAAAGTTTACGCAATGTGTCTGCAGCAAAATTATTAAAAGAGGGTATCTTCATTGAGACTGATATTAGAAAAGTGATGTTTGATCCCCAATTTGAACTACAAATGATAGTAAATGAAGCGCAGAGTGCTTTTAATCACGTTGTTAATAAGTTCCTAGCCAACAAAAAAAGATCAAGATTATCAAGCAATTGTTGCCAATATGCTGAAAGCTTTGAAAAAATTGAGATGTTTAATGAACCTCAAGGTTTACTTCTCAAACAGTCATTTACAATTCTTTCCGGACGATTTAGGTGATATAAATGAAGAACAAGGTGAGCGTTTTCATTTAGATCTGAAAGTGATGAAAAAACGTTATCGGGGACGCTGGAACACCAATATGATGGGAGATGACTGTTAATCACTTCACCGAGAGAGTCAGCAAACGGCGTACAGGAGAAAGAGCTATTTCAGGGGCTTTAAAGAAAAGAGACAAAGAAAATATACGTCAATGGACACGTAAGGACTTTGTAGAATGGAGTATTAAGAATATAAAGCCATCTTTTATCTTTAAATAAAGTTCTGTTGGTATTTTAGAGGACGTTTCTTTTTCACTTTATTAGCATATACAGCATATTTTCCCACATCTTAATAGACCAAATTCTGACCAAACTGAGGGTGATGGAAAGAAATAGAGTTCAGATACTGATTCAGCACCCAAACAATTATAAAAATCAGCTATTAAGATTTTTGAAACACTTTTTTTGTGTGCCTGTGTTATTACTTCAATAATAAAAGTTCCAAAAATCATTTTAGAGTGGTTTCCTGATGGTAGAAAGAACATAGGAAGACCTAAACATAGCTGGTTGACAGAAATTAACTGACTTTCGAAAGATAAGAATTTAAGAGATGAGGATTATGAAGATCGGGATAAGTGGAAAAATAAAATTAAAATGATATAAAGTATTAGAATTTTGGGGTAACAAAGTTGTTTTTAACAATGTAAAACTGTGAAATAAATAATAAAAGGTTTTGATTTTAAATCTTACATAATTTAACAATAATAATAATATTAATATCAAAAGAGTCGATTGGCAAACATTGTACAAACAATGCATTACATTATTTTAAAGAATACTCAGTCACATTGTGGTTTATGTATTACGTACGAAAAGTTGCAAAAACGTATCTAATTGTATCAATATAGTACATAGTAAAGTATTTTTTTAAAATCTTTTATTACTTTTAGCATTGGTGAAGGTTACAGAATATTCTGTCTCTCGCACGAGAGATACGTTTTAGGCGATTGTATTTGTTTCGGTTGATTCTCTGTTTGTTAACATTTCTTGGCGTTGTCGGTTGCCAACACCAGAGGAAACACGTGAAAGTTGACTAGAATATAATTTCCTGTAGAGTTGCGGTTACTCCCATTCTTTCGTTATTTCCAAGACAAGATGAGCCAAAAAAGAAACAATGCATTTTCCTTTACTCCAATCACCCAAAGTGTTGACGTACTCTATCGCTAGAACGGAAGTTTCACTTCAAAATACAAAGAAACCAGTTCGAATGAGTGATAGAGGAGTCAGCAGCGAAAAGCTGATTCCGAAGACAAAACGAACGTTGCAAGTTTGCATCCTGTGGGTGTGGGGCATTCATAATGGAATATGGAACAATTTGTTGGGATCCGCACAAAATTATGCAGTGTAAACACTTGGAAAGGATTCAGCGTAGGGCAGCTAAATTTACTTTCAGGGACAAGAAAATGGCAGGGTGGGATTCACTAAAAAACAGGCGATCAGTAGCAAGACTCTGCGCCTTGTATAAAGCTTATAATGGTTATCCAGCTTGGAAAGAAATTAATCGGCGGCTATGTATTCCTACATACATCAGTAGAGTGGATCACAGGCACAAAATAAATTTAAGACAGCAGAGAACGGATGTCGGGAAATTTTCTTTTACAAATCGAACGATTACGGAATGGAATAGATTGCCTGCAAAAACCTTTGAAACCTTTCCTCAAAGCGTTCAACAGTTTAGGAAATTAATTTAGGGTATTATTAAGTAAACGAGGGGGAATACTGGGTTATATAGGGATGCATAAGTGTTCTATTGTGAAGTGAGGTGTCGTGCAGTGTATAGCAGAGAAATAAAGAAGGAAATGTTTTCAGGTCTTAGTGAAGTGAAGTGCAGTGTGATCCTGATTGTATAAACATTCAGTGCGGAGTTAGAGTATAGAAGTTTTTTTTTTCTTTCTTTCTTTCTTTTTCTTTTCTCTCTTAATGTAATTTAATATTTAATGACTGTGTATTTTTATGTTTCAGTAATTAGGTGCCACCGGTTAGATTATCTTATCTGTCTGGAGCAACATAGTACAGAGACGGCACTACAATTGGTGATTGAAAATTGGATGAGATCAATTGACAAAAATGAAGGAGTTGTTGCAGGTTTTCTGGATTATCGGAGAGCTTTTGAAACTATTGACAGAAGGTTGTTATTGGAAAAATTATCAAAGATGTACAATATAGGTGGTGCAGTGTATGAATGGCTTGAGGACTACCTTAAGGATAGATATCAGAGGGTGAGGTTTAATAATGGTATGTCAGGGGAAAAGGAAGTGATACATGGAGTTCCACAAGCGAGTAAATTGGGACCATTACTATTTATTTTATATATAAATGACATGCCAGAAGTACTGAAGTATTGTAAGATACAAATGTTTGCAGATGACACATTAATGTACATATCAGGGAAGAATGAGTTTGATGTGGTTGAGAAATTGAACGAGGACTTACAGGCAGTTGGTGAGTGGTTGAGTAAGAACTCTTTGAGTGTGAATGTGGGGAAAACAAAATGTATGGTTATGGGAAAACCACGATTTAAGGAAGAAATTGAAATGAGGCGACCTGTTATTCTCATGAATGCAAAGTTAGAATGGGTCACCAAATATAAGTACCTGGGAGTAATCATAGACAATCAGCTACGATTTACTGAACATGTAGAGTATATCAATGGAAAAATGGCAAAAAAGGTTCATATACTGTGTAAGTTGAGAAAAATTTTGTCAAAGAACAGCAAGAAAGTATTGTTTAAATCAATAGTGATGCCTCATGTGAAATATTGTTCTACAGTGCTTACAATGGTAAATAAGACAAATTTATTGTTTTTACAGAAAACTTTCAATAACGGTCTTCGTGCTGTACTTAATAAAAGACGTAGAGACAATGTTAAAAGAATGTTACAGGAAATGGGATTATTAACAGTTGAAAAAGAAATTAAAAGAGATGTTTTAAGATTAATTTATAGAATGGAACATGATTTGTTGCCTTCATATTTGAACAATTTAGTGCAAAGAAATGGGGATATCCATAATTATGCCACCAGGCAGGCAGATTGTTACCATGTACCAAAGAGTATTAAAGGACAAAAAATTGTATTTAATAACGGATTAGTCATGTATGATACACTACCTCAGGAAACTAAACAATCAGAAAATGTAGAACAGTTTCCAAAGAATGTTGGAATATGGCTTAACAATATAGATTTTGATGTTCCTGAATAAGAGATAGAACTTTTGTTTATTTGTATACTCTACTTGAATGGGTACTTTGTAAAAGTATATTATCTCTTGTTATATTTTAGTTATATCTTAAGGATTTTTATTGTTATTAATGTTAAAAATTTTCAAAGCATAAAGCTGCTATATTTTGATGGATATTGTATATTTATTAGCCGCAGGCTACTTGTAAATAAATAAATAAATAAATTTACTGATGGACGAAAATCCTATAGACTTACTCCATTGTACTAGAATTCTATCACGATCAGACAGTAGATATATTGGTCCAGTTTTGTAAGGACTGAAAAATCTATGAACGAAATTTACTATTGTGGGAAAATGCTAATGGCTACTATCTATCACTGGCCTTAAGTGTGTTGGAGAAATAATTTTCGATGAACCGTTTGTAAATACCCAGGCATCTCGCCCAGAATCATCGAATTCAGTGCAACAGTCCTTCCCAGGACTAGCTCTAAGCTCCCGCCCTTCCTTTCCGGATTCCGGGATCGAAAATCTGCCTCCGCCGGTGCTCGAACCACAGGACCTGCCGGGCAGAGGCGCAGGAGCGGCAACAGCTGCTCTCCCGATGTGTGTCAGCCGGTGCGGGCGGGGCGGGGCGGGGCGGTCGATAGCGAGGGCGAGCGGGAGGGCGCGCGTGGTACGGCGAGGAGGCGCCTTGAGAACGGCTGAGAGTCCTGGAGCCACGTGCGCCGCCGCCACCGCAGGGCAGCCGCTGCCTAGGCGCGCTGACAAGAAAGCGCACTTTCATTCCTCCGCACCGAATGTCAGTCACCACTACCCTCAAGGGATTTTCAAGGGCAATAAAACTGACTCCAATTAAAACATTCTAACACTATACCTACGTTATTTAAACACTGACAGATGTTTATTTTGCAGAAGAAAACTAAAACAATCAGAGTAAACTTACTTACATACTTATATGTATTTGTTATAAATATTATAACAGTATACACATATATCAATATTATAACAGTACAGTATAAATGTTACATCAGTATTCTAAACGTCAGTTTCTATACCTCAATCATGACTTGTAGTTTTTAGGAAATATGAAAACGAAGCTTGAGCATTTCTTGCCATAAACGTCGAAGACTGTTCGAATGTAAGGCAAAGGTATAGTTTTCAATAGTTTCCTCAGCTTGTGAGAAACATCAAATTATTGCACATAGCCAGAATTGGAGAACTAAAACGCAAAACGTTTATTTGGATTAAAAATCTCACTACATTTTCTCTCTCATGAAGCGTTCATGTCATTTGAAGCAACTACATACTTCAGGTCAGCTTACCTTTCTTTTGGTATCCCACATTTATTCTTTATAGATCGTCTTGAATTCATTCCCTCTCTATCAATAACGTATCGCGAAAGAAATTGTGCGTTTAGATCTTACATAGCACCTTCCTTTCGGACTATTCCTTTTAGAAATCTGTCCTCGTAATAAATATTTATTCGCTCAAATACATTTCTCATCAACTTCACAATTATTTATTTTCCAGGGTATGAATGACAATTTGACGTTCGCGCTTTCCTTAATGCTGATACTACTTATCCACAAGCGGAAAATGTTTCTGTACTCGTTTTAAAAGTAAATTAATTAGAACATTAATTTCGCTGCGATTTTTTCTTTACAGTTTAAGAAACATTCCTTAAAAACATATTTCATAAAAATAATTTTTACAATTTGCCATTAATTGAAGGCTTTTAGCTTCATCAGCAATTTTTACTTTCCCGTATACGTACGTATACACGGAGAGTTATACGTACTATAGGGAAAGTTATGTAATGCTGCGCGAAAAAATGGCCAATTTTCGGCGGAAAAAAAAATTGCCGGGACGTGAAAACGAATAAGTGGATAAAACCAGTTGCTAAATGAAGAAAAAAATCCCCTAACACGTGGTGAAGCCAGAAACCCTGTTTTCTAGGTCCATGATACCGAAAATCCAATTGAAAGGAAAACGTCCGACTGTCCGTCCGTCTGTCCGTCTGTGAACAGTGCTAGCGCCTAAACCATACGTACAATTTCTTCCAAAATTGATATTCCCCGGTCGATCTGATTCTAGTCGAAACTTTGAGATTTTGAAATTGAATCTTCAAATTTGGGGGTACTTTATATGAAGCACCCCGGGGATTTTCAAACATTTCTCAAAAACGGCTCCAAATTTTTCTTTAAATTTCTTGTATGAATAGAGTAAAATACACTTATTAACATGGCATAGGTCCGATTTTCACGTACAGCTCTGAATTTTCGAAAATTGTGAAAGTTTGACTTTTCTCGGCGTCTTTCTCCAACTACAAAATTGAAGATAGAGATTTTTTCTTCATATAAAATTTGTTCTGCATATTGAATTCTTTAATTAAGGTCAAGTAAATGTTTTTCAAAATTTTAGTTGTTTTCGTGCAATATTGCGTGCAATATGTGCAATTTTTAAAAAATTACAAAAACAAGATTTTCTCAAAAACGGCTCCAAATTTTTTCTTTAAACTTTTGGTAGGGATAGTGGTAAATGTACTCTATCAATGACATAAAAGCCATTTTGGTCTATCGGTTGGTTTTTTGAAAAATTACAAAAATGTAAATTATTTACTTGTCTCTCACGTCGTTAATATTTACATTATCGGCGATTTATTCACATTATTATATTAAAGAGTACATACGCTTTAAATAATGTCAAGTAAAGTTTCTCGAAAACACTACCGTTTTCTGTGAAAAGAAGCTCAAATTTCGGCATTTTCAGAAATGCTCCAACGCCATTTTCTCGTATATGGCTGCAAATTTTTTCTTCAAACTTTTATAATAAATAGTGCTAATTACACTCTTCAGTATAGCGTAAAATTTATTTTGAGTTATTTTTTGCTTTTTCAAAAATTACAAAATTGTAATTTTTTTGAATGATCTCTCGCAACTTTAATATGCATATTACCAGCAATTTGTAATTATTATTATATTTGTGAGTGTAAGTGCTTCAAATAACTTCAAATAAAGTATTTTGAAAATTCAATCATTTTCTGTGAAAATGAGCTTCAAATTTCGCACTTTTAGTAGCACTAAAACGCCATTTTCTCGTGAACGGCACATTATTTTTAAAAGAAAATTGCCATTTATGACTAGATTTTTGTGTTCTTTAATATTCTAAAATTAATATTTCCGTTCTACCAATAGGAAACCGAAATATTAAGAAAATGACAGTAGCATATTATGCAATTAGTTTATAACCTTGTCCTTTTTTACACAAATTAAAAGATTTTACCGAACGAACGACGTTAGAAGTGAGTTCTGTAATATCTTCTTACGAGTGCAAATAATTAACATTATAAACGAGTTGCATACACTATTTTTTGTATAACTGTATTATAAGGATTTAAGGGAGCGATATTAATTGTGTTAAGTTGTAATTCGTAGTTGTAGTAGATCTCAAATTGATGTTTTTTCATGAATGCTACCTAAGCGACAAATTTGTTTACATACGGCAATTAGTTTGAAAATCGTGATTCAAACTTAATGGATTTGCCAAGATAAATTGTGGAAGAAGCTGCAAAAGCAGAGTTAAGGAAATTTATGGATAAAAAATATGCAAATTTATTATGCAAAGCTGCTTTTCTTTCGTGTCTATCGGAGCAGTTTGGTTAAGTAAGTATAATGCACATGCTAGAATAAAGACGTTTGTTAATTTCATGCATGCTTCTTTAAACATTAAGTCCACAGCATGTAAAGCGTCGACACTATGGTGCACTTATTCCAAATTAAAGGAAATGCTAAAGATCAAAGAGAATATTGATATTGGAACTTTTCACAAAGTAAGTTTACTTATGAAACACGTAAATGTGGGATAACAACCTATAAAGGCAATGGTATTTTCCCAACAAGATGTAAACACACTTCTTACAAAAGCTGATGATGAAACTTTTCTTTAATGAAGGTATAGTAATGACAGTGACAATAATAGTTAAGTTTTATTTATTAAGTGGTGTATTGTATTAATAACTGGTATTATTTTCAGGTTGTTGCTAATTTTGGCATATTTGGTGCTTGTAGACGTGTCGAATAGTACAATTTGTGCAACAACGATGTGAAAGAAGAAGGTTCTGTTTTGATAGTGAACAAAAAATGACAAGCCCGGAATATTTACTACCGTATCCAGTGAAGAATTTAATTATGTTGAGGTCTGTAAAAAATACATTTCCTTAAGACCCTTACATGTTAAACACAAAAAACTTTTTTGTTTTACAAGCATGGCAAATGCAGCTGCAATCCAATTTTTTAAAAGTAAGTTTTTTCATAACCTATTTGATTTTACTGCGAACACTGCAATCTATTTATATGGTACCACTGCCTTCTTTAAACTCCATAACTGAAAATATATAGGGGCCGTGACTATTACGTCAGTGATGGCTCATATTTCGTGAATAAATAGCGATGACTTAATGATTCGTGCAATAATATGCCATACTATGAACGATTTTGTTAATGTAAAAGGGTTGTTTATAATACTGGTATACAAAAAAATGTAGTTTTTGCAGTGATAGATGGCAGCTGGCAAGAAAGAGTATGTGGCAATTCAATATAGCTAGCGAAAACCCAAGGAAATAGAAAACTAATACGGGAAAGTCTGTGCCATTCTGTAGCACCACTAGTTTCTGATATCCAACCGTATAGAATTATGATTGATTCGGAACCCGTGTCACAGAAAAACGCTTAAATCGGCCATAATATATTTGCCTGTGTTGCATTGCTTACGGTAACAAGGACATGCTCAAGCACTGTTCATAGACGAAAATAGAGTTCCGTACTATTTGAACGTACTAACGAACGTACAAATTATTAAAAAATAAGTTGCATAAATTTAATTCCAATATCCTGAATGCAGAGTTTTATGTTCACTAATCATTTTCTTCATTTTAGGTAAATCTAAACAGTTTAGACATTGATTTAATTGAGAAATATTATAAGTATAAGAAATATAAACTGCGAAATTTTAGGGCAAAGTTCAAGTTGTAATGCAGAAAATCCTTCGACTGTGGTTTTGTTAATGTTTTACAGAATTTTTAGTTTTATTCGCATATTGCATTAAGTATGGTTATATGTATAACATTTAGGTCAGTAAATAATAATAGTAAAGGGGAGTTTTTAAAACAATTTAAAGCGAGCTTACTTTTTTATTTAAGAGGAAAAACTTCTACGTAAACTCACTATCTTGACTCTTCGGAATATCCCGTGTCCTAGACACTCGCGCAATGTATTATAAACATAGACAAAGTGAATAGCAAGCCTAATAAACACATCAAGGTTAAGGAAAACTATATCAAGATATGAAATATGAAGTATGCAATATGCCTTCTTCAGTCGACTTTATTCTTTAAGCAACTCCCTTGACGCCCATGTATGGCAAATAGCCTACAGTCCAGGCGTCGCATCGTCTCCTGTATTATTTCAGTAGTATACCTTTGCGTTCCGGCTCTCACACGCAACCAATCTTTATAAATGAGGGCTCTGAAGAAAGAGAATTTCACGGAGACTTGACGAATTCTACTTTGACTTTAAAAATATGGATGATTTCTTTAAAAAAAAACGCATCGAAATATTAATGTAAAATGCAGCCCGCATCACATGTCAATCTATATCGGCAAATAACTCATAAACAAAGCGTTTTAGAGCCTTAAAAAGTAAAATTTTGAGGCAGAAGGTCTCAAAGAAACGTTTTCCACACCATAATCTATAAGATGAGACATTCCCCGATCCATTGAATTAACTTTTCGGTTCCACACTTCAATATTATCAAGGCCACCTCAATATTTCAGCCCTTCCTGCTGGTAGCAATTTTTGTGGCGACACTCTTCGAAGGCTTAGATTTGACAATCTTTATTTACGCTTTCTGTTAACACCGTAGTTTGTGCAGTCTCACGAGGTTTATTTGCATCATCATTAACCCATTTCTTCCCTTCTTGCGTAAACGCAACGCAATGTTCACTATTTTATTTCACCTATACCATTTGATGAAACCATTTTAATTTTTCTATTTTAAATACAGTCCTTAATGACATTAAAACTATTTTTCGTTGATAAATATACATTACGTGAATAAACATTTTTTTCCCTCCATAATGGCGCATGTCCTATTTTCACGCCTCTCCAATATCTGTCTTTTGATCTTCAAATTGGTGATCTATGTGACGTTTTGGTATCACACTACAAGATAAACTATGTACAAATAAAAGTGTTAATGTTTGATAAGTCTATGATTTTCAAAACAATTTGTATAGACAAATAAATTTCGTGTTGCGATTACGCAACGTTGGGAGTTTCCCGGCAGATTTGGGAACGGCCAAAATTCCATTATGGCGCCACGACCAACAGTTCGTAGGGGCTTAACATTTCAAAAGAGATGTAATATTAGGTATAACATGCTCTCTTTTGTTTGTTCCGTTGACGGATATGTCAATTTACATAATATCTCTAGTTTTCTCGGCACTAAAAAAGACATGGCATAGGTGTGCCTTCCTATACGAAACAGTTTACATGGGCTTTCGAAGATACCAATCGTGAAAGAAAGAAAATTTTGAAACAGTTTTGAAGAAATAAAAAAGATATCAACACATTTTGGTCAATAACACCTTAGGTAATGATTAGAAACCTACAATACTGATTTTTGATCTACAAAATACCATTTTTTGATGAACGAACAAAAGACATTTGCAATCCAGAGTATTGAGCCAGAATTTATCAGTACTTGTGTGCAGATAGTTTCATACTGGAGGCGACACTTAGCTAAAAAGAACGAGACACGAGAGATTTGTTTCATGATGTGGTGCGTACTGACAGAGAAGAAATTATTTTTGAAAATATTTCATGTTCATGGGGTAATATCAAAGAATATCACAAATGTTCGACCTTGGATGAACTAATTTGCAATTTGACGAAATTTGTTAAAGAAAAACAGAACTGCTGTTTCTTGGCAAACATGTGTATGTATGACATTATTTTTGTCATTTATTAGAAACCAATTTCTACGCAAATGTAATTGTGGCAACTGAGAGAAAATGACATCAGATCGTTCGCGTCTAATAAAAAAATTCAAAACAAACGTTGTGTGTAATTGCATGATAGAGAAGCATAAAGACATTTTGCTTTGTTAGAGACCCTGCAAGGCGAGAAATATTTACCTTCTAACACCAGAAAATACTTTAAATTGTATTGATTTCGAGATTGAACTTTTCTTAGAAGTGAGGGGGACTACTAATAAAAATATGGTTCTGGAAACCGAAATTGTAATTTGCCATCTGGAACACAAATTGTAATTTGCCATCTGATTCTCACATTGAAAATTAGGGCATTATAGTGAGAAGACAATGAGAGAAATACAAAAGGTCCATGTTGATTATATAAGCTAGTGATAATACGAAAGCATGCAGACAACGGAATGTTCGTAATAATCGGCCAATTTTGGAATAAAAACTGTTAAAACCATTTAAATTCAATTTTTTCATGAATAAACTGAAATTTTGTTTGCGTATCAATAAAATTAGTAGACATTAACTGACAAAATACCGATATTTCTTTAAAAAGCGGCAAGTACACTTTCTTTCCGGAAAACTCCCAACGTTGCGTAAACGCAACGTTTCATCTAGCTTGAACCAAGAATGAAAATATGTTTAGCAAACTGGTTTTCCAATCTTTGGAGACTTCTTACCAATATTTATCTAAACTTAATTTATTTAATAAAGTATTTCACTCTTTGGGAAGAAATGGGTTAATTCAAGATTTGCTCTCCAGCAACAACTAGAAGTACTGTTATAGTTGCTTGATTTTTTATTTATTTATTTACGTCAAAAACAGTTAAAAACTGCGTATGACGAGCTATGGGGAGAAGTGAATTTTGTGCACGTTTTCATAATTCTGTGGTCTCTATCCTAAACCATATTCTAGTCGAATTTTGAATACAGAAAAGAGAGTTTTTTTCGAGTTTTGTTGACAAAAAATTCGCTCCTATATAATAAAATATATTTTCAAAGGTAAATTAGCTATAAATTCCTGCCCTGAACCCTCATGTTCTTCATGAAAGAATAATACTTTTTGCCGCGATAATATGAAAGACGATAATTTGAATAACTATATTTCCCACTGAAATTCAGAAGACGTGCAGAAATAATGAAGTTACATTTATGTCCAGAAGCAAAACAAGGGACCATCTCAGCATTTGCTCAAGGATCAGGGAAACTGGACGAAAAACCTGATCGAGATGGGGGCCATCAACCCAGAAACTGTGGTACAATACTTGTTACAGGTTCTTTAGAATTATACAGTCCAAATGATAAATAATTACATTAACTATCATAGTTAAAATTAATTCTACTTTCCTTTTTGATGCTCGGTATAGTCTCGAATTGTATAGAAACAGTTATGCAGCAGAAAAGATTTACTTGGGACTTAAACTTTTCTATTGAATTTAATCGTTTAATGTCTTCTGGCAAAGTGTTGTAGAGTAATGTACATGAATTGTATGTGAATTTTTTGTAGTGAGCTGTTGATACTGCCACCTGGTGAATATGATTACTACGTCGTATGTTATACTTATAGACATCGGCGTTTGCTGAAAATATATTCCCGTCCTTAAGTAAGTCATTTTTGACAAAAACTACTGAATCGTAAATCAGGAGACAAGGTAATGGTAAAATTCCTAGATTAATAAAGAGTGACTTACAAGAATCACGTGGGTTGGATTTGCTTATTATTCGTACAATTCTTTTTTGTAATCTGAAAGTCTGTGAACTATAAGATGTGTTTCCCCAAAATATTATGCCATATCTCAGGCGGGAGTGAACATTGGCAAAATATACACAACGAGCTGTATGAAGGCTGACGGAATTTGAAAGAATTCTGAACGCGTAGCATAATGAGCTTAATTTTGTGTTCAATACATTTAAGTGGGCATTTCATTTGAGGTTTGACTGAATTGATAGACCTAAAAATTTTGTTACATTAACATCAGTCAATGGCACACCGTTCATTTTCAATGGAGTACAGAATTTTTTATTTGATATGGAAAACTGCATTGAAACTGTTTTATTTTCATTTACTTTTAATTTGTTATTACGGAACCAATTTGAAACGTCTGATATTGTACTATTTACGGTTTCTTTGTTGCAAAGAATATTTGCATCATCCGCAAAGAGAACTGTTCTTCCGTTTCGAATCGCTAAGGGCATGTCATTTACGTATAATAGGAAGAGAATAGGGCCTAAAATCGATCCTTGCGGGACTCCACGTGCAATTGGCAAAGAACCGGAAAGGTGTGTACATAAAGTTCCATCATTCCAGTAAGGTATTTCTACTCTCTGAGATCGTTGTTTAAGGTACGAACATAGACAATCTAGAGCAATACCACGGATTCCATACGAAGGTAATTTTGAAAGTAAAATGTTATGATCAATGACGTCAAAAGCTTTTGAAAGATCTAAAAATATTCCAATAGTTGCTTCGTTTTGATCCAATGATGAGGCAACATCCTTAAGAAAAGAAAAAATGGCTGTTTCCGTAGATTTTGATTTCAGGAATCCATGTTGGCAATTTGAAAACGCGTCGTGTTTATTGAGAAAGGTTTCCATTCGCACATAAAAAAATCTCTCTAATATTTTTGAAAAAACTGACAAAAGAGAAATTGGCCGATAATTTTGAACTTCATTTTTGTTGCCTTTTTTGAAGAGCGGCTTAATCTTAGCTGTTTTAAAAATATCTGGAAAAATTCCGGTGCAGAAGGATGCATTAAATATGTGAGTTAACGGGTGTATAATGGCTGTCGCGCACGTCTTTAACAAACAATCCGGAAATTCATCTAAACCGGCCGAATATTTATTTTTTAATTTACCGATTATTTTGAGAATTTCGTAGGAAGAGGTTTCGGAAACGAACATAGTGTCTAAGGCTTTTAGGGAAACGTCAGATGTTGAATTTTGTGGCTGAAAACCACAAACCAACCCTTAGTGAGATCGACAGCAATTCTCGAAAAGTATTGGTTAAAGAGACTAGCCACTGTTGCCGGATACCTATACCTATGATACCTATGAAGATATTGATACCTATGAAGATTGCATAGGGATCTTTGCATGTAGTGAAACCAATCAATGAACGTTTTACCGGTGTCTGAAAGTGCTGTGTACCTAATTGAGGAGGGATGTAGGTTCACAGAGAAGAGTGAAGACTGTGTTTTACCTGTACCAGTATTTTCGTTATCATTCGATGAAATTTTAAAGTCAGCGGGTTGAGACACGTAGCTTTCTCAAAAGTAAAAAGCTTTTCTTATATTTTTGTGACTCACGAGAAGCTAAAAGCTAGCTGTCAAGGAATATTGAATAATTACTACAAATGTTGTCTTTAAGGAAGTGCTGTGAATTGTTCCAAGAAAACTCTCCATGGTACTGTATAAATATTTACTGAAAATTTATTTTAAACATCAATTGCATTCTTTTTATTTTATTTGATACTGTGTTAGTACATTGCAAGTTACCTTCATATATTTTTAAACAAATAAACACGTTTCGTTAACTACTTCCCCTCTTAAAATGGAAATATAGGGATAGGGATCTAACATAGGATCTAACATGTGAGAGTTCTGGCACGGGTACGCGGAGGTAGTAGGGGAAAACTTGTGTATGGCACAACACAAAGAACAAACGTTTTAAATTAGCTCAAGTAAAATAGCTTGAAATAAATGAAAAACAAAAATCAAATCGCGCTGGCCTACAATACTACGTGAATTAATTTAAAAAAGCAAGTAAATTTAAAATTATAGAAAGAATAGGAGAAGTCACTCGACAACTGCCAACATTCGCAGCCCAAAGGCACGATTTAAATGTTGATGGTGTCTGTACATTAACGCCCAGCTGCAAACTCATATTGTAAATAATGCACAGTTTGATATTAAACTCAAGGTGTCGGTTCGTTAAGATATTCAATATGCAAACATCGTTTGAGTAACATTCCCATGTACCGAAGCAGGGGCGTAGCGTCCATGGATGTGGGTGATGTCTTACATACCCTGACAATATCAGCTATTTTATTTTAAAGTAATTGTAAATTGTCAATTTGTTATTTTCTTTTTCTACTACAAAATATTTCATTATATTTCAAACATTGCGTCATTGAGAACTCGATTCTTTACAAGGATGAACGAATCATTATGAAATCCCGCCTAGCCTGCGCTGTGAATCAGATGCACCGTGACCCGTTACATCCAGGGTGCCTACCGTGGTGTCCACGAAAAAGTGAAACTTTACGAAACTTCATTGTTCTCTTCGGTGTCTGTAAGAGAACAAGGTTAATTAATGAACATTGTCCCTTTATTTAAGTTTTATTACCTTATTTTAATGCATTTAGCAACTATATATTTGTAGCCAATTTAGGTTAGGGATTGTGCTGGTTGAATGCACAAGGGTATGTGACTGTGCAATCCACATCTGTGTCCTGGAATGGCGCGCACCACGCGATCCAAAGTGCCTACATAATTATGGAGTCGTACTTTTGTGCACAAATTATAACATGTGAGAAACAGTTAAAAATATTTGTAAAAAATATGAGAGGATAGAATTTTATTTAAACAGCCAACACAGGCTATGTTGATGAATACAACGGTGGTATACGGGAAAATAAGGAAATTGTCACACTTCGTTCGAGTTGTATGCTTTTTTTGAAGACACGGGCTTGTATTTTCTAGCCATAATGAAAATAGGGGATCATCTAATAGAGAAAATTTCATGTAATAAATAAGTGAAATAATGAAATATGATAAAACTGACAAGGATGATAAGAAAATTTCGGTGTTTCGTGCAATTTCACCAGAAATTCAGATTCACTGAATTTCAAGTGTAAGCACGGTAATGTCACATGAAATTAAAAATAAAATTTCTAAAGCCTCGTTTGTCTCCGCCATACTAGATGAAACTCTTAATGTAAGCAGCAAAAAGGACAACTGTCAACTGCTTTTCATTACGTGTCTGTATATTGATTGATTTTCTCTTTCCTATTATATTTTTATTATATATCATTGTTTTCCATTTTATAAATTATGCCAATTCTATTGGGTTCGAAATGATATGAATTGGAAAATTTTGAAAATCATTGGGTTTGATAGTGCTCTTATTATTAAAGTATGAAGACACACATTTATATTTTGCCAAGTCGTGAACATATGTCAACTTTTTCTAACTTTCAACCAGTAAACTACATGAAGTACGTGAACCATTATTCCTTTTACTGGATCAGTTTTTATTTTAAATATACAAATTATTTGTGTGCTCTAATTGATCAAAGTAACAGAAATGGTATTGGTAAATGAGAAATATTTAAATTATAATTAAAGTTTTAAATTATTTTCTCATTTCTCGAATTACATACCCTAAGCCAAAACTCAGGCTACGCCACTGTACCGAAGTGAAGTCTAAGCTTACTAAATTGTTTCCAATGGTAACAAATTGTATTTAGTACTCAAAGGAGAAAATATTAGTTTATTTTTTGGCTCGGAATTGAAGCTCGCTTGAAGTACGTAAGAACGCTGAAAATAATCCAATACTATTTAATACACAAATAATTTTTGAATTTTCGCACCCCAGCAATCTGGCACCGTGAACTCTCCAAAACCCCCTCTATTCCTCATAATAAATGTAGGAAATTAATGTAATATTGCAAAGAGTAGGGTTGTACTCGCTCCATTGGTATTTACGCACTACTTTGCTTTGCTTTGCTATCTGAAGAGTAAAAACCTTTTCTATTATGTTTGTGACTATCAAGGAAAGCGAAAAGTTAACTCTCAAGGAGGAGTGAATAATTTGTTCAAAGTTGTTTCTAAAGAATTATGAATTGTTCCGAGAACATCTCTCTATAATGCTGAATAAACTTTTATTGAAAATTTGTTTCCAATATGAATTGTATTGTTATTTTTGTTTGATATTCTGCAAGTACATTAGAAGTTACATTTATACATTTAAAAAAATAAAGATGTTTCACTAACAACTTTCCTTCTTAATTGAAAGGATAGACAAATGAATAGGGAAAGGGTGGGTTTTAACATGCGAGAGTTCTCGCACGGGTACGCTAGTTTCCCTTTATTTTAGATTATCTTCAAACCATTTTGGAAGTTTTTTTAAAAATTAATAATACCTACTATAAAGCATAAGTTATAGCTCTATGCTTTGGTTCTTATGAAGTTGTCTGAATTTCAGGCACCATTTATCTCTCCTAAAACTTTTTCCGCATTTTTCGTCTGAAGCCTTAGCACCTTAATAAAAATCAATTATAAGCTGGACGCTCTATGCTTCCCTTGCTTATGCACGCTATACACGTGATATCAATATGTTGAATGGGAGAATGAGATTGAGACGCTAACAAGGTTTAACTCGTGAAATGAAAAACTCCAAAAATGGAAAAGGTTGCTGTAATGAGAAACCTTCCCATCCGGCTAGGAATCTAAAGAGAAGTTCAGGTATTCGCTGGATTTATATTAATGCATAGCATGTATGCTTCTCATAATGATTGACGTTTAATTTTCAGAAAATGTATCTGCTACAAGGAATGGTGACTTTATTCGGAGCTGGAGAGGACTGGAAATGATTTGTCATAACAGTTTAGAGACGTTGTGATTCACTTTTTACGGACATTACAGTTCACAATATTCTTGTCTTATTATAATACTTTACGGGATTTTCTGTAAAACGGGAATAAGACGGGATTTTCTATTAAATTGATGTTTTTGTTATTGAGAAAGACTATTATTTCTCAAAAGAAGAAGCGGTCGACGGGAAGTCGATAATCTGTGATTCTCTGACGATTAAGACGTTAAAAACCGAGTTCCACCTGTCATTTTCCTCTGATTTTTAAATAAACTGATGACATTACCTCTGATCGGAAGGTTCTAGAGCCCGAGTTCCGACGATAAAATTTCCGACACTAGCTAGATTGCTAGTCCAAATTTATCCCTGGAGGAGAATTCTAGCGCCTGGCTACTCTGATCTGATTGTGATTTCTTCGATCAATACCAGGCGAATGTCAGAGCAGTATCCTAGCAAACGGGCCATGGACCGCGCGCAATCTTTCCTTCCTCTTTCTTGTGCTTTCTCCACACTTACACATAACATTCACTACACTTACGGCGATCTTAGCATTTGACGTGCCCGCAATCACTAATTAATCACTTTCCAGATTTAGGCACAAATGCTGGGCAGGTCACGTTCTTACACGGAGTCATGGAAATTTCTTTTATTTGCTGAACGTGTGTGCATGTGAAGTTGCCTAACCCGAGGGGCAACTCTCACATATAGAATTACATATAAGTCCATGACAAGCAACTTCCCACAATATTTTCTTTGGCAACAACTGATCATTTTCGGACCTTCTACGCGCCCTACAGTTCGTAAAATTAATTCTCAGACACCTGAATAGTTTTTTATCTATTGTAGTATTCCAACAAGAAATATTCATTTTGAGACAATAAAGTAGCAGATCTTCAGAAAAAGCTCAATGATTAAGATATCAATATTCAATCTACGGCATTTAAGTGCTCTTTTGGACCGAATTCACAGTAGATTCGTACCATAAACATATCGTATCCGTTTCTACTGTGGACTACAATGACAACGATTGTACAGAATAGTTGTTACCTAGTAACCGCGACCGTCCAGATTAAAGCGGCGTTTGTTTTGTAATATTTTGTATATTACAGCTCCCCACTTCCAGAGCGTTATTTATCTAATTACCTATTAATAAATAACAAGACTAACTCCCACAACAACAAAATACTTTTCGTTCTTCTTACCCTCTTGCACTGGTACACACACGACACAATTTCACAACACTAGGACTTGTATCTTCAGGCCTTAAGCTAATTACAATCTGGTTTATCGAAACTCTTTGCCAACATAAGCATATTTCAAATTATCATTTAGTATAATAAAATCAGTGGTTCCATTCGACCACATATCCAGATAACGTGGAACTATTAAATACAACAATACAATAAAACATTACTATTTACAACTATTTACAATATTTACATGCTCAATCATGAGTATCATGCCGTAAATATGGCTTTATGCTGGGAAAATTATATGTTCCAACATGCTCCCCTTCTTCATTATGCAAAACAACCGCATTTTTATGGAACACTTTCCATTCCACATAATTTGGCGGTTCCGTCACTAAAGATTTTAACCAATTTTGGGCCTTGGATGACATCTGTTCGACCAAGTTCAATTTTAAATGTTCCGACACGTTATTCATAATAAAATAACTTTCTAACTTTTCAACAAATGACCATGGCTGTTCCCGAGTATCCCCATGAATTTTGATATAACTTGGCCATACTAATGCCGTAGCCGACGCAATGACGCTTCCTCTAAAACTAGTTGCGGCAATTTCTTTTTCTAACTCTTCGATCTTTCGTCTTAAATTAGTCGTTTCCGTTCCAATTCTTTCTTCCACCTCCGTCACGGATTTCACCTCCTGACGTATTCTATCCTGTATCATAGCATGCGTTTGTTCTATCCTGGCCTCGACCTTCCCGTCACGAACATTTTGTTGCTGAGATATCTCAAATACTTCCTCAACACGTGCTTCTACAACCGCCATTTTCCCGTGTTGTTGCATAACAACTTGATCTAAATTTTCAACATGTCCTTTCAAATGTTTTATTTCTAATTTTACATTCTCTATCATTTCCTGCTGTTCCCGCTGCCCACGTTGTGTCTTATCATCAAGATGTTCTAATTTACAATTCCTATATTCCAAGGCAGTATCTGCTCGTAGCTGAGCCATTTCGTCCCTCAGTTGCTCCCTGGTGTTACGGAATTCCCGCGTTAAATTTTCATAATTCGCGTCTTGACTGTCAAATCTGGAATTCATTTCTGCCTTCATTTGCGCGAGCATCTGAAGTATACGGCTATTAGTATCCACATTTTCTACTGGTAAGTTCGGGACAACATCCTTCTGCACTAATTGTACTTCTTCCTCTAAATTTCATTCGACTTCAACTTCCGATACAATATTTATATTTGCAGCCACCCCGTCCTGCCCTTCGCCGCCATTTTCCCCTTCCGCGACTCGAGCCCTTCTCCCACGAGTTTCCATGCTGACACAATGTACTTACAATATCTTGATTCAACACCAATTACACTCACTAAATAAATATTATGATATTTGAAATGGTTGGCATTTACTATTTTCTACTTTCAAATTATTGTTGTGCACATATTTCAGACTTCCTAACGTTTAATAAAAATTCGTGTTATAATCGTCTCACACGATTTTATACGACGTTTTATTAATTCCAGCCCCACGTTGGGAACGCCACTGTGATAAAATAATGATTATGTCTTACCTTTTATTTGCTAATTTAATTTACTGGTTCTCATGCTCTCTATACAGAGAAGCCTGGAAGTCTGAAATTGTTTATGTCCCGAAGGAATTACACACAACGTGGCACAACAATAATTTTGTTTATTAAGAATGGAATTTGAGATTAAAAATATAAAAATTCTCTTGCTTAATTTCATGCATTAAGTTCACTGTACCAAATTGTCTGGCGTTGTGAAACGATGGCCCCGCAGTTCGTAGCCCCTTGACTTCCGCGCCGAAAATCCGTCTGCTTCTTTCTTACTGCTCACTTCTTGCACACTTGTTCCACAATTTGTCCTCCCTATTCGCGTCGATGTCCAACTTTAATAATTCAGGTTACATACGCGCCGCTACCACCAGGATGCCAGTCAACCACTAACTCTCCCGTCCAGAGCCCCCTTCTAACCCGTCAACAATCTTTGTTACCTAGTAACCGCGACCGTCCAGATTAAAGCGCGGCGTTTGTTTTGTAATATTTTGTATATTACAGTATGCTACGATGCAAATTTACGCAGTTAATTTCATTGATGTTATAAAAAAGGTCCTTTTTTGGCGACTAGAGTGATTGTTTAAAGTGTACAATTTCCAACGACCTCAAACGTTTTCAAGTCAAATTCGACGCTCTTTTTATGAAAAGAATTGACTGCGTACACTCCGTGGCCACTCAACCGCGAAACAACTGGTGCTGCAAATGATGCGTCTCGACGAGGAATATCAGTGAAATACAGGACACGATAAGTGGCCGCTTATTGTAAGTAATCTCTTACTGCTTACTCCTTAAGCTAATTCCTTCCTCCTTAAGAATGGACTTTGAACTGGATGTTTAGAGGGGTAAGCAATGTTTCACGTAAAGAGGCCTTCTCGAGGGATTCGCGGGGGGGGGGGAGGAAGGGGTGGTATCTGTTGCTTCCGGAGGGCGAGGGGCAGCCGCAACCCGCGCATTAGCCCTCAGCGCCACTGACAGGCTTTATTGGCGGCGGCGGCCGTTCGCTGAGCAATGGCTCCCCGTCACGAAGCGCGCGGGTCGCAATGCCGGGCAGCGGCGGACGCGACGTCTCAGGGTCAGGAGGGCGGGAACGACCGCCCTCGTTTAATTGAGCCACAGACCGCCTGAGAACTCGTTCCCCCATTCTCTCTTCACATACGAAAGAACTGAACGGAAAATACGGGGGCAAAATTGCGTCTGTGTGTAAACAACATTAAATAAAACTTACTTGCAATCTTCATATAGATTAAGTGCTAGCTTTTAGATGATGGCTTAGGTCCCGGGCCTCTAAATCCACTTTTAAGGCCTTGCCAACCACCATCTTAAAGTTACGCACGAACGATATGGCAGGAAACAGACGTTATGAGAACCTACGTTGCTTTTTAATGCGCGTCTGACTGATTCACAAGCATCTTTTCTTAATGTTTGTGCAGTACAATTTAAAATTACCATTTTTTGTGAAATTGTCTTTCAACGACCACTTCGTTTTTTACCGTGTCTGGGTGAAAGATCCGCAAAAGTGATCTAGGCAACACAAATAACTTGTACAAAGATGGTGATAAGATTACATGTCATGTTATGCTTGCCGCAATTCATTTATTGTATGTATGGTATAAAAACGGCAGTGATGAGTCTGCAGTCGGCATTTCAATTGTGGAAGTTGCCGGGTAGAGTTGTGATTATTATTATTTTTACTCTACATCACGACTAAAGGTTATATGAGTCAGCTGAATACAAAATCTACTCCAGGTTGCAACCAGCTACCTAACGAGTAGTTCTAGGGACTATTGGTACCTATACAATACTTTGCGCAAAACGTGGGCTATTCCAAATAAAACAATGTTTTGCACTTTCCAAGTTTTGAATCACGTGGGAGTTTAGCCAAGTTCTTACACAAATTTTGCGGAACAAATCCCAGAGCTCCGGTAACTATCGGGACGACCTGTGCGTTTACGCCACACATTCGGCTGAACTCGTTTTCCAAACTGTTGTATTTCAAACGATTCTCTGCATCCTTGGTTACGATATTTTGATCGCATGGCACAGCCACATCTACTAGTAGACAATATTTTTTCTCCAAATCCCGGATTGAAATATCGGGTTTGTTTCCCGCTATCGTGCTATCAATTTGAATTTCTTGGTCGTACAATATCGTACACAATCCAACAGACGTCACCGGTTTTGGTGACTGTTCCTACCTCTTGAGGCATGTGTTTGGAACTTCCGGGAGGGTACAGATCTGCCAGTGGAGGTAACTACACACCCTGTCGTGGCTTTTCAAGTATTCGGTATTTGCTAGAATTGGAGAAGCTGAGACAATGTGATCAATGGTTTCTGCTTGTTCTTGGCAAATGCGACATATCGTGTTCTCAAGGCCTGATCATGGGCAACTACTACAAGTGCTTCCAATTCTGGCTTCATTCTTCCCCTTTTGAGCCATATAATTGATTGATTTTTATTGATCTGCACCTTGTCCATTCTTTTTAGATATTGTCCATGGAGTGGTTTGTCTCACAAAATTTCTTAAACATTTTTTTGTCTCACATTTCATGTAAAGTAGCATAGGAAACCCAGTGTTTGTGTTGTTCTGCGTGTTTGGCAAAGTCTTATTTGCAATGCTTCTTGCTACACTGACAATGCCTCTGTTTCCCATTATTCGGTCAGATTTCATGACCTGCCTCGTTAGAGGGTCATCGTAATGACTGACTACATACTTCCCCATCCCGATTATTGTATTGTGCCAGGAAGCTTCAATTTTTCTGAGGCCTCTGCCTCCTTCCTTATGTGACACATAGTCTATGGACATCAGCACGAGAGTGGATGACATGATGCATCGTAAGCAGTTTTCTGGTTTTTCCATGAAGCGAATTTCTTGCTCAGTCCAGTCCACTAGTTCGAAACTGTATTTGCCAGGAATATCTACAATAAGCAGTTTGGTGGTGCCTGTAGACGAATACAATTTCGGACTAGTTTATTAGGCTGATCAAGAAATTCGAATCGTGGATTGAAAAACAAAAAGCTGCTTACAATGCATCATTTAGCCCATTACTTATGTGTCACATAAGTAAGGAGGAAGAGGCCTCAGACAAATTTAAGCCTCCTCGCACAATGCAAAAGTCGGGATGGGAAAGTATGTAGTCAGTCATTAAGATGACCCTCTAATGAGTCAGGTCATGAAATCTGACCGAAGAATGGGAAACAGGCATTGTTAGTGTAGCTAGAAGCATTGCAAAGAAAACTATGCAAGACACGCAGAATGATAGAGATATTGAACGTCTGATGTTACTTAGCATATGCTGATATTACTAAACATCAATTATTTGTGTGGCTTAAAAAGGGAAGAATGTAGCCAGAATGAGATGCACTTGAAACAGATGTCCAAGATCAGGCGTTGAGAACACGACATATGATAAAGCGGTTCTCAAAATTTTCCAAGATGACAAATGCCGCATTTGCCAGGAGCAAGTAGAAACCATTGATCACATTGTCTCAGCTTGTCCAACCCTAGCAAAGACTGAATACCTGAAAAGCCACGACAGGGTATGTAGCTACCTCCACTGGCAGATCTGCATCGCCCTCCAAGTTCGGAACACATGCCCTGAGCCACCTTATCCGGTGGGAGACGTTTCTCTGCGGTGAATTTGTGATAGTAAAGTACCATTTTAAATTTCAAGTTTACCATTTTAAATTTGAATTATCAGTAGGCGAATTTTAGTACATAAGTATTAGTACTTGAGTGCATAAGCATTAGTACATAAGTATTAGTCCACAAGTACTTGACGAGAATCAAGGATGGCATGCAAAAGTCTTGAATGTGGCGGAGAGCATAGCTTATTTATCTGCAGCAAGCACCGCCCCGCCATATCGATCACAATCAATTTTTCCTAACACACTGGAATGAACACAATTCTGAAGGGTCACAACTAATTCTAATTTGGAAAATGAAAAAAAACAAAACAGCGCCCATGCACTTCGAAATATATAGTTTTGAAGATTGGTTAAAGAAAGCAGTGTAACAATATCTGCGACGCGACATCTCAAAATATAGTAAAACTTGCAATGTGAATACTAAAGAAAACAAGTAAACGCACTGGCAATTTAGTATCTCTTTGAGAGATGGGTCCTTTGCTTAGTGAATGGATTCGATTAACATTATAAATCACCTGTAAAAATCTTTTTTAAGGAAACAGTGTCAGAGGGAGACATGCCAAAGCAGTAAAAACTATTTCCAACTTCAAATTTATTTTACTAATTCATCTTCTTTTTTGAAAAAATAGTCATAACGGAAAGAGAAAAATTGCACACACAAATTTACAGATGCTGATAATAAACTGAAAAACCTTTTAACATCCTCGTTGAACGTTTCATTATTTTTTACTAAAGGTTTTTATATTCGTTCAGTTTGAAATTAATGCAATGTTGACCATGCTTTGATAGTTTTGTTTCCTTTGTTGAAACCATTTCCACATTTCCCACAAAACTGATTTCGGGTGTAACTGTTTTATATTACAAATGTAATGTACTCTCAATTACAGTTGTAATAGGTAAGCTATTTTTTTCCTTCAGAAAATCTGAGCAGCGCTCCCATGGGATACAGCAGGGAGAAACTGGTGAATTTGGGTGGTGGAGATGATTGAACAACAATGCCTGCGGGCCCACCGCATTCCTGTGCTATCGAGCGACGACGCCTGTTGGCGGGGGCGGGGGCGGGGGCGCCGGGTCCCGGGTGGTACCGCGCGCCTCTGCTCCGCGCTCTTCCTGCCGCACTTTCCCTCGAACCCCTCGGGCAGCGCGCGCCGCGCCGCGGCTCCTCCTTCAACTTCCAAGACACACTCACAACCTTCTAGTTGCCAAAGTTGCCGATAGATATCCTACAGTCAGCATGTAGTGGCGGGAGTCTCAAAAGCCTCGTCCAACATTTTTCGTCTTTTCTACGTACGAGAATTTCCACAGGTTACAATGATTGCACACATGTATTTAAACATACTCGAAAAATAGTTTTTAGTATATTTAAATTCATTCTTACATATTTTATGTCATTTTGAAGAATACACATTTTTAACACTACAGTTTGTTGTAAAAGAGAAAAGAAAATGTAAAACAAATCAAAATTGTTTATAACATGGAGAATACTCACGACGACCAATATAATGAAAGATGGTTCATAGAGATTGGTCAGTGAAAAGAATTAAAGATGCAGTTTTTTCCCGACGTTTCGAAATAGCAGTTCATGCAATTAACTTATCATGTTTAGTTTTATTGCATGCGTACATGTTTTGAATATGAGCGACGTTAGAAGCGGGTTTTCAGATTTGTACGAATTCAATGAAGCAACATTATAAAAGAGGTTCATACGCTATTTTTTATAAACAGCGTTATAAATTTTTAAGAGAATCAAACTTAATTTTACGAAACAACTTTCTTGTGGCGTCTCGGATATTTGACATCTGTGCGAGAAAATGGTGTCGGTTGTTCCGTTTACCTATACCACCCCACGATTCTCTCGCTGCGATTGGCTGAACGTGTAATGACGCAACCGTTCGTACCGTAAAATCTAATACGTCTTTATTTGTACCGTAAAATGCTCTTTTATGAACGATTTCTTGCATTAGAAAAGGTGTTTATAATGCTGAAATACAAAAAATATATTTCTACCATTAGGGCTTGCAACCGCAAAACAGAAACAACAAAGAACCTGCAGGTATTTGTAGATTCAGCTCTTTGTGAGTTTCTTTTTTGTGGTTGCAAGCCCTGTTGACGGAAATAAATTTTCCAAAACGTTGACAAACAACCGTATCGTCTAATTCTTCCCACCGACCAAGTCCTATGAGCCACCCTACAAAATTGAATGATTCGCTTGATGTAGCATAACTCGGAATAAGTAATAATCTTTAAAAACGTGTCTTTCATCAGATTAGTTTCCCAATTAGTGCTTCACTTATCGCGTTGAGAGTCTTTATTCGAATGGTTCCATTAGTCATTCAAAAAACCTAATAAATCTAATCTTTTCAGAAATTTTGGAAACAATTCTTATACTTTGATCATAAAAACACACTACATAAAACACACACACACATGATAAAACACTAAATAAATTTGCACTGTACAATATAGTTTAACTGGAAGATATCTGAAATATCCTAAACTTATTGAAAACTTTATACGAAAATGAGAATTTCGTATATACAAATTTCCACTGATTTAGTCTGAGAAGACTATATGAAACTAGCAGGACTAATGCATTCATCTCGCATTATCTGAAAAGGAGAGCTGAAATTTGGACCGCTAAGTAAAGGAGTGAAGGAATTCAAATTAATTTTTCCCAACAGAATTCTCTACAACACATACATTTACGTAAGAGGGGTTGATTTGAACCAATTGGAGTAGGTTTGAACTAATCTATCAGGACAATGATTTTCATTAAACAATACTTTCCATTCTGCTATCAGGAAAATCTCTTCGGTGTGCCCTCTGTTTTAACAATGGTTCAAAATTACTGTTGCAAAAATATAAAGTATATTTTTGAAATCCCTTTGTTCCGATGCAAATCCCTTTTCGCCTGATTAGGTCAAACAGCTACTGACGGTTAAAAGTCACTGACGGTTAATAGCCGCTGCCGTTTAATAGCCGCTGTCGGTTAAAAGCCACTGTTGGTAATGTAAAAATGATGGTCATTATGGTAAAGATCGATAAAAAGTTATAGAAACCGTTAGAGAACAAACATGTTGCATTTATGATAAAACGAATGAAACACACGCGTGTGTTGTGTAATGTACATTTACATTACATAATATAACAACGCTTATTGACCAAATAACTATAGTTGTCATTTGTTAACTCAAGATATTTATTTAGAAAATAGTTTTTTATATTTGACAATTTAAAACTTCAAAAAGGTAGTTCACAAAACAACACAGTTATAGACTCTCTTAAGTAGTAAAAGCTTGAGCTCGTGTTACAATTGTGCCCCAGCTAAACAAGAATTTTTAGATGTGCCCCTTTTCAAGCCCTGGGTTGCAAGCTGGCTCACCAGGTGGTAGCAGCGCAGCGCCTTGGTGTAGTTGCCCGCCTTGACGTGGCCCAGCGCCTCGTCGCAGTGCAGCTTCGCCTCCGCCGCGGCGCTCCGCTGCGACCGGCGGCCCTTCTTGCCCTTGCCAGCGCCCCGCCCGCCGCGCCCCGTCATGCTGCCAACACACCACGCAGCGCCTTCAAACACACTGCAAATAAGCTCATCACAAGATTGTATTAAGGAAATGGCGGAAGTAGACTGAAACCTGCTTTAAGAGATAAGCAATGGTTCCGGCCGAAATTTGCTATTAATACTGGTGACCACTATTCAAGGGAGGAGGTTACATGAAGCGTACATCAGACCTAATTATGCTAATTACTACAAAATAGATCTCACTCTTTAAAACCTTTTCAATACTCTCTAGACTTCAAAGTACAATTTTAACATCAATGTACCTTTAAATTATTAAATATAGCCACTCGTCCAAAAGTTCACTCAGAAGAGAAGAAAAGATTTCGCAAACTTCATGAAAAAAGCATGGCGAAAGCGTGTCATTTTACGAAGAAGAATTCGTTAAAATAATCTGTTCACTGAAACAAATGAATCCGTCTGCAAGATAAACGACACATGCATGTCACTCTTCGACCGGGAGAAGTGGCTCAGGGCATCAACTGAGGTCACCACGGTGCCTCTGACCGCCAGGTCGTCCGTCTGTCTGTTTGGCGGTGCGTGTGTGGTCAGTGCTAGCACGTAAACCGATCAAACGATTTTCTACAAAACAGATATTCCCCAATCGATTTACAACTATGTCCTACAAAATAGAACTCGATGTCCAGCAAATATGAAACTGACACTTGGATTTTGTGTTGTTTTTTTTTTATATGAAGCTTTAACATTTTCAATGTTTCTCAAATATCGCTCCAAATATGTTATTAGCCCGAAGGACTTTTAGAAAACGTTCAGTCAATTAAATAGTGTCTATGGCGTTAAAAATGACGCAGGTTTCATTTTCGTTGAACTCACTGAAATGTTCGAAGATTTCAAAAGTTCAAAATTTGTTCGGCGTCTTCTTACAAATAAACTAATGAAGATAAAGACTTGTCCTTAATGAAATAGGTTCATCAATGATAGATCTATTAATTGGGTCGTATACAATTCTTCGAAAATATGAATAGTTAATTTTGTGTGAAATATAGCCAATTAAAAGATAGTTTTCCTAAAAACGACTCCAATTTTTTTCTCGAAGAAAGCAATGTACCATTATAAAAAATAGCCCACGTCTCATTACCTCTCTTAATTTTATCAGGTTGAAAACGTTACAAATATTGCGAGAAAATTGGGGCTGTTGTAGAACCATAAGTTGCAAGGAAGTGATCAAACTTTTTTGAAATCATTTGCTCAAGTAGATGACAGTCCACGTTTTAAAATGGCACCGGAGCAATTTTTATTAAATCTCTGAATTTTCGAAACAGCCAAATGTTTGGCTTCCCTTTAAGAAGTAACCATGATATTTTTCTGAATGTATGTTTTTCCTAAATAACACTTAAATGATTATCACAATCACAATTTTCAAAACATGAGTAATAACGCAAATTTTAAGAAAAATCAGGATAATATTCAAAAATACGCAAATATACTTTTCTAAAACGATTGCTCCAATTTTTAAAAAACTTTCACTTGTTAATAGACTGCCGTACTAAGTAGTCATAACTATAATTTTTATTAAATTATTTTAAAAATATCTCGTATGTTCAATGTTTTTAAAATCTCATGCGTTAATATTTACAAAACGAAGCATTAATAATTTAATGTCAAGTTTTCGAGTGTAAATTAACTCAAAATTGCATATTTTTAGAATCATTCAAATGACAGTTTTCAGAAATCAACTCCAAAATGTCTCCGATATTTTTTTTAACTAAACCGATTTTACTCTTCTGTGAAATTATGGAAATCGTTCCAAATTACAGATCTGCTCAAATTATTAGACTCACAACAAAAAATTTAGAAGTTCTGATTTTGTGATATAATAGCAGATTGGTAGAGTACTGAAAATATTTTTAAGTATTATGGTGCCATCTTCCTTCTAATAATATAACTTTTATGAAGCAGAAGTTTTATTAATGAACATTAGGTAACAATATTATCGCGATTAACTTCAAATGTTTTCTGCGTGCGATAGTACAGGTTTTGAGTCACCTAATGACGTTGGGAAGTTTCTTTTAAAAAGTGAAATATTCACCGACTTTGCTAGTTGTGATAGGTCAGTTAAATAATGTGTTAACATGAAAACTTATTTTAATAACGTGATTTTAAAGGATTATACGTTAACATAGGCGAAGTGGGAAGAATGAAGGATATTTTCCCTCGTAAAGTTGCAGTTGTTAAAACTCTTCTGGAAGAAGGTATCTGTACAGAAAAACATATTGGTTAGAGACTTGCAATAAATCAGAACCAGTAGTAGTGTCAGTTTCACAATGATAGAAAACGAAACATATCAACAAAATAGAGTAGAAAATGTGGGCGAAAATCGAAGCATCAGAAAACGAAAAATATCTCTGAAAAACAGAGAAGCTGCTTACAAAAAATTAAGTATGAAGGTATTTGAGTAAGAACCACGTGTTTTCCTAGGAGGTACAAGAAGAATTCTCTGTTGAGAGTGGATAGTATCAAGATGCCTGAGGAAAAAGGAGAAATTACATCTGCAATGGCACAGAAACGCGTCCAATAGGCAATCTGGGTCTGGAACACTGGTCGTGCGAGGACTGGAAGAAAGTCTATTTTATTAACGCATCATGTTTCACTGCAACTGTGAAATGTTCCAGATATTTAAGACGTAGATGAGGCGATGCGCTCAAATTCGAACATCCAGCTCCTGCGGATAATGTGGGTGCGGTGGGGAGCTATACCCACACGAAAAATCCTGAGTGGGGGAGAGGGAAATATTCCATAAACGTCAAATTCCAGAAATTAACGTACTTTCTCGGTATTGCGTCGATTCAAAACATAAGTGCGATCAACTAAGTTGGAAGATAGGCGACATGACTGACAAAATCGTTTCGCAAAAATTGTTAAATCAGTATATATTAGAAAATGTAAAGCGCAGCGCTATTTTTGCACTGCAAAAATGAACTGCTGAAGTTACATAAAATAAATGTGATAAGAACTTAATGACAATCACGACAATTTTTAAAAATATATATTTTGTATTTTCTCTTCACATACATTTTCAGTTGAATATTGGAAGAGGAGGGGGATCCAAACCCGGACTACCCCCTCGAACTTTACACAAGCATCCAACATTGGGCCTGTAATCATCCAACATTGGTTACAGTGTGGTACGTAATGTCTTCCAGGCGTCCTGAGTGTGTCTATATCTTAGAGCGAACGATGAAACAAGACCATAATGTTCTTTAGGAAGAAGTATTGCCAAAGACAACTACCTATTTTAATGTAGATCCGTAAGCGTTTACGAACGACGGCGCACTCTGTCATCAAGTTAAAAGCTTCAAACAATTCCTCGCGGAGAAGATTTTAGCGTGCATCCATTGCTAGGAAACAGTCGCGATGTGAACCCTGTAGAAGCGTCATGAAAGACAAGCTGAAAAAAACCTTTTAGTCAAACATCAGTAGATTGAGGAAATCAATTGATTATGGCACACTAGCGTTGATTTGGAGCTCAAGGGCATGAAACTAGAGGAAAGCATGCCAAAATGACTGAATTTCTTGATGAAAATAAATAACTCCACACCAGGGTTGGGCAATTCTCGTTCCGACCGCTGAGCCGAGCACATCGTTATCAGTAGTCGCCTTCGTTCGCACCGGAGAGGCCGAACCAGTCTAGGCCCGGTCTTTCATGTGCAAAGTGTTGTTCTGTCCTGTGTTGACTGTGTAAACTAGTATTCTCATACTATTTTGTGTTTTTTTTTACTTGTGACTAGTTTCAATGTGTAGAAAGGTGTCATAAGTTTTGAAGTTAAAATAACTACAGACTCTACTTCATGCGCTGGCGTAGGCCGGTGCATATCGGAATCTCTCAACATATTGAATTCTGATTCACAAAATGAGTTGATGTCGACCAACCTTCTGCAATCATCACTTGGTCATCAGCAAATATATCAGCAAAACATGGAGTCACAAAACATGGATCCCCATGCAAATGGCCAACACCACGTCTCAGCAGGTGCAGAATTCTATCTACAAAGTGGAACGTCCTCCAACGGAAATTTTCCCTCAGATCCAACTATAAGTGACGGTACATCAACTGCTCAGGCAAGTACATTCACGAATGTTCTTTCACCCATAGTTCAGTCGTCCAAGAGACCGCGTAGTAACAGTGACCCAAATGAGCCGTCGAAGAAAATTAGTCAAGATCAAAGTGTAGAATATTCAATCCCCACTAGTAATAGTTTCAGCGCCTTACAAAATCTCCAAGACTCTGAGGAAATCAATCCGATCCCCCCAGTGTTTGTGTATAACATTGATAACCTCACAGAAATTCACGATCTCTTAAAAAACACCCTAAAAAGTGAATTTTCTACCGAGTTAAAATTTGGCAAGGTTAAAATTCAAACGGAAAACAGCGAAGACTACAGACTGTTAGTGAACATGCTAAATACTAATAACAAATCATTTCACACTTACGCTGACCCGTTATCAAAAAAGTTATCTATTGTAATAAAAGATGTTCACCAATCCTTTACTGAAGATCAAATTCTCGCAGAACTTGTATCGAAAAACTTTCAAGTTGTGAAAGTCAATAGACTACATAACAAAGAAGGTCAGCCAATTCCTGTCGTTTCAGTGATAATTGTGAAAGAAAATAGGTGGCAAGATATTTTTAAATTAAATAGACTGTGTCATGCTGTTGTTCGTGTTGAACAGCGAAAACGTCTCCCAGGGCCAGTTCAATGCTCAAGATGCCAAGACTATAATCATACCAAAAACTATTGCAATAGAAAAATTCATTGTGCTATTTGTACGGGCAATCATTTCACCAAAGATTGTAAGGAACCGAGCAACTTTGTACCAGTATGTAGTAATTGCAAAGTGAAAGGTCACAGGGCAAATGTGAGATCGAATGTTTGTTCATATTATGACAAAATTGCAAAATCTAAATCAAACAAAAACGGTAAGGGAACTAAAAATCCACCTTCAACCAATAATAATATCAATAACAATAACAATAATAACAATAATTTTACTTATCAAGCTAGAGAGTTTCCTGGCCTGCCTTTCACTAATAACATTCCTAATTTTAATTTCTCAACTCGCTCACAAAACCCCCCTCCCGCCTCAACCAATGTTAATGATGCTTCTTCAAATAGTTCAACTAACAATGCAAACGGAAATTTTAACTTAAGTGAGTTCCTGACTAGCCATATTGTCAATTTCTTTGGTCGTTTAATTCAATCGTTCCTCCCTACTTTAATTGATAATATAAAAACCTCAATTCTTAGCTCAATTTTCCAAAATCACGTTTAAAACACCGTGCTTCAATAATCTAACATTTTTAAACTGGAACTGTCGAGGTGTTCTAAATAAACGATCTGAATTGAAACATTTTCTGGTTTCACATGATATTGACATAGCATGTTTAACCGAAACTCACCTTATTTCTTCCAAATCTTTCACAGTTCAAGGATACAAATGTTATAGACGTGATAGACCAGGGGACGTACCAGCAGGTGGAGTATTAATTTTAGTGAAATCCGGTATTCCGCACTGGACATCATCTCTCCCAATAACACCAGGGTTAGAAACAATAGCAGTAACTATCAACCTTCAGAACGGTAATAATGTAATGATAATTTCAGCTTATAAGCCGCCTAATAAACAATTGACTGCAACACGTCTTCAAGACATTTTCAAACTAAAGGCTCCCATTATCTTATTTGGTGATTTAAACACAAAACACACTTCTTGGGGATGTAGAATAAATCAACCAGCCGGAACTTTTCTTTTAAATCTCGCAAAGCACTCAAATTTCAAAATCATTGCGCCCGTTGATCCGACATACTTTCCTTTTAATGCGAATTACCTTCCAGATATTCTAGATATTGTATTAACAAATTTAAACTTTGCTCTCCACTCATATTCTATCTGCGAACTAGATTCAGATCATAACCCAGTGATTACAACTTCCAAATTAATCACTTCTTTGCCTAATTCTCCACCGCATTTATCTACTCACAAAATAAATTGGCACACATTTCAAAATCGGTTATCATCGCTCCTTCCTCCGTTCTCGAATCTGAAAACCCCTGCAGAAATTGACCAAGGCACACTTTTGTTTACTAATGCCATCACAAATTCAATTGACTATTCATCTCATTCACTAACTGCTACTCGCAGAGGGCTCACCAAATATCCGCTACCTGAGCAATTACGTAATTTAATATCACAAAAGAACAAAATCAGACGTTTATGGGCAAAACATCGCCTACCTCATTTGAAATCTGCATTAAACCATCTAACGAAATTGGTTCGAAACGCTCTTACGATGTACCAAATGGAAAGCTACAAAAAATATGTTTCAAATCTTAATCCGCAAGATTCATCTCTTTGGAAAGCAACACGTCGATTGTTAGGTCAGTCAACCAATATTCCGCCATTAAAAGGTAACAACAAAATTGCACAGTCGATTTCTGAAAAAGCTGAGCTATTAGCAGATTATTTCGAAACTACTTTCACCCAGCATGCTGTAAACGATAGAGGACACTGCACAATAACACATTTTGTGCAGTCACCAAATTTAGATGTACCAAATCGAATTTCTTTTATATCACCTAACGAAATATTTGAACTAATAAAAAAGCTACCAAATAAAAAGTCACCAGGCCATGACAGAATCACTGCAAATATCTTAAAGAATCTGCCCAGACATGGTCTTGCGTATCTAAACAATATATTTAACTCGGCATTGCGACTAGGATATTATCCTAATTCTTGGAAACACTCTCTAATAATTCCTATTCCAAAGCCTCAAAAAAACTTAAATCTTCCTTCAAATTATCGACCAATTAGTTTAATTCCAATTTTGTCAAAAATATTCGAAAAACTTGTATTAAAAAGATTAAAAAAATTCATTCTTGATACTAACGTGCTTCCTTCTTTCCAATTTGGCTTCAGAGAAAGCCACTCAACAACTCATCAGTTATTAAGATTAACAGAACAAATTCATTTTTCATTTCAATCGGGTTTTCACTTACTTGCAGTTTTCTTAGACGTTGCCCAGGCGTTTGATCGAGTGTGGCATGATGGATTAAAATTCAAATTA
The DNA here is from genome assembly GCA_031308135.1 of Acheta domesticus. Classification (NCBI taxonomy): domain Eukaryota; kingdom Metazoa; phylum Arthropoda; class Insecta; order Orthoptera; family Gryllidae; genus Acheta; species Acheta domesticus. Next base: position 11,829,781 of record JAHLJT010008756.1, read on the forward strand.
AGGAAAATTGGAATACCATTATATCTTTACAACATCTTATCAAGTTTCCTACTGAATCGCACTTTCTCTGTACGTCTTAACTCTTTCATTTCTTCACCTCGGGCTGTTCTTGCTGGTCTTCCACAAGGATCCCCGTTATCTCCTTTCTTATTTAACTTGTACGTCGCAGATATTCCTACTAGTAATACAGTTAATATAGCTCTTTTTGCAGATGATACTTTACTCTTTTATGCAAACCGAAATCTAAACACAGCATGTCGTATAATTCAATGTCACCTAAAAAACATAGAAAATTGGTCTAAACTGTGGAAAATTAAAATCAACCCAAACAAATCAATTGCCAAAGTATTTACTCTAAGGTATCCTGTCTTTCCTCGCCCTTTGACTTTGGATTCTTCTATCATTCCTTGGTCTCCTCTGAACTCATCTATTCGTTATCTCGGCGTTCTGATGGACACAAGACTAAATTGGCACAGTCACATCTCGTCCAAAGTAATTGAAGCCAATAGAAGGTTAGCTATTTTACGTCCAATTCTTAACCGTAACTCTTCGCTAAAAATTCATTCCACTTTAACCATTTACAAATCTATTCTTCGGCCAATATTAACCTACGCATGTCCTGTTTGGATTTCAGCTGCCCCAACCACATTAAACAAGTTACAAATCTTCCAAAACAAAATTTTAAGAATTACAGTAAATGCCCCATGGTTTGTCAGCAATAAGACCCTCCACAACGATCTTGCAATAGAACCAATTACTTCATTTATTACAAAGCTGGCACATAATTTTTTCAATAATTTAAATCATGTACAAGGAGCAGTCACGTACGAAATAGGAACCGATCAGCCCCCACTTTCCCGCCTAAGAAACAAACTCCCATTCCATATTTTCCTTCAATACCTCTCTGATATTAGATAAGGTAGGAACATTTCTAGCAATTACCTGTCCCTCCCATCGTATTTTCTTTTTAATCCTGTCATTGCTCTAACATAATTCCCTTGCAATAACCTTGGTTGAAGGTACAACAAATGAAATCACTATCAGGGAGGTAACAAAGAGTTACCCCCTTCACAATTTTCTGATGCAAAGTTGCTCGGCCAATCAACTGAAGAGCCTCACGGCTGAACGTTGTACTGTCTTTAAATGTAAAATAAAATTTAAAAAAAAAAAAAAAAAAAAGGGTTGGGCAAAATACTTGAAAAATGTATTTCAGATACAAAATACAAAATACTTCGCCAAAAGTATTTTAGATACAAAATACAAAATACTTTCATAAAAGTATTTTAGATACAAAATACAAAATAGTATTTTAAAATAATTTTGAAAATACAAAATACAACCAACGGTGTTTTACACATAATAACTTCTATCCTATTTTTTTCCCTTTTCACGTTCAAAATTCACATTTAAAATCACATCACATTTAAAATGTTATTATTAAAAAATATATAACAATCTTTATACAAAAATGTTTCAAATGAAATTTTCAACCTTTTTCAGGTATCAGTGTGGGGTCATCCATAAATTACGTGAAGCGTAATTAAGGGGGAGGGAGGGGGTCTGAGGCAGCGTTACGCTGCTTTATATACTTAGAGATTGGGAAGTGCGTTACAAGGGGGGAGGGGGTATTGAAAATACTCAAAATTTGCGTTTCGTAATTTAGACGGCCCCTATCATTTGTGATGTATGTTCATATTTTAAGTCTGAAAGGCATCTTGTCCATGCTAAGAAGCGAAGGAGTACAAAGATATCACCATGAGTTCTTGGGAGGTGATAGTTTGGGACAAATATTGCAAAATATAGACAATTAACTAAGGTGCCTTGCAGACTTAAAGTATGAACATACATCACAAATGATATGGATATCTGATGAATACCGCGGATTTTTAGGTTTTAAAATATGCATTTTAGGTGCCTAAAATAGGTTCTTTCAGCATCTGTTAGGCTTTTAAAATGGTAGAACAGGCACTAATAAAACTCGTAACTTACAAGAAAACTCACTTTTTGACCATTTATTATATTTCTCAAAGATAACATAAATCAATATTACGTAGAATCAGTATTGAACATTTTGCGATAATACTATTTAACAAGTTTAGTAGTTAGAATTATTTCTACCGTATTTTGCCTCACAATAAATTACTAATACATTCTCTAAGTTTTCAAGAGAAAATGAATGTTTCTTATCGGTCAAGATCACTTTGCTTTCGGGAAAATTCAATCGCTTTATCTTAGAAACGGAGGTAGCTTCTCCACGAAGTCAGAAAGTAGTGGCGTGGAGACTTTTATCGCTAGATCCTTGTCCGGTATATTCATTTCTCGCTCTCTTACAGGTGACAAAATGAGACAAGGGGATAAAAAGGTAAAAGAGGACGAATACAATTTAGGTTGTTAAAAATGACTTAAAATTAATAACATCCTTGTCTGTTGTGCCGACAAAGAAGAAAAAGGTAAAAGGAGCCATAGACAAAAGAAGTTAGGCAAATTAGTCTCGTTTTAGGTTCTTAAATGTAGAATAGGCACGAATATGCATTAATATTAAAATAGGTTCTTTTAGGTGCTACAAAATTGACGGTTTTAGTTCAAATAAGAAAATGTAAGAAATATATCTTACACCGTGATTACAGCGCTCCTCCGGTTATCTCCGGTTGAACCGACGACGGGGGGAAAACGTAATCGGAGAAACTGGAGGTCCGGCTCCACTCGTCCACGTGGCGGGACCCTCTCCATTTACTTGCCCAATGAATGTTGGTTAATCAAAAAGTATTTTTGTATTTTGAAAATACAAAATACTATCAGAAAGTATTTTCGATACAAATACAAAATACATGTTTAAATATGTATTTTCGATACAAAATACAAATTACAAAAGTATCGAAAATACGTATTTTAAATACAAGTATTTTCGATACTGCCCAACTCTGCTCCACACTAAGTACTAATTTTTTTAAATTGTTCTTAAAAAATCAATTAGTTCGTACTACGTTATATTACACCTATTTTATTTAAATTTAGGGTTTTTTTATTGAATTTGAGAAATTTATGTTTCAATCACTTCAAACTTGTACGATAGCTTATTATAATTAATTTGGTGAAGGTACACACACGGTTTACAATGTGTTGTTGGTTGATAATTTAAATTCTTTGAAAACAGAATACCGAGTATAATATCTTGAAAAGATCTCTAATCTATTAGGGGTCCCAAAAATTGGGGGTACGAGAAAAAATTGAATCTATATCGTTAAATAACTCCTAAAAGAAGCGTTCTAGGACCTTAAAAAACTAAAATTTTGAGGTCAAATGCCTCAGGAAACGTTCCTCACACCGTAATCTACAGGAAGAGATCTTCTTGATCATTCTATTACATTTTTGCTTATTCGACGCTTCTCGATTCTACCCCAACTGTTCAGAGCGTAAAGAATCTGCAACTGTATGTGAAATTTCTAATTACTTGATATTCTATGCGATTGAATCACACGGGTGTACCTCTTTGCTCGATAATATAGTTAAATAAGAATAGTTTGTATTAACAACGGTGTATTTTATTATCAATTACGAGGTGGAATATAGAACAAGTGACGGAGGATAAGAGGTTATTACAGACTTAATATTGAAATGGAACAATAGGGAAGAGTGTGGGGTATAGCCTGCGAGAGTTGTAGCACGGGGACGCCAGTTTCTACCTATTTCAGGACTGCTAGCGTTCGCGTAGCCTCATCGCAGCTCGGATCGTGGATTGGCAACTCACCTCCAGAGCAGCCGAACTGTTCCGGGGCAAGTGGAGGCGCTGGGGTTGAGCGCGGCGGAGCTGATTGAGCCGCGCTGTTCGCCGCGGGCAGCGGGCGGCTGCCGGCCGCCGGAAATAGAAGCGTGCGGCGCCCGAGGCACGAGAGGAACGCACGTTCTGCACACCCACGTTACTAATTTCCAATGTGCGCAGAAGTTGAAACAAAACTATGCAGCCTCTGGGCGCGTAAGACGTATCCACGAATTCAAGAAAATACCCAGAAACTCGGCAAAATTCTAAAATAATGAATTAGTTTCTATATTGAATGAAAAACGCCAAAAAATTGTGTCATTCCGCCTATTCTCAAACTGTGCCAACCGACCGAACTCTCAGATCAGTCGTCACTACAGGAGACGCAGCTGACGCCATGGATGACAAACTCTCCCCTCAGTATTGAGCGAATGTTACAGGTAGCTGCAGAAACGCCACCTCTCTAGGATGTATAATGGAGGAAATGGGAATTCGCTAGAACAGTGTTAGCACATTCACGAAGAGCTGGATAAGCTCAACAACCATGCTCATTGACGGAGATTTCATTGACGTGTGTGACCTCAATCCAACCTTCCTTCAAGCCATTGTCTCCGGTCACGAGAGCTGGTGCCACCAGCACGATCTGGTGTCGAAGTAGCAGTCAATGGAATGGTGCTCACCAGCGTCTCCGCGCCTCAAATAGAGCCTCATATAGAAATTCAGAATAAAGACACCCTCGCTCGCGTTTTCAAATAGCAACATCATGATCCACCTCGGATTTGTCCCGGAAGAAAAAAACATGAATGTCTAATTCCACGAAGTTGTTTCGAAGCGCGTAAGCCACGCATCCAACGAGTTCACCCACAATATTCGGGAGTGGCAGGTGGTCTGTTGCATAACAACGCGCGCCCAACACTGCGATCTGTGAACGCAGCATTTTGAACCGACGCAATGTAATCTATTTATTTATTTGTCAAAAAACAGTAAAAACTGTATATGACGTGTGGGGAAAGAAATTTATCTGCGCACATTTTCTTGAGGGCCAGAATTGTTCTCGCACATGCACCGAACTCGTCTAATTTGGTTCCTGACAACTTCTTTCTAATTCGTCGCCTCAAAGAAGACCTGAAAGGCATTCTTTTGCAGACTTAGCAGATATCCGACGGCGTGTGACATTTATGCTTAGTACGATTCCCAAAGAGGCCTTGGCTGACTCATTCTCGCAGCTTCATCGCCGATGTCAAATTGTGTATGTGGTCAATACGATAGATGTTTCTTTGGGGTGAATAAAGGTATTTTGGTTCCACTTTTTTTGTGTATTTATCCACCAAACGTTTCAAATGCACCTTGTATCTTGATAATGATCCGCAACTGATTAGAAAGGGCAAAATTTCAATTCGCTAAGCCTCAGAAAAATCTCCAAACTTTTGAGGAAAGTAACGACAGGGGAAAATCTGACGAGTCACATCTCTCCAGATAAATTAGGCTCCGAGTCTTTGGATTTATTCTCCTGCTCACTCCTAACCCAACTACTCAAGTTATTGTACTACATTGTCTCATTAAACGTTTAATAGAAGAAGAAACTCTATAATTGAAAAAAATTCCGAGCTCCCTTGCCCAAAACAGAATTTCATGGGGTCTTCATGTCAGAAAATAAATCTGTAGGCTCTGGAGAAATGAGAATTAACTAGCAATCTGGATTCCTGTCAACGGGGATATCGCCTGTAAACAGGTGTGTTAAATAAATTATTTCCAGACAAGTGAATTCATACAAATTATTATGAAATTAATTGCATTTAGTCGACCTGGGGTAGCATCAATTTTTACTCCTAAAGCAGAGACGTTTAAGGAGTGGATGACATCGGAAGCTGTTACTTGTGTTCGAATTTATTTATTTATTTGTCAAAAAACTGTATATGATATGTGGGGAAAGGGATGTGTGTATGAACTGTATGTATGAACTTGTGTATGAACTTGGAATGACTCTTTAACAGACCTCTTGAAACTTTTTGGCATCTCGAATTTGCGAAATTAACGGCAAGAATGATTAGCTTCATCTTCTCATATTATTCCATCAGTGGCTGAAGTTATCCAATTTTCTGCGATACTTCCACTACGTTTTCGAATTTTTATACTGTAAAACATGTTATAAACATTGAACATGGGGTTGTATATTACAAAAGAGAGAGTTTACTATAATTTAAGTTTATATTATTATCATCTTAATCTTATTTCATTATCACCTTAATCTTCAAATTGAGAAAACACTTAAAAAGTGGTTGAAGTTACTCCATTGGATGGGAACTAAACTGACTGAAAATGTGTTAATATAAATATATCAAATTATCTCACACTGAGTGAATTAATTAACCGCCTTCTTAAATTTATTCTAAATTTGTTTTCTGAAATATTCCAACTAAATATCACTCGTGCTTTGGCAATTCTAAACTAAATTTCAAAGTACTTGTTACTTTGTCCGTTGAATAGAGAATGCAAGCATTCTAATGTAAAATCTCGACTCTACCAAAGCATCACAAAATCAAAATTATCCAAATAAAATTTAAAAAATGCTACTAGAATCAACACCAAATACTCTAGTACATTTTAATTTGTATTGCAAAACGAATTATAATACACATAATTAATACACATATTTTAATATGTATATTTCCACTAAAGTGGTAATCCGTTTCCCCTTTATCATAATTTCACGTAACTCAGAAGCATTACGATAAGGAGCTTTGTAGAACAAAATTTAAATGTGCGCTGTATTTCAAGCAAATAAATCTATACTGCCGTAACTCATGCATTCAATCAACGTCCAGACAACCCACAATTCAGTAGACAGAATTAACCGTCAATATATAGAAAACGGAATGGAGTTCAGATATATCGGGCCATTCGATAACTCGAAATTGATGTAGGCCTGCGGCGAAACCAAGATTGGACTTTGGAGGCACGCCCACAAGACACAAATCCTTCTAAACACCCGGAGGCTCAGACATTTCATGAAACCCGTTTGATCCTATAATATTATAGACTGCTTTTATCAGTCTATTCTTCACGTGCATACTATGTATCGAAAATGTTCATTGCTGATGTGCAACGCTGACCGAGAAATCACGTTTAGATGTTCATTGAATCGGCAGAAATATTGTCTTCTCGATAATTTTTAATGTAAGGAATTCGATTTTCAACTGCGTTGTTTTTCTTTTCGTATGCAATATTTTCTTAAGCACAATTATTTTGAGTTTTTATTCTAGATTGGTTCAGTGAAACAGGGGCAAGACGCTACGAAAACCCTGTAGTCATCAATATTTGCATTGCTAGATATAATATTTAATTCTTTGATATTTATTCCGCCAGTTCAACTCGTATATTTTGAGAGGCGTTAGAGTACTATCTTCTAAAAGTATTTTGAAATTATTCCCGCAGTATACACATATTTTCACAATTTTGAGCTCCGGGCAACAAATTATATTTACATCCCCAACAAATATGTTTGTGACGAATATTTGTGTGCTATATTTTGGGGACTAGGGTAGCAGGGGCGCTAAGGTTAGCAGTTTTGATTCAAAAAGTTACAATCTGGCATGGATGTTTGTTTGTGAGCTGTGACATGGTGGGCGTGGTCAAATATCCTTAATTTTTTAGTAAAATTATACATTTTGTATAAAGAATCAGCCAAATTTGGTAACAACAATATAATGAAATTACTAGCGAATTTGTCGCACGATGAATAGTAAATTTTATCCAACAACAGACTCTTTTACGACGACTAACAAAAGCACGATTTTATTTTTTATAATGCTATTTTCTCTTATTTTAGTAGCTTTTATTGAATTTTTATTTTAGCCTCCCCCTGACGTTCAGAGAATAGCTATCCTCGGACTGCCCATGCCTACCGCCGACAATGATCTAGATTCAATGTGACTATATAATGCATTGAATTTTATATTTTTAAATATTTTCATTTATATAATCAATTATATTTATATGTTCTCCGAGGGTTCGTAGTGGGAGAAACAAAAGCTGATATATGCTTATTCGGCAATAGGATGAGTTTTACCCAAGTCAAGTGCATTGGCACAAGGCGAAGATGAGAATATTTAGTAGACACGACAATATTTGAAGAATTATTAGTTTTAAAAAAGTGTAAAAAACATAGAAAATTAGTCAGTGATGACAATATCATAGAGTCACTGTCCGATCCTGTTGCGATACGTCCATTCCAAATGCGAACGTCGTTTCGGAAGGATCTATGAATTTACATTTCCAAATGATGCTCCGCTTTTTTTACATCTCTCAGTCCATTAACACAAATCCCATTCAATTTTTAATGCTTGAATATTCTACAACAACACTCTAAAACAAAACGCAATGTTCTCTTTCAAATATCTGGTCTAAATCTAAATGAAACACTTCAACACATTTAGTCACTTCACTCATTGGTCTAGCAGATACAAACGTTTCCAGGGAAACCGTTGAGGTAATTGTAGTTAAAATTTTAACTGCGCGCGGCGCAGAGTTGTTGTGTGCAAAATAACCGCTGCAAACTTTTTAATTGCCCTTACAGATTGGCCACCGCAGCACAAATGTTTATTTACATTTTTGTTAATTCGCGAGATTCCTATCGTCGAAAGACTTAAAACGGCACAAAGTTTCTAAGGATCTTGAGAAGGAAATAAAAATGAGAACTGACAGGCGTTGGCCGCATTCCAAACGAAGGACGCGGGCGGGCAGGTTGCGCTTCTGGAAATCGCTCGATCTCCCACGCAGCGCAACCGCCTCCCGAAGCCCCCGCGGCGGCACGCAAGCAGCAGCGCACGGCGCCCCGACGGCCAAAGTGCGCGGCCGAAGCCCTGGGACTGACGGATAGGGTGCCGCCGGTGGATTTTATTTCTCGCATAAAACTTATGTGGTACAGAGAAAGTATTGTAATGTAGCAGAATAAATCGCCGTTTTTCAGCGCCCGTTTACATAACTTTCTCTTCTTACGAAGTTCCTTTGTAAGGTGAGAAAGAAAAATGGCGACTTCTAGACAGCAAAACTAGTCTTGTGGGTCTTTTACAGCGAAAAAGTGGATAACTTTTGCTCTTCTGTGTAGTATATGATTTACTCCACTACTTTGTGAATACAGAATTCATGTTTTGTAGGTACTTGTTAGTGAAAAATTGGCTTACGGAAAATCGTACTTTTTTCTGAACAACTCTATACCGTTCACCGGACTTTCTCCAAACAGCGACCCGTCGCGACGGAAGCGACACCGATATCGACGCCGACAACGACGTCAACGCCAAAACCAACAAGTATAACACTAGGGAACGCGATATTTACATCCAGCAAGGTAGAGTGCGTAACATACTCAATTTGTACGTAGATTACGAATATCACAATAAAATCGTCATATCACGTTACAGTTCGTAAATATACCGTATCATACCGTACTTTGCTATTAATGCAAATAGATTTTAATTGCTCCTGTAAGTTATGAAGAATCAATACGCATTAAATCTATTTAAAAATAAAATATTTGTTCAGTTCACCTATGACACTTTTATGAGATATCAATAAAATTAGGTTTTGGTGTTTTTTCTTTCTGTATTGGAAGATTGCTGTCTTTATTCTTGCGTCTTGTAGTCTCGCTCGATTACAAGTAGGACTTAGTGGTCTTAGTGGATGTTTTGAAAGCAAGTCACGTGCACCCTCACATTTCCTATTGCGCATCAGTCATCAAAAGGAATTATTTTATCCCCTTTCCTTATCGCAACTATACAAGTATACAACTATTTGGGTAGCAGATACTGAGTCAGTCAGTGTCATACGGAACTGTAAAAGCAGGGCATGTGAAGTTCGTGTCTGGTTTGCGTGTGCCTCAAATACGTTAAAACATTATAGTTCTGTGGTTTTCATAAAGTGGAATTCGCCACATAATCTGTAGAATTGAATCGGTTCGAAAAAAATGCAAATCGTCATTTCACATTGAAATTCGGGTCCGAATTAACCCGAAAACTTCTGATACATTTGTGGAAGATTTATACCCACACTTCAAAGGAAAAAGTAAATCAAATTACAAAACTTGCGTATTCTTTATACTTAGGCTGTCGTGTTTGAGATCGACACAAATCAAGGGCTGTTCAAATGTTTAAGAGATTGTGAAATACATTGTCATTTTTATTTTGAGAGTGCCGCCCATGCATCTCAGAAGCAAACGAAATAAAACCTTTTTACAAAACTTCGAAATATTTTATATCAATATACAGGATCTTTAGTTTATCTTGCAACCATGATCGCTAGCGCTTGTTCTTATTTCGGCAATTTGGCAACCGCGTGTCTCTCCTTCATTCAATACTGCCGTGGCTGACTCGTTGGGACAGCAGAGAAGGAAGTAAGCTGCGCGTCATAATCTGCAACTTTCCTCTTTCTGTGTTTTTCCCATTCAAGGGATTCGGCGGGCAGGTATGCGGCTCACAAGCCGGAATCTTTTCGCGCTGCGCAGGGTGGATGGGGTGGGGTGGGTGGAGGCGTGAGTCAGCAAACAAAACGTCTCTTCAGGCGAGTCTGTCTGCTCAGGAATGGCGAGTCTGTATGCTTCAGTATGCTTAAGAAACGAAACTGTAACATAGAAGATGGGGAGAGAAGTTATAACTGATTTATCGATTTATTAACAGCAAAGTAACAATAATTATTATTTAATGAACGCCAGCTCGGAGAGAAATTACAAAGATATCTCGTGAAACATCGCCGTCAAGCTGTTTATTATTTATAACAATAATTAATTATGGTACCTGGAAATTAAACAAATTAGAAAATCGTAATAAAATTAATAAAAATATTAATAAAATAAATCTCTTGAATTTTCTAATAATTTCTCCTCCTTTAAAACAGGCACTGCGACTCCGCTTCCTATCCACATCCCCGTGTCTCTGAAGCGCTGGATTAATCTACAAATTGTTAATTTGTTGGGAACTGGCGTTTCCAAAAAAAATTCTTGAAACATTTTCGGGCTCTTTAAGAAACATTTAGTGCTAAAGTAAACTTCCACCAAAAATACACGTTGAACCTACGTCAACATTTTCGAAGCGATTCTTCTTTCCTAAACGCGAGTTCCTACGATAATGAATGAAACGTGAACGAATGACTGCCCAAGGACAGAACAAGTGCTTGCTCTTTCTTCCAACTAAAATAGCCCCGTTCTCCTACCCCGAAATCTGCGACGAGGGGTGGGTCGTTTAAAGTGAAGGGGAAGCCAAAGGTATTTCACGCGTTGCCAAATTACCAAAACAAGTGGTTGTGTTCTCAGATACGGGTTGCGAGTTAGACTAAAGACCCGGTATATCATATCATAGACAAGCAACGAGAAGGCTCCATACCAAATCGTCATCTCCCTTACGTCCGAAAATGTTAAGAACCCGCCCGCATCAGACTTCCGGAAGAGGCCTTCTGTTGAAGCCCCTGGACGTCGCCACCGACTAAACTGCGATTTTCGTAACTTTGTCCCTGACAGAAACAAGCTGTTCACGGTATCATCCAATCGGGAGCTTGAACGTCACCGTAGTGACGTCACTGTCGCGAAATATAAGCTCCAGATTGGATGGCAGCGAAACAGCTGATTCCTGTCAGGGACAAAGTTACGAAAATCGCAGTTATAGCACATGTGACCACTAGAAGGAGAGGCCAGCGTAGCGAGAGGTGAGGCAGGAGGGGAGTGGCACGTCGTAGCAGAGGAAGATGAGATCCTGTTGAATACTCAGAGGTAGACGGCCTTGTTTACCAGATACTGAGCGACCTGCTCGACATGCTGATAATGTCACAACGCATACTCCCTCTGCCAGACGGTGGACGCTGATATGGGATGTATGAACCTCGCTGCTGCCCGAGAGATCACGCAGCTTAGGGACACGTGACGCGATATTACCAATATTTATGGCAATAGCAACACCAGTGTCATATTCCGCAGAATGAATAGTCAAATTTACATGCAATTATGACTCATTCGAATTTTTACCAACTACATAAGATGTGCGATATTCCTTTCGTACCGAGACTCCATTCCACAGCCTTGCCCTAGCGGCCTCGTTTGACAGGTTTCCAATCTCGCGTTGGAATAACACGTCTTAAGACATTTATTTTGCCTTTTCTAGGACAACTTTTACATTGATAACGGAAAATACAATTGCGATCACGCGGAAATATTTTTTTTAAAAAATATTTCCAGTAAACAAAACAGTAATTTATGAAATCAGATGAAAGGATTCGTATTCTTAGCGTAGTTAATAGGCGCGGACTCTGCCGAACAAAACCCTCCAGCTTCCATTGCCTCGCATGCACCAACCAAGGACGGACTCCCGATAGTCCACGATGCTACACACTCCAGAAGCCTTCATCTTCCGCACAATCCAGCACCTGAAACGAAATTCGTCCTCAAAAATTCCGTTGGTGGTATGGACAAATAAAACGAGTCGATTAGTTGCAAGTTTAATACTTTCTGCGACGTTTCCCGTTATTGTTTTTTCTGGGTGGGGGCGCCGCCCTGGAGCTCTTAAGGAGCAGCGCCACTGTTGTATGTATGTACGTGGCGCCACAGCCCGTGAGCGGGCTCAGGCCTACTAGCGAAGTCTCTGCCTCGCTGCTATGGATGAAGGGGGGCATATACTGGGACATTGCATGGAAAACGCACTCTATAGTGTTGCCTCGACCGGGAATCGAACCCTGGGCGGCGTAGTGGAAAACGAGCACGCTGCCTAATAGCTAGGCAGGAGGCCCAGCCACCGCTGTTAGGGACAAGTACGATCGTAATTTAATAAGCGTAAGTGGTAAGGTCCGATTAAATTAAGAAGGTGATTGACAGTTCTGTGTGACGTCAGGACGCCTCTCCCGTTTCCATGGCAGCTGCCAACCAGAGAGACAAAACGTGGCGTGTCAGGTCGCTCAGTTGCCACTGCCGAACACGGGGAACATTTGAGCGACTTCCCTGCCGTCGCGCTACCCGCGTTTCTGCCTGTGCTGCGCGCGCAATGTGTACTGCGTTGTGATGAGTTGCGTTGATGTTAGGCTTTTGTCGTATTTTTTTACACTTTAAACGTATTTTTTGAAGTGTTTGTTTTCGTGTCCCGGTAACACGTGCTCAGTGGTTTGCGACCTGGCAACGTCGCTCCCCTCCACTCACAAATGTCAATCACCTTCTTAATTTAATCGGACCTTAATTCAGAAGCTTTTCATGTTTCGCCCGCGATTCCGTCGTTCGGCCACATCGTGCGGTGTGGGAGCCCACGCGGTGCTCGGCTCGCCCGCCCGCGCCTGCGCCTGCGCCTGCCCCCGCCAGTGCACGTGAGGGCGCCAACGCAGCGCGTCCCTCGCCTCGCCTCGCCTCGCCTCGCCTCGCGTGCTTATGACCCATACAGCGGCGCCTCCGCGTTGCGGACGGCGAGTGTGGAGTGTTTCTTTCGTCGACCATCCATTTCGTCTTCGTCACCGTATATGTCACGCCATACATCAGTCGCTTCCCGCCGTATCAAACCTCTCTGTCCGTCTCTTTACTACGAATGTAGACACAGAACAAACAAGAAATTGGCGGAATCAACTGGTATAAACTGACAACCTATTTTAAACATTAAGTAAAAGGTATCGCCATAATCTAGAACCGTTATGTTTTAAAGAAAATTTGTTGATGGTTGGATGTAAACTTTTTAAAGAAATTATTTTTATTTAAAATGTATCGAATCACATCCGCTTTTCGACCTCTGGCCTTTAAAACGTTTAAGAATTGATCATGCTACGGCGTTATACTCAAGACTTGCGAACAGTCAAATTTTGATATTTTTGTTAGGCATGCTCCAATTACAATTATCTGTAAGCGATGATAAATGGTTTGGAGAAAAATAGGAATTGGCAGTCCGTTTAAGATTAAGAAATGATGAGACAAATCAAAACCAATTTAAAAACCATATGTAATAACAAGTAAAGTTGCTGCTCTCCGGTGTATCGCTGAGGCTAGAAGCGTTCAAGACAAATGGAAACTTTTACCGGAAGTTCAGCTTGCAGGTTTTTGTATTACAAGTCAGTAAAACTTCTCACCTTTTTTCTCCATATTATTCAAAAGAAAATACCCAACTCAACAACAAATTTATTTCCAACTGGTATTCAAAAAATTCTTATAAATACGCACAACACCACGTGAACATAAATTAGTGTCTCTAAATTATCAACTGTCTCACTATCTATAAATTCAACTCGCATAAAAAAACTTGCATTCACTTAATATATCCTCGATCTTCCCATCTTCGTCGTATTTGGAACGACCAATATTTTACACCTGATTAAATGAGAACAATAAAAGAATGCTATAAAGATCTGAACTTTAAAAAATTCGACTCTGGGTTGGCGGCTTTTACAATGAGAATCGCAGGTCCACAATTTTCTCTTATGAGGAAGGTGGATCCGGAACAATCCCTTAGTTCCGGAAAACTTTTTACAAGTGCATATTCCATTAATCGCGATTATGTCAAACCACAGACCGAGACTTATTATATAGGATATTGGTTGTCACGAAAGTTATTTAGCAAGAGAAAGCACATAAATGTTCTAAAAATGTATTTAAGTGGTTTAAATTGAAGTGTGGTCGCATCATGCGTAATATATAATTGGTTTTCACTTAATCGAAATATTTGCACATTTTTCTCAGAATCCTTGTAATTTATGATCAATTTTTTCTTATTTTCTATGAATCAAAACGAGTTTATTAGCTATAGAGCAATGTCGCGGCATGAAAAAATCCTAAGTAGTAGGAATTTTGAGTAAGTGTGACGCCAGCCGCATTCAGCTCGCGTCTTTCGGTTGCCCGAAGATAAAAACAAAATGTATCACACATTTTTGCCTATTACAAATACGACACTTCTTTGAATTTCTCTCTTCTTGTAATCTCTCTCTTTACTTACACTATTCGTGGTACTAAGTGGCTAGTTGGTCCTGAGAGAGGGAGGTCCTGGGTTCAAATACTGGCATTGGCAGAATTTTCGACATAGCTAGATAGCTAGGTCGAATTCAGTCGCTGTCTGGAGGAGAATGTTAGGGACTGGCTGCTCTGACAGGTAGTTTTCCGTAGTTTCTTCGATCAATACCAGACCGGAGCATTACCCTTGCAAACAGGCTACGGACCGCACGCAATTTTTCCTTCCTCTTCCTTGTCCTAACTTAGAGCTTGTCCCGGCTGGAGCGGTGCCCCGCTGGAGGGAGATACCCGGTTGGGGAAAACCCCGTTAGCCTGGTTGGAGTCCGTAGGTCGGGGCGCCGCTTCTCACCATCCACCCCACCGCCAACCCTCGAGGAAAACGCATGCACTGCACTTAGGGGACGGAACTTGGCAATTGATGTGCCTGGAATCAGTAATCAATGAATGAAAAAATTGAAATGTTGCCTTGCGCGAACTTCTTTTGCATTAATAACATTGGCTGTATAATTGAGTGCGGGAGCTGTGGGGCTTGGGCTTCCCTCCGCAGCTGAGCGCGCGCGGGCGCTGTGCGTGACGAGGCGCCGTCTGGCCCCCGGGCGCCCTCCGCCAATTAGCTCGAGAACGCCCTCCCTCCCTCGCCCGCGCCGCGCCCGAACCCACGCGCTCAGCTGCGAGACACTTCACAAAAATAACATTTCATCGCAAAAACGAGGGGACCAAAAAAAGGTCTCACTTCAAAACCACGCTTGGTTTTTCGGCTCTTTCCCCGGTCATTTGCTCTCATCTCTGACAGCATCACAATCTCAATAAACAAACCTATTATTTTTTCTTCGGGTAGAAAGGAAAGTTGTCGACAACATAGCACGTAGAGTTCAGGTTCTCAGTTGAGAAATTGTGAGGAATACCCCTTATATTTTACATAAATTCTGTCTCATAATAAAAGTTACAATCTTCTAGGTCTTGTATGAAGGCTGCAGAAGATCACTTTTTGTCAATGACCATGTGGTGGGAAACTGCCATTTTTATAAGCGTACTTTGCTCTATCCGAGAAAAAATCCAAAACCTTCTAGCCATTTTTGAGAAAATTATGAAAATTTCATGTAAGCTTCTGGTAAGCCTCCCCAATACAAATACTTCCCCCCACGGTGAGAGCGAGGTGTGGCCCGGAGGCCCATAGTGCGCACGTTCTGCAGTCGCTTGGAGAATGTCGCAGTGCAAGTTCAACGTGTTCATGTCTCGCATATCGATGATTGATTAACTGATGATTCCGAGCGCGTCAACGGCTAACGTCCTGATTCCCGTAAGTGTAGTACATGATTTCCTCCGCATGCGGCGGTGATCTTTCCTTGATGGATGGTAAGAACCGGCGCAGACGTACCTGTCGGCTAGAGGGGTTTCAGCACCGCCCCAGCCTAAACAAGCTCTAAGCTCCCATCAGTGTCCCGACATGTGTGGTAGAGTAGTGTCTATGTAAGTCAAGGGTGAGGATAGGGCAAGGAATGGGAAGAATAAAATCGCGCGGGGTTTGTAGCCCGTTTGTTAGGGTACCGTTCCTGCATTCGCCTGGTGTTGATAGGAGAAACCACGAAAAACTACAGATCAGAACATCCGGCCACTAGAATTCTCCTCCAGACAGAGTCTGAAATCGACCTAGCTGTACGGCTAGTGTCAAAATTCGTGCCACCGTCGGGACTCTAATCCAGACCCTCCCTGTCAGAGGCCCTGCAGTGACATCCGTTGATGCCGTAAGCCCTCTCCATACCATCTGAATGGGGCAGGAAATACGGGATGAAATGTTGTGATGCATAGGGGTGAAAGTATCCTCAATGCCACAACACCAGGGTAATCATCAATGCCCCAAACGGTATTGGAACCCACAGCCCTTCTGTCCGAGGTTGTCGCCAAACTGTCACTTAAGCGATCTCCGCCGTCCGAGTCGCTACGCTCGCCTAATTGAACGAGACGTCGTTGGCGAGGCGCACCGAGCGCGCTTCGACCCGCGGGCGGGCCATCCTCACCGGGGTTTCCGTGGTTTCCCTTGGTCATAAGGCGAATGCTGCGATCTGGGATGGTTAAAACACCCCACCTCCCACCTCCTACCATCATCCTAGTTCTCTCACCCCTCAGCACCCACCCCATCACTTCAATCATAATAATAATTCACAGCGGGGACAAAGCGGGGACAGCGGGGACAAAATTCTGGCCCTCAAGAAAATGTGCACAGATAAATTTCTTTCCCCACACGTCATATACAGTTTTTACTGTTTTTTTGACAAATAAATAAATAAATAAAGTTGCTCGCGTCCGTGGTGTACCACACGTGTCCCCGTGGGTGAGACTAAATGAGCAACAGCGATTCGCCACCTACGCGCTTCACCATTGCGAACGTGCGAACCCCACACGCTGAGGGAGAACTTCACGTCTATTCTGGACAGCGCGTCACCGAACGGCTCACATGCCAAGGGTGGGCGTAGCTAAAGCACACCGACAATCTTTGGCGAGGCGCTCCCGACCGCTCCCACGCAGCGCTCCCCGCCCGCGGTGCCCGGCGCAGCGCGCTCGCACGCGCACGCGCAAGCGCGGTGCGTGGTGCGTGCGTGCACGCGCGTGCCGCGATGCGATTCTTCCTGGCCATCGCGTGCGCCGTGAATGCACCGCCCCTGCGGAACGCTACGTTCGAGAACAATGCGCCCACCCAGCCACGTGGAGGAGGAACAGCGTGTTCGGCCTTTGTGCTCCTAGCGGAGCTGCACATTCCGCACGATACATGGAGAGATGCGAGTATTTAAGTCGCATTACGTGCAGCGAATACACAGGAGGAAGCAGATTAATAATTCGCTGCTCAAAGGACAGGTTTATTTACTTATTCTCTAGAATAATAAATCGTTCCATTAAAATTAGAAAAAAATAAAATCTCGCTTTAATATTAAATTATTATACATTATCATTGTGTATTTACAACACAATTTACTAACGTAACATCATTATCAAGTTATGTAGAGAGGTGAGCCACTTTATCTCGAATAAAATAAATGACAACACAAAAAAGGAAACAACGAATGATAACGAAGCATAACAAGAGGAGGTGAAGTGGGTGTATGCTTTTTGGACTGATACATCGATGAAAGAAAATATGAACTGGGAAATGTTATTGTCAATTAGAAACAAATTATGTAATTTTTTAGAAGAGTTTGTGGCAAATTTTGAGACATCAGAACAACGGAATAAATATATAATACATTTTAAAGAAACAATATATTTCTAGAAACAGATGGATCTGTCCAATTGGGATGCAGTTTATGAAATGAATTAATTGTTTAGGTATTATAACATGAATGGGAAACGCAAAATGAGAGAGAGAGAACGCCCTACAGCAGTGACAAGGAATGACGTCGGAGCTTTTGTCTCCTCCGAGATGAGGCCCTCGGAGAAGCGGCGCGAGCAAATGGGGGAGGGGAGGGAGGGCCTTTGCCGATGTTTCGGGCAACATGGGAGGGAAACCATCTTCACCCGTCAACTTCCTTTCCGTTAGCGAAGAAAGGTATCCTTTTGTAGATACTGGAACAATGCCGAAGTGTTTAGTGTGTTCGAAAGAACTGCAGTACGTTAAAAAGCCTAACATGCAGATGCATTAAGCAACTTTGCGACCCAGAGAAATCTGCGAAATTAAAATAAATTCTGAGAATTGACATAGCTCGCAATCACGGAATAAGTAAAGGAATTTGAAGATTATGGAAAAGATACTGAAAATCACGAGCATTTATAACATTCTCAAACAACACTGTACATCAAAAATAATCAAGCGAGTCAAAATTCTTTTACCTATTTGTCGCCTCTTTGTTAACATTAATTATTGTTTCATAACGAACGAATTATTTCTATTATATACTACTGTATAAAATATTATTGCCCCAAAATGTGAAAACTATCTTTTCCAAAAATGTTATCCAATAGAAGAATGGAAGTGGAATAACAGTACGGTTATAATAAGGAGTCAGATACTGTTTTGAGTTTTGTAATAATGTATGATCTATTGTATAATCTTTCACATTGTTATTAAATAATAAACATTCTATATAATAATTTCCAGTTAAAAATCGTAATTATCGATTTTCCAAGCGAGCCTTTTCCCCCACTTCCGTACGATCTTTAGAACACTGTGCGCTTGCGGTGGCGACGGGCTCTACGTTTGCTCGGTCGGTCGGTTCGGAGCCAGAGAGCAGATTTCTGTGACCTCACAGAGCATTCAGTTGGCAACCATTGCTCTAGAGTTTTGTGGGAGTCTGGAGTAGACACGCACAAGTCGTAGAAACCTAACTAGTAAGTATTGAGAATTCGATCGGAGAGTCATAAAACAATATACGGGAATAGTAAAAGAAATTTCTAAAAAGTGGTATTACTCTTAGTACATTTTAGGCAACGTAAATTATAAACAAAGATGTGGATCAGAGTACGTAAAATGGATATACATGGTTGGTGACGACGAGGAAGAATAATATGGAATGAATATTGAATAAAATGACAGCCAAGCACTTAGACTAGCGCTGAACAAGGGAGGGTATTTCTATTAATTCTATGAAGGAGTTTTGTAATACACTACAGCGAAAATTAAAAGTTCCGTGATTAAAATGATTATGGAAGCAAAGATTTGCATGATAAAATAACAGTTTAATACGAATGAGTATTAATTTGATTTGTGCAAACAGGACTTGATTTCTGGCGGAACGCGACGGAACGGCGTTCCGGTACCTCGGGAATAATTATTAAATTTTACTATAAGTATATAACTATTTCTATTAAATTAATAATTGATTCGGGGCGCCTTCTGGGAAATAAAATTTTATAAATCAAGCACTGTGTATAAATGAGAATTGATCGTTTCTGTTTATAAATTGTATTTTGGGGGGCGGTACAGTGTACATGTAATTCATGTTGTTTATAATTAAATGTTACCCAGAAAATTTTATATTTAAAGAGTCTCAACTGATAAAATTTGTAATATTATGAAATTGAATAATTATTAAATTTTTGAAAGATAGTACATTTATACACGTAACAATTTAGTTTGCATGATTGAAAAGGACGATACGGCTACGTTTCATTGAATTAGTTGGTATAAGGGAATTTTCTGTTTGTTTGTTTGTTTGTTTATTTAACGTCGCATCGACTACTGGGTCATTAGCGACTCAGAAAAAATACATTATAACAGTAATTCATACATGATTAATTGAGGTTTACAAATTCAGTACAATATACAGTAATTCACAATAATTGTTAACAGGATTGCAAAAAACGAAAGAGTAGTAACAATAATACTTAGTGAGACATGCAAACAAAAAAACAACAACAAAAAACCAAGATCAAAACAAAGTTCAAATTTGGCTGAAAATTCCACTCTCCTTATAGAATTGTAAAATTCTTTCTTGATACTTCTCAGATTCAAGTATACATTCCAAACTTGTGTCGTGAAGATATCTCTGCCTGATATGTTGGAAAGTAGGGCAATGATTGACTATGTGAGACAGGGACCAAGCCGTATTGCACAGGTCACATGATGGAGGATTGGATCCGTCAATCAAATATAGATGGCTTAGCTTACAGTGACCTGTTCGTGTTCTCGTTATGACCACTTGTTCCTTTCTGTTGAGCTTTTTATTATGTTTCAGTCTTTGAAAATTGGTTATGTTTTTATGAAGGTCGCTTCTTTTAAGCGTAGTCCATATGGAGAACTATTTTTCTTCTAATATTTTTCCAATATGTTTCACTAGATCTTGGACTGTATTCGAAATTGCCAGTACAGTGTTTGGGGAAATCAGTTGTACTTCCACTAACTACTCGGTCAGTTTCCGTCTGCATTTCTGTATCTTGATTCATATTCCATACCAATATTACTTCTTTACCTAATGTGGTAATGCCATGATACAGTTCTTGAATTGTAATAATCATTTCACTGGAAGTTTCGTTATTGTTGATGCTTTTTATTGCAGTGCGGGAATTTGAGTATAAAATGAACTTTGAGTGGTTACTATTTTTAATAAGTTTCATGGAGGTCAAGAGGGCGCATAATTCGACAGTAAGATGGCTGGCATAGTAGTTAAGTTGGTGTTTCACCGATATATCTTTCGTTACCACTGTTGCTTCTGTTCCATGTGTAGTTTTAATTGCTTTGGCATAAACAGGATAAAACATGTCGTAATTGTTGGTCGGTGCCGAGTTTATCTCAGATGTTCCATTTCTTTAATGAGCGCCAGATGATAAGTCTACTGAAATATCCGAGATTATCCAAGGAGGGATTTTGTAATTTCTCTTCTTTTCTACTTTTCTGTGATCGAAATTAAGTTCTCTAAGTACTCTTCTAGTGTTTTCATACAAAGGTATAAAACGCGAATGCTCTATGTACTCTTGTTGTTTAGGATATATGTCCTGTACTATGATTGGATTGATGGACGTGGCTGCTTTTAAAGCATATTTGATTATTAGTTCCTCTCTGCGATGAGATAATGTGGGTTCATTTGCTTCAATCAGTATGCTTCCGATGGGACTGGTATGGAAACATCCGGTGCATATTCGGAGACCTTGATTATGGACTGTATCCAGTTTTTTAGGTCACTTTTACCAGCAGATCTGTATATTATTGATCCGTAGTCTATTTTGGATCTCACAAGTGCTTTGTATGTTAATAATAGCAATTGTCTATCAGCTCCCCAGTTGTTGTGTGCCAGGCATTTAAGTATGTTGATCCTCCTTTTACATTCGTTAATAGTGTTCAATATGTGCAACTTCCAGGTCAGTTTAGTGTCGAAGTGCATTCCTAATATTTTGGTACTGGTGACAAAGCTCAGGATCTGATTACCAATTTTAAGCGTAGGTAAGTTGTTAATTTTCTTCTTTGAAAATATAATACACTCCGTTTTCTGAGGTGCAAATTTAAACCCTGATTTGAGTGACCATTCATAAATACTATTTAATGCGATTTGCATAATTTCTTGGCTTGAGTTAATATTTCTTCCTTTACAAATCATAGTAATATCATCGGCGTATTTCCTAATGATAGTGGGTGGTTTGATTTTTTCGTCCGCGTCATTTATTGCTAGTAGGAAAAGTGTAACACTTATGATGGATCCTTGAGGTACACCGTTCTCTATTCTTTTCTTCATAGATAATGTTCCATTTGCTCTCACTTGCATGACTCGATCTTCCGTGAAATGTTTGATAAACTGAAACATGTTGTCTCGAACTCCAATTTCGCTCAACTTCTGTAGGACTCGATGCATCCATACCATATCGTATGCCTTTTCGATGTCCAAGTTGACTGCTAACACATGTTGTTTGTTGGCAAAAGCTTCTTGAATATAGGTATCTATGCTTACCAGGTGGGAGGTCGTTGAGTGTCCTGGTCGAAATCCAAACTGATTGCTAGATATTATATTCTTGTAATCGAGATACCATCTGAGCCGACGATTAACAATTTTTTCCAAAATCTTGCACATATTGCAAGTCAATGATATGGGCCTGTAATTACCACTTAGTGTTGGGTCTTTTCCGGGCTTCGGAATGGGGATCACAATAGCCGCTTTCCACATTTTGGGAATGTCTTTTCTATCCATATATAGTTGTATATTTTTAGTAGTATATCTTTCAAGGGAATTTTCTGTTTTTGAATCTTTATGAGAAATTCCGCTGAAATCCGGTACGGGCAGAGTTTTTGCCGCACCACAATAATTATAGTAAATTTCTAAGATTGATATTGTGCCTTTCCCCAGATAATTATTTTGTGGGCTAACCGAGAAAATGAAAATGAAGGAAAACCGAAAATTAATAAAAATGAACAATCCGTGTTTTTTTCAAATAGAAATGAATATCATTTGTGGAGAGGTCACGAACCAATGCAATTTATTATAAATAGTTGCTCGACGACTGTTAAACGGAAATATCTGACCACTTAGACGTCCATTTTCTTTCTCATTCTTATTAATCTACGATAAATAATAATTTATTTTTCCGTCTCCTTCACTTTAGTAACTCTCTATACAACTAATGGCTACAATATATTTTCTTAGGGAACATGGATTATGTAGTGAGCGGTTAGGTTCAGTGTATCATCCATGGCCATCCCATGCGAGGCCAACTTCTCAATTCATGTAATAAATCGAAGTAGCTGTACGAATATTTTGAAAGGAAAATTATAAATATACAATTTACGAGGCAGATATAAAATCATACTTCCAATTTTTCTAATTGTCCAATTAAGTATAAATGTATGACCAAGGATGTAGTAGGCATTACTCTAAACCAAACTAATCATGTTCAAAATGAGATTTAAGTATTGAATAAGCATACAGAGTAAACGGAACAGACACTCACAGACAGTGATTCAGAGTGACAGACAATCCGACAGACTGACATTCAGACACACAAATCAATACTTATTTCGATGTTAATAATTTGCCCGCCGAATTTCGATCTTTTGTAGTTAATTACTTCAGAAAAAAATTTAAAAAATTGTCCGCCGTTGATTGGAGACCTCCCGTAAGGCGGGGAGAGTGGAAGGTCCAGAACGGTATAATTTTGTAGGATTACGCCCTAAGAAACATCTGCAGATTTCCAGGAGCTTGGAAAGATTTGCGGCGTGTCCATGCACCGTTTAAGAGTAACGCTTGATCGTACGCAGGGAAGAAGTTTCCTTGAATGTTGTGTGCGGCTGAGGTCAACCCCAGGGCAAAGAGAGTCGGGGCGCCCTCGCACAGAGCGCCTCGCAGCGCGCGCCGCAGCAACAACGCACCACCAAAAACGAGCCAGCAAGGCAAAATGTATGGTGAAGACTGCACACGTTTCGTCTGTGGATTAGTCTTCATTTATGGATGTACGTACGTATTTAGCATTTAGACTTTTGCCAGCTAGAGGTGTTCTAAGACCTGCGGCCTCTTCTTGTTCCCTATAAACGCCTGGGGGTGGGGGAGACACGTGGAGAGCACGGCGCATTCGTGCTTAGCCTTGCCTGAGCTCTTCTGTCGTCACACGGCTGTAGAAACACGATTCTAATAGAAAGCTGCAGCTCTGTTTTTGCTCCGACAGGAACTCGCTCCCGGGATCGCACCAGGGAAAGCTAGCACGCTGTCAAAGAGCCGCCAGGAGGAGATTAGTCTTCATCAGTGCTACAAATTGAACAGAAATTAAGAATGGAAACAAAAAAAAGCACAGGATGAAAAAGTACGTCAAAATAACAATTTACCTGCAAGGAAACTCAAACTACACAAAAATTTAACATCACTAAAGCTATAATTAAAATATTGCATTAAACCTCAACAAGATGGGATGAGATTCAAGTATAGTGTTACGACAGAAGTACCGCTGGGTGGAACCGACGAGGTTACGACGAGGTTATTGTAAGGAGAAAACTGAAAACTAAACGGTTCCTTGGAACAACATTATTAATGCAAAAATAGATCAAAGCCACACGTAAGAAAATTCATCAAAATTTAGAAGCCAATCCTTGTACAATATTTGAGTAACTCCTCGAGCATGCGGATGTGCAGATATGCGGTTCCGTTACTCATGACAAGATTCAAAGAAATTTACAAAATACTTGTTTTTTTTCACGTTTTGGCGCTGCGATCTTACTATGTTGTGAATTAAACCAACGCCACCTAAATAGATCCATGTAGATCGCGTTGATTAAATTCCAGTTCCCAAAGGCATTTTTCGCTCAATACGTCATAATTTTCTTTCGCGACATAGGCAATACTGATGTTGACATCTTTAAGCGAACAAGTGAAGTTAATTCGAACAAATAAATCGCGCATCATATTTCATTTTATATAATTTTTATCTGTAGACCTATTACTATATTTTTAAAATAAATTTGCAAAGACCTGCGAATAGTATTGCCTTGGAACTTGTTAAATTTGAAGAATTTCAAGTGTCAATAGTTAATTTTTTTTGAATATACATATATACACACGCAAGTGTCACAATTACTACTTCTTTCTAATAGCCGACGTTCTAAAGATTCTGGGGGAGAGAGCGCCTGCAGTGGCGGGTGTGGTAGTGAAGATGGAGGGGCGGCCGTGCAGGAGGATGCGACGTGGGCATGGTTGTGGCGGAGGTGGAGGTGGAGGTGGGTGCCGTGGAGAAAGGGGGCGGGGTCGTGTAGATTAGAGCCCTGAACTTGAGAGTGGTGAGGGTGTATTTCCAGTGATTTCAAAACTGTAATATTAAAGTTACCGAAGGATGATGAGCATGTTTTCTTAATATTGAGGTATTGTTTATAATGAAGAAATCCTATGCCTCTGGGATGCAAGTGGAAAGAAGGGAATGGATGATTGATGGCTTGTTCCAATGGGAATCTAAAGGCATCAAATGTAGTTGAGCCAGAAGTATCTCCACCTCCGCCCTGCACGCTTATCCTTCGAAAGCCAGTTCGGGCAGGCTGACGTGAGATTGTTTCAACTCGGTGATGTTGGGAGGAGCCTTTTGGCTTCACAACCCAATAGTATTTCTAAAAGTCAGAAATTCAATTTAATTACAAGAAATCTCACAATTTTTATTTCGCTCTCATTCTTAAAAAGCTGACGGTTCTATTTTCCCTCAACATTCTTACATTTCAGTGAAACATTGTATATTAGCAACGTTTACCTCAGCTAATATTTTTATTATAAAGATCTATTACAGTAATAATAATTTACGAAAATTAGTTTCCAAGAGGGTGAATTCAGGTATGTTGTAGGTTGAATGAATATTGAATTATGCTTCCTACATTCATATTGCCACACTATTATCTGGAGGCTCAGATCAATGTCGCTCCTACAGCATTTCAGCAATATCTGTAAAACAGGAGGTCCCTGCTTCGCGAGGAGGAAAACTCGCAGCCGAAGGAGAAGGAACTTTGGAGGCGGCGTGTGGGGCGGGCGGCGGGCGGCGCGCGCTGCCGAAAGAGACTAACTCGGAAACGTAATATCTGTTTACCTGCGAGGCTGCTATAACTCGGCATCGCCGTGACGGGTGGGTCGCGATTGTATCGACCGGGGGGGCGCGCCTTAATAACCCGCGACGGCCCCGAGGGCAACCGCCCCCTCCCCCCTTCCCCGTCAGCGGACGTCGACGAGCGGTACGCCACGGGGCAGGGCCGCGGAACCGCACGCCGCGGCGCCGCCAGGTGCAGCTCTGAAAGGAAGAAACGACGTCGCTCACGCGCATCTGCACACGGCTCTTGGCGAACCCTTTCGGAACGCGAGACGATTTTGGAGAAACGCATTCAGTCGGAAACTATGAAACGAATAATACTTCATTGTTTACAGGAGAGCAGAATATTTGTAACTAATTCTGTACCAGCCTCGGCGTCCCTTGCTGATGGGCGCTATGTCCGCTCATTGCATTGCGTGTATCATGTAAGCAACTACTGTGAACTGAAATTAAATTCTTCAGATGCAGGTAACTGCATTTCATTGCTTTTGAAACACAGAATGAATCAAAGGACATGTTCATTAAGAGAGACACGAACTCCTGTCATCAGTATTCTCAAGAACAAGGTAAATTACACATACTCCTTTACTACGCTCATGCAGGCACACCCTAAAGTCATAATGAGCAGTAATTGTACGTGCATGTTCATTACTCACAATTACAGCCTCACAATGAACAAATATGCGTCTTTAATGAGAAGTGGCGCTATCCAAAAGTCGTCCGAGAAACGGTAGACCAAACATCAAAGATATAGCTAAACAGTTAAAATGGTTGATGTACATCTAAAAGGAAAATGTCGAAGATATTGTTAAATGACCGCTAGACTTTGAAAAAACTTGCGCATAGTTTCCATCGTGGTCACTGCGTCTATGGAAAGCGCATTCAGCTATCTCACTCGTACATCTTGCATCAAGCGGGTCTTCACTTAAAAACTCGCTCAAATTTATAATTGACAAAAAGACAGGAGAGTTCAAAGTCTAAACTTTATCATCTACCTTTCCATTCATAATTTGCTTACTTATTATCAACACGCATACGTTACTTATTATGTATTTAGCAGCGACACTTTACTGCTTGTGTCGTCTGTCGCAAATCCTTCCACCATGTTTTCTTACCCTTCCACGTTTCTTCATCCATGTTTCTCGCCCCCATGGATTCATTTATCTGATTCAAATATCTAAAAATATTACGCAGGGTCTCCCTTTTCTTCTTCTTCTTCTTCTTACTGGAATCCATTCGCAAACTTTCAGAGGTAGTCTTTCATCCGACATTCTCCTTAGATGATCATACCATAACAGTTGTTTTTCAAACTGGTCAGTAAGACTTATTGATACATTGTATATTGTCGTATAGCATGAATTTCCGAGGAGATGGTACAATGCACATAGTGTCTTGGCCGAAAATTTCAAGGTCGTCATCGGGTCCATTCGATACATTTGTCTTGATATGTAATAATGATGGTTACTACGACTATTCCGTTCGTGAAATTAAAGTACACGTATAAAACGCCCCAATCAGGGCGTTGTATCTAAAAAAAATTATAGTTTTTTCTATCTGATTTTTCTTACCGCTCCTGCCTACGACTGCGACTCATTTATCTTAGGAGGCAGTATGTATCGATCCCGTTGACGTGCAATAAACCGCGTATGCACTACTCGTATAACATAACCTCTTTGATTTTAATACAGCTTTTAGTTATTTCCAGTATTTGGCATTTTGGAACTCTGTTGGACGTAATTTCACTCGTCACTATTAATGGTCCTGTTAAATACCATTCGCGCTTTGGAAATTCTCAAATAAGAGCCCTCCGCGCTTCGCGAGTCAGGGATTGAACGACAATTTCCAAAGAACTCGTTCTATTACCAGCAACAAAGTGAGAAATAACTATGAACATGGTGAAGATATCGGAATGAGAGAAAACGAGGAACGAAAGGACGCCGAGGCAACCTGCCGGCGACCCAGTTTGTTCACCACAAACTCCTCTCGAATCGTTGGAAGTCGAGCCCAGCGTCGGGGGTGGAAGGTCTGCAGTGGGTTGCATCTTTGTTGCACCCTTTTCGCTGCTCTGATCGGTAGTTTTTCATGGTTTCTCCGAACAATACCAGACGAATGCCGGAGCAGTACCGTAACAAATGGGCAACGGACCGCGCGCGATTTTTCCTTCCTCTTCCTGGTCCTATCCTCACCCCTTACTTACACATGCACACTACACTACCATACATGTCGGGAGATCGGGCGAGAGCTTACTTGGGGTGGTACCCCGCTGGTGGGCGATATCGAGTTGTGGGGAAACCCCGTTAGCCGACGTTAGGTCGGCACCAGATCTTCCCATCCAACGGGGAAAGATTACAGCCACCTCTCGGGAAAACACGTTCACCACACTTAGGGGACTAATGACCTGAACCGTTGACGCACCCGAAATCGCTTATCCGGAATCCGGCGGAATGAGGGGCAACGACATCCCGGCAGTGGCACATTTTATGAGGTTCTGAGTCGATGGTTTCTTGTAAGCGGTTCATAACACATCTCTTTCCTTAATATATTACAGAGCGAGAGGGGTACTTTTATGTGATAAAAACACCTGCGTGTTTCTTCCATCCTTTATTGTTTGTATTAGGAAGCATATATTCCCGTACATCGTTTTCTTTTGTAATTTTTCAATTTCCTCCCAGCCTGTGTATCATCGGAACGTAGTGTACATATGGAGAAGTTAAAGCGCTGTTGTGGACTCGAGAAGTCATTAAAGTTATTTGCAACATCTCTGTAATTCTGCGATCGGCTGTCAGCCTGAGGTTCTGATAGCCTAAAGTTCTGGTGGCCGAATGTCCGGCACCATCGTTCAGGCCGCGCTCGATACAGAACTCTGGTAAAACGCTCTCCAATTCCGTCAGATCACTTTCAGTTCAGTGCAGTTCATTTCCGTGTTTCGTCCTTTGGATCCAGAATAGTAGATTTTTATTCGACAGTACTTGAAATATTGTCAGCACTTCGATTCACTACACGCACAACTTTATGGACATGATAGCAGGAGAGAAATGATCATGAAACGGCTGGGCAATAACGAAGTCTTTCTCAGATAAATGGCAAAGAAAACCTTTGAAACTAACGGAGAGGACGGTGGTGAGAGTTGTCCGCAGGAAATGAATCATCCTGTAAATAGGATACTCTAAGAGTTGGTCTCATCCCCATTCTCGACGTGGAGAAGAAACGCAGTTGTTACCATGCCAACATATCTTTTACTTATCCAAACGTTTCAAAGCGGTTCACGGGAAGAAAGAAAAGGCTTTCCGCCACCACAAAAGCCTTTCTTCCTGCTGGCAAAGGGCCGACGCGGGCGGCGTCGGGGGGGGGGGGGAGGCTCTGCGGGCGATTAACGCCGCCGCCGCCGCCGTCTGATTTATCGCCTGAGAGTCGAGGCGCCGCCGCCGCCATTGCTGCCTTCGTTGCCGCTTGGCGTCGCACAGCGCAACAAGTTGCGACCGCTTCAAATTGAGGTGCCACGCCGAGAGCGGCTACTTACACGCGAAACTTACATACTACGAAGCGCTTAGTACGAAAAAAACCAGCAGTTGATGACAAGAATATCGCACATTCCTAAGTCCGAATTGAAAAAATGGGACAGAGCTAAGTCCGAGTCAAGTACAATGTGTACTTTGTGTTTACTAACTTTTTCTGTGGTACATTAACCTAACCATCACAAAGATACGTCGGTGCACAAGAAAAACGAAAGAAAATCAAAGTCATTCTTCTGTCATTTTCCAGGGGAACGTTGCTATTTTGTGAATTATCTTTACGAATATTCAACTATAGTAAAAACATACTCTGTTCTAAGCCTATTTTTCACTAAACCAGAAAAATTAACGAGTTTTTTTATTTGTCACATTTTTTTGTGCACCGGAGACAAGAGGAAAATGTAAACGTGACCAGGTGATCTTCTACAGAAACGCCCTTTCTTAACCTACTCGACTTGAATTCTGGACAAAATTCAAACTAGAAATAGCATTTTTGCAAATCATTCAAAGAGTTGAAATTCGCTGATCCTGAATCAAATTACAGTTTCTACGAATTATTTGTCCTTAGCAACAGTGCTGGCTTGCCATTAACCGTTCGGGGTTCCCAACGAGGTAGACATCGACCTCCTAGGGGGCGGATGATATTTTGAAGGTCATGAAGGGAGTGCTTGGCGTTTGAGAGACGAGTATGCACCGATGACTGATCGATGTACTCAAAGATGACATTGATTACAAAAAATATTTATGAAGTTATTAACTATTCATTTCCTGTTGTTCAATATTTTGTTTCTTTTATGTTTTGATTAGGGGGCGATTTTTAATGAAATGTTATTTATTTCACGTTAGAAAAATAGGGGGGGGGAATTTGGGATAGAAATTTATTTATATTATGACAAAAGGAAATGACCCATTTTTGTACGTCATTTTTTCCATTTTTCGTCAATATTGGCTAAAAGTAATTTTTTACCCTTTTCGTCAATTTTATCGCATTTTCGCTGATTTGATCGATTTTAATGTCATTTTAATTGTACTTTCTTCAAATAATATTTACGATACGCAATAAATGTACTCCACAGAATTCCTGAGTGCCTATACCTGGTAGCCTATTCTATTTCTTCGCTCAGACGTTGTAATGTCTATCATTGTGAGTCTGTAATCTAAGGTTCCTGTGACGCCTGTCAGCGCCATTGGTTGTTCAGTGGATTTTGGAATAACTAAAGACGGAGATTTCCTGGAAAAGAACAGTGCAAAACAAAAGTTTGAAAGCTGAGTGCACTTGACCAAATAGAAGTTTTGTTATTGTGTCAGTAACCCAACAACTTGAGTTGTTCATCTGAATTGGTTTTGATAACATTTTTACGTCATTTTTCATTACTTTTAGGGTCTTTTAAAAACATTTTATTCATATTTTTTGTCGATGTTTTAGGTCATCGAAATCCGCTCCCTAGTTACGACCTAACAAATTAAAAATTTGCTCGTCTTGGAATTTAATATCAGTCACGCGAATGACAATCGAACTTTGGTGCAATTAGAATCCGGGATTTTGCTACTGAGAACTTGTTCAAACCTAATATATTTTTCTAAAACTTTTTTCAAGTTCGTTGTCTAAATTATCTTTAATTTATCATTCTGTGATCATTTGTGCTAAAAATACGAAGTGTGCTGTATGTTATGGAGAAATATGTAAATGAATCAGTGAAGCAAATTATTCTTTTTAAAATGGGGTCGATGACAGAAAATGATTGATGAACCCTGTACCAGATCGAGGGAACCGCAAAGAGTGTAATCAATAAAATACAAACCACTCTCTAAATTATGAAAAAACTTGTAAATTCATCCTTATTTATTTAAAACAATGATTTTTTAAAATTTGTTCATCAATATTTTGTTAATGTTCAATCTAATATTTAGCTTACAGATTGCAAGTATTTTAACTAACTTTCTGAGTGCTACATTCTCGTACAAGAAACGCAACATAAAACTTCCAGAGCCAGAGCTACAGATTACACTAAAAAAATGTTTAGAAATTAATTCAGTGAAATACTCTTCGCGACGACACGAATTTGTTTATTTGTTTATTTGGTCGAAAAACGGTTATAAGCTCGACCAAGCGAAGAATGAAAGGGATGATTGCGGCGCGTCGTCGAACTAACAATGTAAACAGGAGTCTATACAGTTTCGATAACAAAAGTCGCGAGGAGCATGAAGCGAGTTGTTTATCGGTGTATATTTGGGACACTTCGGTGACACTTCGCGGGCAGGAAAAACATCTTGCATATAATGTTATTAAATTTTGTGATAGTGAAAAAGACGGACCTAAAATACCTCTAGGAAGCACAATCTAACGCGCAGCAGCAAGCTTAAAGATATGTGAAAACACGATACGCAAAATTAAAAAAGAAGAATGTGAAATTGAGAGACATGAGTTTTTGATAACATCGCCGAAATGATCAAAAGTGAAACCAAAAGAAAAATTATGGATGAAATGAAATGTTATGGATGAATTCAAACTTTTTGTATTCTTCTTCACTCATCTTTCTTTTCTTTTTTTTTTTTTGACTTTATGCGATTTACGAGGTATGCAATGAAGTACCAAAACATTAAATTTACTGTCATAAGTATTAAAAATATTCTTCATTACAACATTTTGGATCATATTATAGGAATGATGATATCCAGAAAAAAAACTGATAAAAGAGCAAAACAAGCGATATTTGTAGGTTATTCGAAAAATAGAAAAGCTTATCTTTTTGATATAGAAGATATAGAAGATAAAAGAATACATGAGAGTATAGATGTAATATTCTTAGAAAATAAGAAAGAATTAATAAAAGAAAAATATTGTCATTAGAAAACTTTAATTGGTTTGCAATTTCTAATAATAAAGAACCATCGACTAATGAAACAAATATCGAAGATACAAATGTTGAGGAATATTGATTACTGTGGTAGTTGCTTCTTAAATAATAAGAATTTGATTTGGTTTATATTCTGAGTAACTACTTAAGTTAAATTAAATGATTTACAAGTAAATGAATGTTACAGTACAAATTTTCTGCTCATCAAAGGAATTCAATCAAAATTGAATCATTCTGCAGAGAAAAATAAAATTTTATTTCTTCCAATATGAGGTGCAGAATGAACAAATACAGTTTATATATTAATTGGAAAGATACCAGATTTGTGACCAAATAAATCGCGCTTTTCCCGAAACACTTTGGAAGGGTCCCATTTTTAATTTGATTTGATTGTTCTTATATCACCGTCTCTGTCGCTTCAGCTGTAAACATAGACACTGGCGCACTCCGGTAAACATCATTCTCAACTTGGTCGAGTTAAAACTGTGTATGACGTATGGGGAAAGAGATCTTCTGCGCCCTTTTTCCTTGAGGACCAGAATGAAAAACAGCATAAAAACAACGAGATTAGCAACATTTGAAAAAACTAGACATTTTCGTTCCCGAGTTATAGAAAAACAATTTCAACGGTAAATGAACTGCTGATTTGGTTTTTATGCATCGCTAACAAAATAGTAACGAACAACAGTCCAACTCCCATGGGAGTGGTGCACCAGTACAAGCAAAAGGAGTGCTCAACAAAACGTGCGCACAGTGAAGTTACAACAGAATTTCTTTTGATGTCCATTTTACTCAATTCAAAGAGACTTGCAGGATGTTTGCAAACCAATAAACAAAACACTATCTCTCTCTGTTAAACATCCACGATATGTTTCGAATGAGGTATTTAAAAATAATTGAAAATAATGTAGAGCGTTTTTTAATACACGCATGCGCATCGCAACTTTGAAAGTACTTTTTCTACTTGAATCCCGTTCGCCTATTGCTAGTAAAGCCCTGATACTAGAATATGTTTTGGCTTTATTAATCCGAGTGGCGTAAGCCGCTTGTGAGGAGCAAGGATGGGACTTACTCCTGCGCCCCAGTCTGCATTGACTGAGATGAAGAGCGCAATCGCATGATATACCTTGCGTCAGGAAACCACATACAAATAGATTCCAGAGAGTGCCTTATGTTTAATTTTATTCATTGATTGACTGATTAGTGATTCCAGGCGCCTCAACTGCTGCGCATTTGTCTCGTAAGTGCACGCTTCCATCGCGATAGCGAGATCAGGTAAAGACCTACGTCGGCTTGCGGGGATTTCCCCACGCAGGTATCTCCCAACGCCCCAGCCGGGACAAGCTCAAAGCGCCCCACTGGTTTCCCAACATGTGTGGTGGTGTAGTGCATGCTAGTGTAAGTAAGTGATGAGGAAAGGACAAGTAAGAGAAAGGAAACATCACGCGCAGTCCGTGGTCGTTTGTTAGGGTACTGCTCCGGCATTCGCCTGGTGTTGTTCGCAGAAACCACGGAAAACTACCGATCAAAGGAGTAGGTAGCTAGAATTCTCCTCCAGACCGCAGCTGATTTCGATCTAGCTGACAAGCTAGTGTCGAAAATCCTGCCACCGTCGACACTCGAATCCAGATCCTCCCTGTCAGAGGTACTGCAGTGACGTCTGAGCTTCCCTTGCCGGTCTTGTCTTTAACACATACAAATTCTCGGCCGGAAGTGAGCTCGCGTATCACCGATACTCTCGACTACGAGGGTCGTTACACGAGTATTAAACATTTTATGACGTCCTTACTGATAACTGTGTTGTATCAATTCCAATACTATTGACGTTGACCGAATGAACGTGAATAGCTTGGGACAACGTTGCATGCCTCGCGTGATGAGGCGGGCGGTTGACCTCAAAGATCCCAGTTCGACGCTCGTGAGCGGCGCACATCAGTCAGCGGCGGCGGCGGCGGCGGTGGCCCTTGACGTGCTGGAAAGCGATCCAGGCGCCTCGCTCCCCCCACCCCTCAGCCCTCGCCCCTCCCCTTGCGACCCCCTGCCCCTTCCACCCCATTCCGCTATGCCTTTCTGTTCACCGCCCCCCCCCCCCCAGGAGGCTTCATCCTCTCATTAGGTTTCTTCCCTTCCTGCATTGGCCAGATTTATGTAATACAGCAACGTTGGGCGCAGGGATCTCGAGGGATCCAGAAATCTCCTTCGCGGTGCCCTGTATCCTGTTTTTGTCTAAATTACACAACATTGAACAGGGCTTGATTTCTGGCGGAACGGCGTTCGGTTCCTCGATAACAAAATATTAAATTATATTATAAATGCATAACTATTTCTCTTAAATTAAGAATGAATTTGGGGCGCGTTTCGGAACCAAAAATTTTATAAATCAAGAACTAACATTGAATGTAAAATTCTGGAGAGAATTAATAACAATCTTTATGACAAAGAAAGCTGAAATATTTATAAAATGATACGCTATTTACAAAAATTACATAATTATAGAATAATTTAAATATATTTCGCCAGTTTACAAGAAAAGCGTCATTTTTTAGTCAAGTTAGAAAATATGTTTTAGAATACTGTCCATTTTTACCAGAAAAAATCATGAAGGTTTACACGAGCCTGAGTATGTATCCAGCCTTATCCAAATCAAATTAAAATCAGGGATGGTGATGATCGTGAGCAATCGCGTTATCAAATATTTCAAATTCGATATCCTAGATTGAGATGAGCACATTTTGTCCATTCTTTGTATGTAACACTTTCACGATGACTTGTGTAAAAGCAGTTCGCAAGAGGGGGATATCCTGCTCCATTTCCCCTTTCTGCATTGAAAAATGTATTGTTCGTTAAGTAGCAGCCTACAGATCCTCCTTCCGAAAAGCCCAGCAATTTCAGACAAAAGTTCTTTTAGGGAAATGGTTCACTCATACAATTGTATATACCTTTACGCTGCAAGTGAATTGATATCAGCAAAAGTATAAAAAACGATGCCTTACATGGTTCTGGAAAGAGCGTCCTCCGGCCCAGGCGGTCTTGGATCATACTCGCGACCCCTGCGGCATCGACTTACGCTTTTAAGTCCGCTGGCAAAATATTCAGTGAATAGATCATTTATAAATTTTAATTATTTTCAAACTCACGCAAACCTCCTCTACAACCTTCCGAAACTGGTTCTTTTCTTGATCTAGTTATTAGACCCGTTAGTGCAGTAAAAGAGTAGGATTCATGCAATCTGCACCATATTTGTAAAAAAATAACAAATTATAAATTACGCTAAAGATATTCATCTAAACGCACAATATTGCCTCGAAATACCCTGCCAGAGAACTATTTTCTAAAATAAATTGGAAGAGGCTTACCGCAACACTTTTCGAGGCGATCCGTCTTGGCCGCGCTCGAGGCACAAGTCAGAGCGACTGCAGCAACATTTTCGCGGAACCGTAACAAGAGAACGGCAAACTTATTTTCGGGGTCGTGTTCGTGATAGGTAGGTTACTTCGCGACTTCCGACTCGAGGCGGCGAAGAAACAAGGAACGTCCCGAGGAAGGGAGTGGGGGGAGGCAGGGCCACCGCCTCGCCAAGACAAACGAGAGCCGCGGCCACCAACGAAAGACGCGACAGACGAGGACGACGGCGAAACGCGAAAAGTCACAAGCGCCAGCAGCGTTCTTCAACACGAGTTCTCTTATTTGTGGAAGAAGAATACATAACGTTTTGCACATGCTTATCTAAAACATTAATTAGTAAATGATCTGAGTGAAGTCTGCGTGGCTCCTCTACGCTACATCCAAGTGCGCCGTATCAATTACGCGCTTTATCTGCAAATCTGCTTTAATGCTTATACGATGATCTCAGGTTTATGAAGGAATTATAGATGAATACGAATACATACACTGTAATATTTTCTCTTTCGTTATTTTATTCCCGAACAATTTCATTATCATAGTATAATATATTGTCACTTTAGAACGGTAAGCACATGCACCATTCGTAATAAAAATATTTAAAATAATAGCAACAATAGAGGTAGAGTTCCAAAATCTGTTATGTAATGTACTCTCTCCGCCACCGTTTCTACCATTTGTGAATATAAGCACACCTCATGCCATTATTAGTTACATTTTGGATTTGGTCTTTAATGAAATAATTATAATTATGAAAGAAATAATAATAATAATTATGAAAGACGATTCTCTGAAAAAAGTTTAAAGAATAAAGTACAACAAGGCATAATTTCTTTTATTTAAGAATATCGTGTACTCTCGTGATTATGCGACTCTTTCAAATGTCAAAAACATTATTAAAAATAATATACTATACAAAATCGTTGAATGGGAACTTTAAATGCATAGGACTACATACCGTGAATAATATAAGGCATTTGTATGTAGACATAACGTTTAAATATAATAAAAAAAATCAATATTTATTGTGTTACTACGTTAAATTAGATATAAAAATTTCCTGGGTCTCTAACTTAGTCCTCTAATCTTCCGTCTACTCGTTTTAGTGAACTTAAATTATTCATTATCAAATTTACGTTAGGTCCAGCAATGCAGTTGGACATATGAAAATAGGTATCAATCTATTGCAGTGTTATCAAGGTCGATGTCACGAGCGGGAGTCCGTAGCACGAGTGCCACGACGAAATCGCCCCTCCTCGCAGTTCAATACCCCGCCGCAAGAGACAACGCCATCACTATTGTAAAACGGCGGGGTTACTAATAGTTTCCTCTCCCGACGCTAGTGGCACAGAGAAGCTCGTGGCATGGCACGGAGCCGCGAGGCACACCATTGCCACCAGTACCAGACCTTGGCACCACTGATCTATTGTTCCAGCAGCTGAATATTATACGGCCAACGTATTGGGAATCAAAAGCACCATACTAGTATTATTAATATTTTTCTCAATATCATTGCATTTCTTTTCCATATGATAATCCCCTGACAATTGAAATGATGCAAGTTCAAACACTGCAAAGAATCCAGTTCAAGAACAAATTGATCATCCATTGGCCTCATTTATTCGACGGCATTTTCGAAAATGTCATCTAAGATTCATCTCGAAATGGCATTCATAAGCGGATTCTTGATCGGCACCCTTGTTGCATCAATCTCTAATATTACGAATCAATTAATCTTCTTCCGAAGTTTATTAAATCTGTGTCAATGGTCAGTAACGTAGACTGAAATAACCCTATTTGAAACAGTAATTTTTCAAAGTTTACATCTTAGTTCCTTGCAATTTAGTCGCGATCTACTTGGTAAATGCTACATTAAAATGCTACATTGATTCGAATTCAAATCAAGCAACAATCATGAAAAATTAACATTTATTTTGAGAAACTAGCACAATGTTTTGCAATGTGATTTTCAAAAATAGCTTTGCTTTTGCATTTCTACTTAATGTTGTTTTTAAAGCAAAAGAATGAAGGATCCGCTTTCAAAGAAGCGCAGTGTCAGAGCCTGGGTCCTCATCATTAGAATAATGGAACGCCGAACTCCCGTCCCTCCTCATCGACCCACGAAGCAAAAGTTCCCAAGTTGCATGGCGCGGGGACTCGCTGTGCGTGCGGGGTTGTGATCGTTCCGAGGATTAAATTGCTACAAGATACACGATGGGAAACTTTTGTGCAAGTAGCTTTAACGATAAAAACAAAAGTCATAATAGTATGACGGAATATTTTTCCAACATCGCGAATAAAATGAAATGTGGTCCGTGTGTACAAAAAAGTGAAACATCTTGAAAACATAAATTATTGTGTTAAGAAATATAATTAGAAAATAGAATATTATTACTTTTTATTAAAATCGTTCACAAGATAGCCCACCACAAAAATAATAAATCAAGCATGAATTGGATTCAATGATTCTTCATAACATTTCAACAACAGAAGGACAGAAGAACTTCAGCAACAGAAGCTTGATGCTTTACGTGGCGAGGCTCAGGCCATGAGGATGCTCTTCCGTCTGACCACGCAAATTTCGTTGCGCTTTCACCAACTAGCAGCCAAACAAGTATCACTCGAGCGACGAAACAGGCGGATAGAATGTAGCCCAGAGGCTTCAGGATCTTTTACACGCAGTATATCTATAACAAGCGACAGCCGACTTTACTCCCGCCTCGTGGAAAGGGGTACGAAGGATTTTTTCGCCCTTAAAATCCACGGCTTCAATCGGAAGCCGCGTATGAATGGAACTCGCTTTTCGATGAATGGGATTCATAGCAACGTATTCGATTATTTATGGAAATCGGTGCGAATAATTTGTTATTGAATCATTTCACCCTTCTACGTATTTAATGTCTGCCTAATACCATGTCATATGTTTTCTCAACATATTAATATGATTTGTTATCAAAATATATATTTTTTAAGTGATGTTCGAAGTTATATTCGATAGTGCGCAAGAAGACGCAGCGCGTATGCGTATGTTCTCGTTTTTATAAAATCTGAGATTTTAAACCAGAAATTTCTTCTGCATCTTAAAGAAAGCTAGGAAAACCATGGTAACTTTCAGACTTTTGTACATGAAAAAAATGTAAACGTTCGGGGGGCGCTGCAATTGACCTGCGCTCGTTGGGAGCAACCGCTGCCGCCAGGTGTCGCGCGCCTCCAGGCAGGAGGGGGGGGGAGAGGGGCGTCCCATTGATTCAACACGCGCTGTTTCCACGCCCCACACTCAGATTTGCGCTTCCCAAACATTTGCCAAAAAGGAAGCAAGAACATCTTAGCATTTTTTTCGAAAAGTATCAAAAGTAATCATTAAAACCTTAACCATACATTGTATTGTAGTAGTAGTAATAATAATAATAATAATAATAATAATAATAATAATAATAATAATAATAAAAATTTCAAATGTATGAAAATAATTTTCTCAAAGTAAACACCATTTGAAAACGAAATGTATTGAATTGAAAATTTGTGAGAAAAATGTAGTTCTGCGAAAGTATTCAAACAAAACAAGCAAAGAAAAAAGTAGCAAAAATCAGAACCGTGTGCCCTTTTATTTACAATTACAGTGATTGTGTGTAGGTATTGAATAAACGAAATTATTTATCCTGATTCAATTTTGGTCCATTGACTTCCTACCTCTCTTTTCAAATATTCTTTACTTCTTATTGTGAATTGTCGAATTCAAACTTTGTCCTTATTACCTTGCACAAAATATCTTCTTGTCGATACATTTTTAGACAAATTCAAGCATCGTGGCAGCGCAGTGATGTAGAGGGTGGGAGTAACTTTTCGTCAACTTACGCCAGCCATTGTACTAGTAACACCAGTTCAATCAACTGCCGAGTAACCCATAATATGGAAGACAAACCTGGGGTCGGATCCCTTATCGTACTCAACGAAACATAACTGACTCCCTCCCCCCAGAAAAAGAACAGGGAATGTGGACTCCTGTACAGTGGATATGTACAAATAGTAGTATAATGTGGACAAATGGAGCCTGTCAACACGTATTTTCTAACTTATGTTTATGCCAAATTATTTAAAGGACCCAGTTGAGACTTCTCTACGCACTTCCGAGTTGAAGACGAGACTGTCTTTCGATCTTCGCTTTTTGCATAAATCCTTACTCAGTCTTTGTACTTCGAGTGCGTGGAAGGAATAATTTCCCTTGCATTTCACGACAAAATATTTTTTTCCCAAATAGAATATTAGCATGTTAGTTTGTAAGCATGTTCTAAATTGAAAGCAGTCATTACTCAGTCATGATTCAAACTACACAATGTACTACGCAAGCTACAACAAACTACGTAATGTAATACGTGCACGTGTTCTTGAATTTCGAAATATTTACTATCACTCATTAACAAACATTATGTGAATGATAAAAAAAGGTAGAAACGAGCGGTGTTTACGACATTGCATAGCAAAATATTTTTGAACCGTGAAACAGAGACTATTTGCACAGCGAAGAGAGCTACGAATTTGATGTAACAGTACGGTCGTAGAAATACTCTCCCCTCCGCTTCTCTAGCATCTACTGAAACTAGAGCTCAAAAAATCCGCGGGTTACACTGACTTCGTTCCCCTCTTTTGTTCTCCGGTGTCGCGGCAGATTCGCTCGTCGCTCCCGTTAAGAAAGAAGACCCTCAAACACGCATCTCGTGAAGTGCGAGAGAAGGAGATTCAACTCCGGTGTTGGAGACATGGTGGTGGTAAGAACGAAAAACATCAGCAGTGCATCAGACACACCTTCAGCGACATCATGCGGTGATTGAAGGAGCTTCTTTCTGCTTTTTTTTGGCCAATAACGACGCGCGACTTGACCAAACTTTTTGGTGTGCATATTGGAACTAATGCACACTTTGTTGTGCGTAAGTGTAGATTGCTTTTACTTGACAGATGAACTTGGAGGCCATTGGTCGAAAATGCCGCAAACGTTTCTCTCGTTGACTGCCTGCGTTGAAGCTAAGAGTGTCCGATTATATTAGCTGCGGACGCTTTTCATACACGTCCCCATCACCGCAATGAAGTCTCCTCCTCACAGACTTGACGGCGCACCTTCAGTGGGACGTCAATTATCCGCACTAATTGGGACCTGGCATAGTTGGGATATTGGATCGTTCGGATAGCCGAACACAACAGTGTTGATGTAGGCTACCGTTGCACAAAAATGCGGTGGGTTTTCTTCGAACCATGAACATTTCAAGTGAGTGACAACTGTTAAACATTTACAATCGGTTGTTAGACAATATACCGTTAGTTCTCTTGCACTTAAAGGTGGTGGAAAGCGTTTTTCTGCTAATAATAAACATTTCGAGTTCTTAAGCATTTATTGTAAGATTTTTCAAAGTCCACTGAAGTCAGATAATTGACTAGTACCGTATCTTGTTAATATTTTATCGCTGTCAATCATATCGGGGATCATTCTTAATATTCAGTATTATAAAAGAAAATGAATACGTATAGTATACGGTACTTCATAAAACAAATAATTATTCAGAGACAATATGAGTGGGGCTAATGGACGCATTTGAGCGCATTACCTTGGGCGGAGTGTTCCTGTCGGGCGGCGGCGTCAGCGCCTCCGCTGCATCCGCGTCTCCGGGCCGCCCGCCGCCGCGCCGCCCGCGCCCCCGCGGGGCGGGCCCTCGCCCACATGCGGAATTACAGGCGCGCGCACGCACCCGCCCGGCTATATTTAATAACCAAGGACGTCTCCCAACGACGGAGGGGCTCTATAAATAAGGGGGCGGTCGCCGAACGGCCCGGCGGGGCCCGCTCCCACGCCCAGCGCTGGCCGCGGGCGCCGGCGAGGCCTGCGTGATGGACGGCCTCCCCGCCCCGTCGGCCACGGGCGCACCCACGCGCCAAGTGATTGCGCGTTCTTTGCAGCCGGTGACAACCTTTCTATTTGCAATATTTTAGGCTGAAACAGCGTCTATCTGCTTTTACGGATAGTAGCTTTACTTTTCGCGTTCAGACCGTTGCTGTTGCTGTGAGAATGTTCGTAATCTCCAACGGCAGCCCCTGATTTATCTGTATCATTTATTAGGTGCACGTCCGTTCTCACTATTGCTAATGTTGAACGTTGCTATGACCAAACTTCCCGCAATGCGAAGCTCGCAGTGAAATCGATCTTCTACTTTCAGCACTCCCAACTTGAAGGGCGCTCGTTTTCTCTTTCTTCGAAATGGTGACTTGTTGGGGACTGACGACCGCCCGATGGACGGGTGCTGCGGTGGGATTCCCGCTACTCGCCAGCTGGCTTGCTCCACCGCGAAAGGCCAACCTGGAAATCAATGCGCGAGTCCCTTTTCACTTGTTCCTACTTCCTAGGCCTAGTTCCCAATCACTCAAGCGCAAATATCAGTTTATTTCCCGTTTCAGTCTCCAGCAAAAGGTAAATTCTGCCTTTAAACCAACGATGCTAACTCACTGCCTAGCGCTTACTTGCCCCCCCCCCGCCCCAGCGAATGGCTAACAAGGAACTATTGTGCAATCACTTATTCTAATTTTGACAATCCTAAGCGCCAAAATTCCAACGGCTTCACACTTGAAGTAAAATATATTTTTGTTCGATTTCCAGAAAACTCAAACTTCTATGGCGCTCACTAGCTCCTCCAACAACAAATCAACTCGATGAAGACTGAAGGAGTCTGCGTTATGAACAGTCTGCAACCCTGTTGTACACGCTCCCTGCCAGTTTACATGTTTACTTTGCTTGCTTGTCCACCGAATGGTTTACAAAAACTCTAAATTAATACACACGTGGGTGTTCACTTTTGATAAATTTGAAATCTGGCTGATACCTAGCTCTTAGCGATTTCAAGAACGGAGCAAAAGTTTGCAACTTTCAACTTGCAGCAAATTCAAAACCCTGGAATTGAACGAACGACGCCTCTCCCTACCTTTCGCGCAATTCCGTTCTCATTCCCGACTTGCACCTTGATGAATGTACTCGCACAATCTTCATTGCGGTGTACAAAGGAAGGGGGTCCACTTCCCAGAATATTCAGAAGCAATATAAAACATAACCTCTACTTCCAGCAAAGTCAAAATGCAAACCTTGAAGAAGACTGCGGCTTGTCACTCCAGCGCAACGTGAACTTGACGGAGGCGGACGCGGTCACACTCCAGCCGATCGGCGCTCCTTCAGCGAACGGCTCAACGAATGGACATCACTTACATCCCGCCCGACGGTGTCATTTCCGCTGACCTCGAATGTCGGGAAGACAGAGTTCGAAGCCGCGTCAAGTGAGAAACTAAATATAATTTATTTCTTCTTCCAACAAAATCGAAATTCTACACAGGAACGAACGGCGCTAACTCGGTGCCTGCTGGAAAGTTTGCTTCACACAAAAATCTGCACGATGAATGAATGCAGAAGCTCCTACGACCTGCAATGCGAGCTTGGTTTTGCGTATATTTAGGGAGGAAAGTACCAATTTTCTAAAACCTTCAAGCGCAAAGTAAAATATTACTTCCGTTTTC
Organism: Acheta domesticus; assembly: GCA_031308135.1. NCBI lineage: Eukaryota > Metazoa > Arthropoda > Insecta > Orthoptera > Gryllidae > Acheta > Acheta domesticus. The sequence goes on from JAHLJT010008756.1 coordinate 11,872,768, forward strand.
ATCTAGCGTAAACTGCAGAGGGAAGAAATAACATCTACAAACTATTAATGAACACACTCACTGATACATGAAAAGGAATGTCACTTTGTAGTTTTGTTGGGCGTCGTAGTCGATGCACATTTATATTTTATTTTTCTGTCTTACCTCTATTTGCACAATTTCCAGAATGACTGTTTTTGGTACAAACCATGGACTATACCATCTCCCAATTTACAGAAGCACCGTAGATCATTCGATAAACATTTACATCTCACTACCCACACATAGAAGAGAATAGTCATCAACCCTTGCGAGGTAAAAGGACTTCACAAAGGCGTTGGCGATAAGGTAAAGATATTTAACGAAAAAACCACATGTTGATGCAAGACTGACATATCTTCATCGGACTTCAACAGAAACAGCAGCTTCTCTTGAGAAAAAAAACAACCTTCACGGTTTTATTCCCCTTGCACCAGAGCAAAACCACAGGTCGCACGCGTCAATAGTACCTTATCTCAGGATTCGTTTAAAAGTTCTTGTCGTTGACGAGATCGCTCGAGTATTTACATGTATCCAAAAGGTACTCTGACATCAATTCTCATCGAACATCTTTATGAACATGCGAATTTTTCTCCTTCACCAGAAGCAGCAAACATGTGAAATTATAAAATAAATCCTAAAGCAATTGCAAGCGCACAAACGAAGCGTTACAAGGAGCTGTTCAACTAAATAGCGTACGTTGAGAAATGAGGTTCCCGTATATTTTCTTCTAACAAGAGTCCATCACATCCACGGAAACACCGAGAAACAAACAAATCCTTGTAGATGCCCGGCCGTTGCACTCGCGATATATCGTCACCGCGCGGAAAGCCTAACGTTCGCGTCTTGCACGCGGAGGCGGAGGCGGGCGAGCGCGGAGTCCGGGGCGCGCGCCCCCGCGTGCTGGCTCGGGCGGAGGGCGGGCGCGACTGGGCGCGCGGCGACGCCGCTGCTCCGCCCCGCCTTGCCGTGCCGTGCCCCGCGCCGGCGCGCTGGGGGCGGCGGAAGCGGGCCTTCCGCCCTCGGGCCCCGCGCGCTCGCACACCGCTCCTCTGCACCGATGGAGCCTGCGACATCACGGACTGGAAGTGCAGGGCGTCTTTTGTGGCTGAAGGTGCGGGTGTTCTTTCTGCGACGAGTGACGACATCCGGCATCGACATACACGTTCTTTATAAGGACCCACTTACTATCGTCTTTGTACCAGGGTTCGGAATCTCTCTTGGCGGCTCTGCTTTTAGGCTTGGCAGTTACTCGATGCCATACACTGAACTATTCAAAACGGCCTTCGGGCTTCTCAAAGGGGGTTAGGCAATCATGATGAATCACGTTTGATATCCGGTACTTGACAAATTGCAAGCCTTTTCCTACCGAATGCACACAATGACGAGCCCCAGGTACCACACCTTTTCATACGCACGGTCCAAAGCCGCCAGTTCGGCGCTGCAAAGGAGAAAAGCTGAAAAGTGATGCGCGTAACGATGTGACCAGGACGTAAGTGAGCAACAACATTCACTGTTTCACAATTCCTTCCGCATCATCGTGTGTTTCGCGTCGCACATTGTACCTTATGCGTACATCATCGCGCGGCTACGAAGTGTTAACGTTCATGTTTATAATGTATTCTAACGTAAGACTTTTATAATACCTTTTCCCACATTTTGTAGTGCCAGGTTAATCTTTCTACGAAAACTTCAAGATTGTGCTGATTTTAAAACTTCTTTTCGCAAAAATCGCATAATCGAAGAGAACAAAAGCCCACCTGTAGGTTCGGAGGCTATTTTGAACCACCTGAATATTAAAAATAAAGAAATATCTTTTAAATGGCAAACATTAGAAGACACACGCTGAGTATGTGGTTGATAACACCAAGTGCAAATAATAATTCAAGATGTTCATAATTACAGACATTTGACTCAGTTGATGTATTCTGCAATTACTTACACTTCTAAGATTTCTGTAGCACTTTACTTTTCAGATTACTTTTATTCCCTTCTCATTTATGTAGTGAAATGTTGTTTTCGCACTACATAGCGAGATACCTTTTCCTTGGGGTTCACACTAATCACGAATGCACCAAGGGCTTGAGTCGTGACATCCTCTTGGGTTATACGAGTACAATTTATTGTGAAATTCTGCATTGCGATTGGTTCGAAACGCCTAAACTCTTAACCCTTCCTTCATCAATATTTCGAAGTCAGTGTGTTGTTGTGAATAGCACATATTTACTTCTACTTCTCTTCTATGCAGGAGTTCTTGTGTACGTTTCATGTAAGGTAGCAGTATCTAGCCCACATACCCTATTTTTATTCTCCGTTTCATGACTAAATGGTTGAAACAATACACCCGAGAGATTCCCTTTTTAAAAATAATTCTCGTGTACCTCCCTCTATGTTGCTGTTTTTTTATTTTTATTTTTTCAATATCTCATCTGTATGAAAAACACATCGTAAAATGTGCAAGTTCAAGACTTGCGCCACTCGCGGAAGGCGTACATGCAAACCCGCAACACGCATTGCACGTTTCTTGTGCTTAACATTGGCAACATCAGATCCAAAGGATTGAAAACCGTAATTGCGAGACAATCTATGTCTCTTATATCATAATCTGCGAAATGATTACTTCAATTTCATTTCTGGAAATTTATTCTGGGCACACCCGTAACATGGAACAATTGTAGAATCTCGACATCTTTGTGAAAAAAATTGAACTTTTAAAAGTGATATTCGCACGGCTCCAAGTCTTTCTGTTAGTTAATAACGAGTAGGAAAATTAGAAAGCTTACACATGTACAAAACTGGATCTATGATACAAACTGTGTTCAACACTTCAGTTTTCAGTTCAGCAGTTCAGTTCAATATTGCGCTCCGGTTAGAAACTATTTTCACTTTTAAAATAATGGTTTACAACGTGCGGAATGTTTGTAGGGATCCATCCAGTTAGTTACTACTCACGACAATTTTTTGTTCCCTATTTGGCGCACTCGTAGATATTCGACGTAAAGCAAGACCCACAACAAAATACCCCGCCCATTCGCACAGCAGTTTGTACATTCCAACTGTAATTAAATAACTCATCTCCCAAAACCATTACTTTCTTCTACAAAGCTTCCATAATAAACCAAGTTCTTTCAGCAACAATTAAAATGAAATACAAAACTAAGAAATAATCCTCTCTCAATCCGCTCTACCTGCGCTTTTACAAAACCTCCTCATGTCGCAGTACCCACCGCAAAGAATAAACATTTTCCATTCATCACACAAGCGCCCTCTCCCACGCTTTGGTAGAATATACCCTGGGTAGGGCGAGAAGAATTGTTTTAAACAATTCATTTTGAAAAACCAAACTGGCACGGCCCTTGGAGGATACCACCAAAAAAAGCAAGATTTTTTTTAATGAACGTAAATGCTATTTACTAAAATTATTTTATGGCAGACCATCTGTAGTGCTGGGCTTTTAAGATTTAACCTTTGATAGTAACACGTTAAATATAAATACGTTGAATATTACAAAGTGTCAGTTGCAATATGTCGAATATAATGTCATTTAAAGTTCTATGTTGACAGTTTTTGCGAAAGAAAATGGATTCGGGTGAAGGTTCTTAGTATTCTTCCCTTGCTTTGAACTTTGAATTATTTTAATATTTGTATAGTTCTTGTTTATTGCGATCGTATATATGCTATTTTTTTATTCGACTCAACCCGGAAGCCGTTGAAGATAAATTTTACTGCTCGGCGTGCTTCGTATTTACGAATTCCCTTATACCATTACACGCCTTCCTTCGCCTTCAAAAGATTCGCTGACTAACTTAAACAATTTTATTTTATCTGGTGTGCAATGTGTTGTCAAGTGAAGAGGATCCAAAATCTGAGAATCCAAATTACAGTTACGAGACTATCATTCAACTACTGAAGGTCGGATCATTAGAATCCGCACTTCGTGCTGGGAACAGCGCTGTGTGCCTCACTGACTCGTACGCATACAAGTAGAATCCAAGACGGGAAACGTGCTAAAGAACTGAGATGGGAAGAAGGGAACAAAAATATGTTTGCTTATGCAGATACCAGTTGTAATGGCTACGTCCATTATCCGCACTAACCTTCCTTCTACAACGGCAAGATCTGGCATATTATAATCCATGTATTCTGTATCGACGAGGCGTTGTTGTCAGGATGAAAAGATTAAACAACAACTCTTATCAAATGATTTATTTCATCTTTCGTCTATATTATGATCAAACGGACGATTCTCTGAAGTCTCAGAGAATGTTTTCTTCTACAATATTCTCCTATTTAACAGTTATTGAACTACTTCACCGTTATTGAATACATACGTACAAAAACATCAGCAACTTTTTCAATAAAAAAAGTAAGTCCCAAAAAAGTATTCTGTCGATTTTACTAATGTCACCTCAAAGCGGACCCGTTGCATTTAATTACCAGATTCCTGATATGGCGCAGAAGGCCGAATTCGGATCCGGCGAGCGTGGCGCGGCGGGTGGCGTGCGGGGCAATTAGCGAAATGAGGCTGCGGGGGTGGGGGGCGGCACGTGCGCCCTCTCGCCTGTTGCAGCTCCTGGCCCAGCGGTGCGGCCGCGCCCCGCCTATTTACGATTATCGCCCGAGCCAGGGGTGACACACGTGCCCGCAGCATGATGTCGACGACGCACAAGGAAAGCAATACATTTAAAAGTCTGCCATTTTGAGCTCGGTTTTAATCTGAGCTTAGCCGCTTATTTCGTGGGAAAAGGAACTCTTCTACCCTATACATCACCAGAATTGTGAACTATTTCAAAGCTTTTTATGAGTAAAAATACACTATTTCAAAACAAATGTTCACTTATTTAAAACATTACGATTTTTTAGATTTACTTTTCCTGCGTCTGAGAGAACGATATTGTGTAGTATGGTTACGGTAGGCTCAGCGTGCTAAAGAGTTTCTGAGCTTTCAGACTATAACATTGGTATCTTTCCCCGGATAGGATATCCTGCTTAATATAAGATATCTAAGTTTTGTTTTATTCCAAAACGATTTGATGTCACCTATTTTAAGAAAGAGCACTATCATGAATAACTCGAGTCCCAGATCTAGGATTTTAAGGATTTGAATTTTGGAACCTTCGGTTACTCCGACTGCCCGCTTATTCCGATTTCCAGGTTACTTCGGTTGCCCGGTTACGCTGATTTCCTAATTTCTCCGATTATTTGGTTTTTCCGATTAGCGGGTTTCTTCGATTACCCAGTTACTTCGATTACCCGATTACCCTGTTACTTCGATTGCCTTGTTTTTACTTCGATTACCCTATTACTCCAGCATCTACTGAAAAATCTGTATGATTGAATGGGTAGTAAATGTATGTTTTAAAAAGAAGAAAAGCTCTGCCATTTATATTGAAAGTGTGCGAAGAGTTAAATATATCACAAAAATAGTCATGCTTTAATATTCTGTTCTGACAATTAAGAGGCTTATTGCTCAATCAGATGTAGCTCGAAATTTTCTAGACAAGCATTCTTAAGAAACATCTGCTGAGATAGGTAACAAAACTCGAGTAGCATTAGTCATAGTGAAATATTATTTTTAAAATATCTGCAATAGTAATTCATCAAAACATAGTATAAGCGCAGTACTTAATAAACTACACTGAACATAAAATACTTTATCAATAGAATATTAATAAGAAAAATGAATTAAAGAGAAAATCTTTTCAACTCATTATTTTCTTCACATTATTAACGGAATATGTACGAACAAATTGTCGAAAATTGCGAAATTCGTACCATTAATACGATGATACGTAACAAACGCACTTATTTAATAAATCTCTAAATATTTCAGGAAGGTTCGTTAAATTTTACCCAGATTGGCGACTGATAATGAGTTTGTCGCAAGCAGAGTATGGGCATCCCTGAAGTGTACAGCTCCGGACACTATTCTGATACAGCAAACCGGTTTGATTTTTCGAAGACACGCGACCGCTGTCTTCTAAAGCAGCGCTTCGTGCTATTTTCATTAAACTTGCGTCGTAAACCTCTAAATGAGAACGTAATCTGGCCACGAACATGTTAACAAAGGCTTGATGAACGAAACAAATCCTGTTAATGCAGACCCGGAAACTTTACTTCCAAAATTCAAATGAAACCTCGGAAGGTCTACTCTATAGAATGTTATAGTACAATGAAATGTTTAATTATCTTCCATCAATAAAAAGTCAATTCATTGAAAAATATTAAATATTTTGTTTGCATTTTAAAAACATTTTCTCAATAAAAATGGAAAACAAGGAGAATATTGGAACAAAGTCCATAGATTTTGAACAAATAACTTGGGAATATATAGCGTAAGAAACAACGAAGTAATTTTTTACCGATATGTTATTATTTGTTCCTTCCTCCGATACGGAGCTCGTTATACTTTGCATAACATCTGGATCCAGATGATCGTAGTTACGAAAGAAGTATGAAAACAGTTGAATGATTCCACATTATCTCTTTTGGAATGAATTATGGGACGGAATTATGAAAGCGAAATACGGGAGAGAAACCGATTCAACTTAACATCTAGTTAATTAGTAAATAAATGAATCTAAATCATTAAAATTAAGTAAAAAAATACCATACTGCATGTACCACGGGCTTTAACCGATTCTAATGATCTCGGACGAGGAAGCCCTTCGGGCAAGGCCTTTCGACGCCACCACTCGATCATTAGAACCCTCGTGATGCCATTGGGGTGTGAATATTACAGAACACAAAGCTTTTTGAAATAATACTTTTGCACGAATACTGACAAATATATATTAATTAAGTTATTTATTCATTACATGTGAAGGTTTGGCGAGACCGCAGAATAGCCGAAAAACTGAAGTCACTGAGGTTAGGCTATTAGCATGTTTCAGTCGGAAACTAGCGAAGTGTCAGATTGAAAACTTTGTAGTTTACTTGGAGATATCTGTAATGACCAAACAATGTATGTGGGGCCGACCAAGATATGTAACCTTTGTTTTAACTTTCAGCAATTGGGATGTAAACATTATAACATATTTAACAACTGATGAACAATTTCACGGCTAGCTTAAGTGTTGTTCCTGCTCTAGAAAGTCTCTTCCTCTGTGCAGCGTTGCCGTTGCAGCTCGACTGAACGCATCGGCGCCAGCAGATAGCAGTGCATATTGAGCGCCTCAGGCAGGATGAACTCACAAAAAGCGAGGTTCAACAATAGCGTCATAGGCAGAAAGTCTATCTGATGAGTCCGACTGTGCGAAATACTGATTGTTGCTAATTACTCTATAAGGACTCTTTCTGGTATTACACTGGACAAGAACGATGTTCGACCAGGATGGATACTAAGGTCAAGGATGCGTCCCTGGGATAGAATGCGGGAAACATGTGCTCTTTTCAGAGCGTCGCCACATACAAGTTGGCGATATGGCTGGATAGCCCCAGATTCGCCTTGTTTTGTTTAGGAGAACACATGATGTTTCTCCTAAGGAAAAACTAGTATCAACAAATAATACCTAAAGCTGTTTTTCCTGTGGGATTCTTCATTCCGAAAGTGACCCCTGCATTTAGAGAACAGGACAAGACTAATATAATAATGGAACAATTGCCGCCCTCGCCGCCGCCCTCGCCTCCGCCCTCGCCGCCGCCCTCGCCGCCGCCCTCGCCGCCGCCCTCGCCGCCGCCCTCGCCGCCGCCCTCGCCGCCGCCCTCGCCGCCGCCCTCGCCGCCGCCCTCGCCGCCGCCCTCGCCGCCGCCCTCGCCGCCGCCCTCGCCGCCGCCCTCGCCTCCGCCCTCGCCTCCGCCCTCGCCTCCGCCCTCGCCTCCGCCCTCGCCTCCGCCCTCGCCTCCGCCCTCGCCTCCGCCTCGCCTCCGCCCTCGCCTCCGCCCTCGCCACGGCCCTCGCCTCCGCCCTCGCCTCCGCATTACCGCGACAATTTCCTGGCGGGCGATCGCCCTCGCCGCACGGCAACCCGCAGTTAGCATTGTGCTTTTTATCAGCAATCTTCCTCTATTTCCGGGGCCACCTCCGAGGGAGCCGACTTCCAAAGAAACTTTTTAAGCCTGGGCCCGTGACGTGCTGGGCCGCCCGCGACCCGATCGAAGGCGGGCGACGAGGCGGCTCGCGGGGGCGGGCGGGGTAAGCGAAGGCGCAGTAATTGCGAAAGGAGATGTGCAACGTCTCGGGACGAAAGAGCTATTTGGGCGCTACCCCTTATCATATACGTCGAATCGACTTTGTTCGATTGATTGTTAGTGATTCCGGTCACGTCAACTACTGAGGTCAGCAGTCATCAGTGTAGAGCATGTTGTTTTTCAGCGGGAAGTGATGTTCCCCCGCTGGATGGCGAGATCCGGTGTCGACCCACCGTCGACAAGTGGGGCTTTCCTCAACCTGGTACCTCCCACCAGCGAGGCACCGCCCAGCCGGGACGAGCTCTAAGCCCCCGCCCGCTCTCCCGGCGTGTGTTGTAGTATAGTACATGTAAGGGTGTGTGTGTGTATGGGAGTAAGGGGTGAGGAAGAGCGCGGTCCGTGGCCGTTGCCGTGACGTTGTTAGGCAACGTTGTTGTCTGCTGCATTCGCCTGGTGTTGAACGGAGAAACCACGGAAAACTACTGATCAGAGCAGCCGGCCGTTAGAATTCTTCTCCAGTCAGCGACTGAACTCGTCCCAGCTGAAAAGCTAGTGTTGAAAATCCTGTCGCGCGCCGTCGGAACCCGCAATTATCTGTCAGAGGCACTACAGTGACATCAGCTAATGCACTGAGCTCCCTCTCCCGGTATGAAAGTAATAATAATGCGAAAGAGTGTGAATTAATAGAAATGAATTACAATGAATTGTTATTGTCGTAGATTGTTAATAACTACCTACATTCACGGCACACTACGTGAAGACTAATTTATTCCCTTGAAAGTTTTTATTGCATAAAATGTTGAAAAGACGGTCGGATTAAACTGATAAAAGCTGCACGAAAGTAATCACATTTCCTTTCAAATAACTTCAGCGCACTGAAGATGTTAATAATAGAAGTAATAACATCGCAAATGAAAAATGTCAAATGCAAGCTAAATGCTGACTGAGAAATATATTTTAAAATAGAGTTGTTCCCAAGGCGTCTCTGACGTAAACAGCTCGACTAAACTTTCAACGCCTCCTAGCAACACGAGAAAATGGCATGCACACGCAAAGAAATAATTACGGTTACAAACTACATTTATAATTGAAGATTTTGCGAACTTGGATCAAAAAGAAATAAATGAAAAAAAGATGTGAAAAATAAGATAATCCCTTTGTGGTATATTTATACCAGCGAATATTTAGTGGCGTTGGACACCGCAACTCTTCTTTCATAAGCATGAAAATGACAGTCAAACAAATGTGAAAACTTAGCTTGGGACAGGAAATACTTTACTAAGGTACAGAATAAAATGAGACAAAAATGATATTAAGACCGTGTATATACCTATTAATTATTAATATTATTTTATATATTATTATTTTCGATATTAATTTTATCGATGTCTGATGTTAGCAAGCTTTTCTTTATAAACTGGTGATTGATTCATACTACAGTTCTACGGAACGGACTACCAGGGCCTCTCGCGGTACCTCTGCAGGGTGTGGGGAAGGGATCTTCGCATGGCCCGAATAGCGGAAGACCTATCTCGGCTCTGTGCTTTTACATATTTGCCCATGGCATTCCTTGACCTTACATCGGTGCTTATACCTTTGTTCTGGAACAAGGTTTGGAATGCCCCCCCCCCCCCGGCCACAAATATAGCTGAAAACATGCATGTCTTACGTGGCTTTCACACCCACAGCTTTAGTTTCCTAGGCCTTGTTAGTCTGCTGGCCACGGACTGAGGGGCCGGCAAGTGTGTCTAGGGTGAAAAGAGCAATTATAAGTCCCCATGAGGGACATAGTGATTGCTCGGCGCGGACATCCCCTGAAGCTGGAAAAAGCCCCGGGAAAAATAATAATAATAATAATAATAATAATAATAATAATAATAATAATAATAATAATAATAATAAAAATAATAATGATAAAGCGGTTCTCAAAATTTCCCAAGATGATAAATGCCGCATTTGTCAGGAACACTCGATCATATTGTCTCAGCTTGTCCAATCCTAGCAAAGACCGAATACTTGAAAAGACACGACAGGGTGTGTAGCTACCTCCACTGGCAGATCTGTACCGCCCTCGAAGTTCCGAACACAAGCCCCAAGTGGTACGAACACTCACCGAAACCGGTGGCGTCTGTTGGATTGTGTACGATATTGTACGACCAACAAATTCAAACTGATCGCACGATAGCAGCAAACAAACCGGATATAGTCATCCGGGATTTGAAGAACAAATCGTGTTTACTTGTCGATGTTGCTGTATCTTGCGATCAAAACGTCGTTACCAAGGAGGCAGAGAACGTCTTAAATACAAGAGTTTGGAAATCGAGATCAGCTGAATGTGGGGCGTAAAAGCTCAGGTCGTACCAATAGTTATCGGAGCTCTGGGATTTGTTCCGCAAAATTTGTGTAAGAACTTGTCTAAACTCCCAGGTAATCCAAAAGACTGGGAAGTGCAAGAAATAGCTTTATTTGGAACAGCCCACATTTTGCGCAAAGTATTGTAGAGGCACCGACAGTCCGTAGATCTGCTCCTTAGGTAGCTGGTTGCAACCTGGAGTAGATTTTATATTCAGCCGACACATAACATCTTAAGTCGTGATTTAGAGGAATAATAATAATAATAATAATAATAATAATAATAATAATAATAGTGTAAAATGAACATTCAAAAACAAACAATTCACAAATGTTTTAATCATTTGAACCACATATTTACGAACAGAATCATGAAATTAGTAATGCATATGTATCTGACCTAATCATTGAACTGAAATTTTAAAAAAATCCAATGTCTTGTTGGGCAGTTCAAAATCCTGTTCACACTTGTCAACCCATCCGGAAAATTTTCTCTGAATCGCAAACCCTACCGAATTGTTGAACACAATTCATAGTTTGCACTGTAGATTTTCATTTCATACAAAAAGTAATCAAGTCAGAAAATGAGTTCGATATATAGAAAAAATGTTTGATATGCTGAAACGTTTTTAAACGGAATTTTCAAGGGGCAAGGAAATAATTCCATTTATAGAGAATTTCGATACATAGAGGCTCCCTATAAGGAGAACACGACTGTACTTAGAACCTGCTAACTAAATACATGTACAAGTAGAAAATAATTTTCTTCTATTAAAAAAGGCTTTGTAATTTACGTAACATTATTGTTCCTTTCCTTTTGGCGAGTATCGTTTCTGGTGATGACGACGCAGACAGGTTATCCAACCTGCTAGGAAACAGACGCAACAGGTACAAACAAGAATAGATCACATTGTGACGAACCAACCCGAGACCGGGTGTTCGCACAACGCTATGATCGACTACCTCTACTTCAATTTCTAAGAAGGAAAACCAGTGTTTTGTGTTTTGGGAACTACGCCTCGTAAGTGCATCGTATGACTCTTGACCAAAATAATATTACCGCGGGCAAAAGGTCAGGGTCTACTAGGTTAACTATTGTACAGTGGGCCACGTGCCATATATTCATTTTCTTTTTAATATTTCAAGATTGCACAACTGTTAAATATTTTGTCTTGTACAATGGGCCATGTACCATAAATTTATTTTAAGTTTAAACATTTCATGTTGATGCGATAATTGGCTAATATTTTAAGTGAGACTATGTATTATATTTAGGTTAAATATTTTATAGTCGGTCCCGTGCCATTAATTGAGTTTAGTTTTCATGATGACTAACTTCTTAATATTATAAGTTAGGCCATGTTTTACGTTTGCGAATATTATCCCACGTTTATTCAAAGCATGTGAGTAGATATATGTAATAACATCGGATATATCGCTAGAACCAACTTCATTGCTAGATGAAAGGTTTGGACCGGGGCAAATTATACTTCGATTAGACAATACAGGCGACTATTAAGGATAAACTAACCAATATATTGCTTGAAAGTTTTCTGTTTTCTTTTATGAATTAATGTATTATTTACACGCCATTATTACTTAGTTGTAGGACCGGGAGTTTCCTTCGCTTGGGTGAATACCATTTTAGTACGAGCAGGAGGGCATTTAGTAAATTACGTCTTCTTCAAAAAAAACTCAGCAAATGCTTTCGGGGAACTACCGACAGCGACATAGGTGACAAACGTTAAGGGACTTCCCCAACACGGGCATTGACGAAAGACTTTGGGAATCCCCTCCGTGGACTTGACAAACACTTAGACGCAATGCTCAAGGAGGCCCAAGAACAGAAATCAGGAATTCACCTTGGACGTGAACACGGACGAATCACGACTGATTCACAGACGCAGATCAACCAGACTAAGGAGACTGAACATGTGACGAGGTGGGGAGATGTGTGCAGGTAGAGCTGAGGCAGAAGCGGAAAGGAGCGAGGGGAGACGCTCACGCGGCGCGAGGGGCGTCGGACACGTCCGGCAGATGTCACTGGGAGAGACCTGTAAAGTGTGAGAGGGACAGACGGATCCGGAACGACGCAAAAGACACGTATGAGGGTACGGGCATGTGTGACGGAGCTCAGGAGATGTCCGGGTGTACGGTGTGTGACAGAACCAGAAACGTGCGAGAGAAGAACGAACGTGTGTGATAACCAGTGATCTCAACATTATAACTGTATCCCATTATAACTGTGTATCCTAGAGCTCACTGGTCACTACAAACACGCCGGAAACTGAACTGTGTCCGGAACTGAACCCGTTGATCTCGGTAGTTTGCGGGACCGCTCGACTACAAACGGACAGATTACACCAGGGAATATTTTTTCATACTTCCAGGATGAACGTAGGTAGTTTCAAAGGTAAACAGAATTAGAAAGAAACAGTTGTAAACATAACCTTAAAAAACACAAGTAATTAGTAAACAAACTCTTTCTATTTTTTATGTCATTTATTTATTACTATTACCTCCCCTTTAGCATGCTTGGCCAATTTTCCCCTATAATTACTAACTTCTAAAATCAATAAAATTTAATGGTTACATGACTTTATCTTCCTACAATAGTCAGTTTTGAAGATAACACAAAAATGGCCCCGTTTATTTACTTCCCTTGTTGGAGATACTGCATTCTTGACCGATGGTACTGCACATCTCATTTCCATCCATATGGCATCCGTGTGTTTCACACATGCTATTCGCTTCCACGTTACTGTCCTGGATTTTATCTACTACTTCTCAATTTTAACCGCAAAATCGAAACTATCATTAAAACCTTTTTTTCACGGTGGTCCGCGTTCGACATTACTGCGTTGCACAAAAAAGCCTTTCGGAATTCAAATTAACATCGGCGCATCATTCTTCTGATCCGCGCTATTGCACACTCGAAAACCTCCTGTCTACATCGTTCATCTTACGCGCTATTCAGCTACTGTCTTACGTCTTCCTAAAAGTCCCAAAATTCATCCTTACAGTGCGCAGGTCATCTCGTGTCTCCTATCGTCATTGGCACTTCGTTTCTTCACGCTGGAATTGTTTATTCCTTGGCTCCTTATTGTAATTTTTTCATACATTATTTTTTTACCCACGGAATTACTCACGTGTCCTTCCCTAACGTTAATCATTAATATCTTTCTTCTTTCCGGCCCCCGTCATCACTTGTACTGACATTTCCTTCTAATAGTTTTTAATTAGAACTCGCGCTTTGTATCCCTTTACCCAACCATTGCTGCGACCGTCCATGTTTGCACTCTATATAATTTTTCCATTATCAATATTTGTTTGAATTTGTGATAACCTATCACAATACAGTATATAGTTAGTTAATTGAATCCAAATTCTATGTCAGCTAAAACTACCTTATCTAACAAATTTCAAGAAAAATTCAAGTATGAGAAAACATTCAGGTTTGTAGGTAAGTGGGATGTCTCCTCTAGATCGAAGAGCGATAATCAACTGATCGTTTCAATCAAGAACTCACTTTGTCTGCCAACAGACTGACGATGTAGATTGGAAAGCGTTCTAACATGAGGGAGTCACGCAGGTAGCAGGTAATCTAGTCTGAAGGCGAACTTTCCGTTTGAAAACTTAGCCAAATACGACAGATCGAAGTTTTAGTTATTTTTGGAATAAGAACAAATCAGTTTTCAGATGACATTTAAACAGAACTTTACGTTTTTGAACTGATTTTAATGACGATGCAACCCTTAGAGTACAAAAATGAAGCAGTAATATGCATCCAGAGAAGAACGGAAATAATGTGTTATATTTTGTAAACCAGTATGTTTGCTATCAATACGAAAGAAAAACCTCAAATTGTACATTTTTACGAATACATCCGAATTACAGATTTAATACTCCAGAGCCAACCTCATTCATTAAGTTCAAAAATTGATAATAGCTTTGATTTTACATTGTCAATAATATTTATTTTATTTTATCATTAAAATCTACTAGTGACGTATGGGGGAAGGGTACAACCTGAGTATGTTTTATTGAGTTCCAGAATTCCTAGACCCCTCTTTTTAAGTTACATAATTGTATTATAAATATTGAGCGTGGCAACATGAGGTATTTTCACTCCCGAGTCCCAGAAAACTATTTTCATGGGACAGATTTACTACAGATTTAATTTCATTTTATGGATAACATGACATGATAATAACTATTAGCGGACAAAATATCTAACCCTCATCCTACCTCAATTTTCAAAAAGAAAGCTTAAGAATACCCGTGCAGATAGTGAAGCAACATTAACTGGTCAGAAGCAAAGCAGGGGACCTCTCAGCATTGGCTCATTGGATCAAAGTAACCTGATTAACGTAATGAAAGTAACCTGACCCCTGACGGGGTCATTGACTCAGAATCTGAATTACAATTCTTGTTCCAAATACAGGCTACTTAATCTTTTATAATTAAAAATACAAATTTTAAATAGTTCATTAATACCATCTTTAAAATAAATAAAATTTTCATTTTTGATGCTTAGCATTTTCTCTAATTGTATAGAAACACTTAAACAGTAGAAAATAGGAATTTTACTAGGCATTTAAACTTGTGTATTGATCTGGCAGTGAGGTGTAACGAGGTAGAGGTAACGTACTACGAGTTACCTTTGGAAATATTGTAAAGAGAGTTGTTGATACACCTGATGAATACGATTTCTTCGACGCAACGTGTAAATGAAGTGCGTATTTCCGAAGTGAAGTCGCTCCATGTAACAATTTTTTTCAAAAAGGATTCACATTCAACTGTATAGTTCAAGAGAGGATTCATCGGTTTTTGGACACTGATACATACGATAAACGCAATTTGTGGAAACAATATTTGCTGGAAAAGCATCGTAATAATAATATATTAATACATAAAACTAAAAAAAATTGACAATACCTTGGAAATATTTGTAAGCTCAATTATAGAGAGCATAAAAAAGTGTTTCCATCCTGGAGTAATTCAGTTTTGATAAAACCTCTGCTTCGTTATGAGTGGTCAAGGGCAAAGCAATGGTATAATTCCAAGCTAAGGGCATATTGAATAGAAACTTAACTTGCTGAATAATCTTACATCTCTTTTGAGTTGAAAAACACTAGAGGCTTACATTCGAAGAAAACGAAAGGACGAAAAGTATTCCACAAAGACCTTTGGAATAACATTCAAGAGACTAAGCAGTGCGTTACGTCGGTAAGAAGCGATTTCCAACCCATGACTATCTCTCTTTGCCAGAGTTCTATTTCGTAACAATTCGACAACTTCCATAGGTGCATTTCCATTACTTTCGATACTCTCGAGACAACGTATCAGCTATTTACCTTATAATACATACAAATCGTTTAGTAATTTATTAATTTAAAATAAAATTTATCTGAATCGTTTCAGAAATGAAATAACTATTAGCGGACTTTTTAAACCTATAATTTCAATGATTGCATTTTAATGAAGTATAAATTATGCCAACAGCTATCGGTTTCACGAGAACATTCTATTCATTCTTCACAACATGTCAATTATAGTAACTTGTTTTCGTCCTTTATAATATTTAGTGACTAATAGGAACTGTTACGTTCTACGGAAAATTATGTTTTGTTTATGTGACCAAAAATGAACTCTTAATATTCGTAATTGTGGATAAAAATAAAGAGGAACCACTATTCAGTATTATGGAAGAAATTGGTCGTTAAAGAGAAATAAAATTCGATTAATTCCGTGGTACAAAAATATAAGTCAGGTGGTTCTAGTTTCTGTCTTTTAACTATTCTCTAATTTCAGAACGTACGCTTTTGTCGTATTCAAGTTTGTGTTACATTAAACACTTTTGATAATCATTAACAATTGTACTTTCTAGGTAATGGATTTAACATGTATGCTGTATGAGTTCTTTCAGTTAGCGGGGTAATAAAGTAAAAATTGCACCGAGAGGTAAATGTTTTTCGGGGTTGATAAACCTGTTCAAAATTACTTCCACACAAAATAAAGTGAGTAAATTAAATTAAACAATGGATGGCCAGCTTTATTAATTTAGGATAATAATATGAGCGAAGTTTTTGCACCCACCTCACCCTGGTCATATTGTTTTTGCCGTTCCTCTCGGCTTCCTCTGTTCGTTTTACTTTGTGCGTTTCCTTCTGTAATGTGAACAATTCTAGCATAAACCGTTCACAGAATTTTCACCAAAATGAATATTGCCCAACCAATATGAGTAAAAGTTGGGGTCCTTGAATTTGAACGAGATCTTTTAATTATTAGGCGTCTATTAAGGCGTCTCCGCCCATTCTGCATTCGATGGAAGCGAGAGGCTGCTCACTGGGTCGCTTCCGGACTGCCGAGTAACAAACGTTCGGTGTTCGCACTCTCCGCCTTTTGGACACATCAAAGGAAGCGAACATTCGCCGAGCACATCAGTTGCTCGGGATTGGGCGAGCAGGAGCTCGCTGCTCGGCGAATACATGGCACCGCCAACGCAACAAGCTCCTGCAGTACTTTCGAAATATTCTACCGGGTGAGATGGCTCAGGACATGAACTGCAATCTCTTTAATCGGGAGGTCCTAGTTTCGAGTCCTGACGGTGGCAGGGTTTTCGATATTAGCTTGTCAGTTAGGTCGAGTTCAGTCGCTGTCTGGAGAATTCTAACGGCCGACTGCTTTGATCGGTAGTTTTCCGTGGTATCTCCGATCAATACCAGACGTATGCTGGAGCAGTACACTAACAAACAGGCCACGGCCCGCGCGCGATTGTTCCTATCAATTCCTTCTACACACACACACACACACGCACACGTACATGCGCGCACACGCACGCACGCACACACACACACACACACACACGCACGCACGCACACGCTTATAAAAATGATGCAATTTAAACATCTGAATTTTCGAAAAATTTAGAAAAGTATAAAACAATAAAAATAAAGTATATTATAACTAATATAAAATAAAAAATATAAAATACAAAAATTATTAAAATAGTATAACAGTAGTAGTACTATTACAGTAACATTAGTAGTGCATAATATTAGTATGTCAAAAATTCTCATTTATTGCGTAATTTTGGTTTACATGACTAAGTTCAGAATAGTTTCAAACTTGTCGTACACCTTCAATATTGAAGTTATATATTTCTTTCTGAACGCAATCTATACTTTAATATTACATCTTTAAATAATTAAGATCACACCTTTTTCAAAATATTAGTAGTTAGCGCCATTTTAAATTATTTCGTTTGTTATTTTTAAGTGATGGCTGAAGTATTCGTAGGTTGGAAAGTATACATTATTGTAATACTACGTGAATAAATACGTTGTATATTTAAAAAGCCGAACGACTGGTGAAATAATTAAAAATTGCCTTTCTTATGAACTAATTGTAATAAGTAAAAATACGAGAGAGATATTTTATTATTTTTTTTCGGAGATTAATTTCTCTCTTTTCTTATTAATGGCACAAAACCATGACGCCTAATCAATGACCAATGACAAACTTTCTCGTGCATCGCTCGTTGGACGTCAGGGCGAACGTAAACAGGAGGTGGCCTGTTTGCATCCGCCCCGGAAGACTTTCCCTTAGCGGTGCTCGCGCGCGCGGCGCCGCGTACGTGGGGCTGCCCGTTGCCAGGAATGCCCCTCCGCCCTCCGCGGGCGCTATTTAGGCGGCCGTGACCCGCGCCCGCGCGGCATTCCACAGCGGGGACACCACACGCGCCATGAGGATCTTCGCGCTCGTCTGTTTGGCCACGGTAAGAGCTTGGTGCGACGCGCCCCGTGCTTAGGCTTCGTTTAAACGCTATTTCACTTTTTCCAAGGTCTTTAATTAAAACTAGTGGTGCCGGAACAGCACGTACTTTCTCGCCATTAGTAATGGTCATGTAATCATTTTTATCCCACATTTTCTCTCTGAATTAACACACCACAGTCATCAGTTTTTGTAAAACTCATTTGAAATCGCAGAACATTTGGTGTGAAAATTAATAGCTTCAAAATAGTTTTTTATTCAAAACTTTAAATGAAAAAGCGCGAGAAAGTAAAAATATATTTCTGGCATTGAATTCATTGTATAAGGTATTTACGAATATATATTATTAACATATAAGCGTTATTTTTAAACACTGTGTATTGTAAGATTGTAAGAAACGAACAAAAGAAATAATGAAATAATATACACATTCTAACGTACGTAGCATCCACCTAATTCAAACATCTCAAATTACGATCAGGAAGTGGCCGAATTTTTTTAATTTTTAAAAATTTTTGCAAAATAAGGCATTTCAACGAACATGAGATCAGGAACATTATCTGAAGCGTCCTTTATGGTATCTAAGATCCCAATTTAAACAAAAAATGTAGTGCGGTTTTTAAGAAAAAATGGTTTAAAGAAAATAAAAATTGTCAATGGTTTGACACAAATTTCGGAAAAAACTACGCATGTTTTTGAAAAACCGGACATGACCTTACTTGAAGATCTGTTTTTGATGAACACATTTCTTTAAGAAAAAAATTGTATCTTCATAATTGTAGTTGAAGGAAGACGCCGAAATATTTAGAACTTTTTCAATTTTCGAAAAATTAAGAGTTTTAACCAATATCAGACCTGCACCTTTTTCTTAAACGATTTTTAGATTACCCAACAACAATCTGTGTAATTTTTTTGAAAATTTTGAAAATGTCCCCGGGGCTTCGTGTAATGTACCCCCAAAATTAAAATATGCGTTTCAAATTCAAGGGGCCACGACGTCAGACAGATCGATCGGGGGATATCAATTTTGGAGAAAATCGACAGAAGGGTTTAGTCGCTAGCATTGTTCACAGAGGGACGGACAGACGTTTCGCCGTCAATTCATTCTCGGGATCAAGGAGCCAAACACATGGATTCTGTCTGCACCACGTGCTAGAGGATTTTGTTTTCTAAATTTAGTGACTGGATTTATCCACTTTTTCCTTACCAGGGCCTTGGAATAAAAGTTTTTCCACAGAAATTCGCCGTTATTTCGCGCAGCATTACATTACCTCCTCTTCTTAAGTTTCTTCTTCAGGGCGAGAAAGTAAAAATATATGCAAGCGCAGCTTTGGTGAAAAACAGTTAGGAATATCTTTTCTGCACAATAAAGTGACGCGCCTAAAAAAATATAATTTTGAAGGAGAGCGATTTTCTCATTTACAGAACAGTTTATTTCGCGGCCAAATATTTTCAATTGCTGACTACTGAATTATCTTTATGGACATTTTCAAGTTACTGTGTTCTCAGAGACATTCTCGGAATGAACACTCCAAATTGCTTCAAACGCTTCCCGCGTAATGTTCAAATCATCAAAAATAAGACGAACTTTTAGTTGGGGAATCCTGCATGAAAAGGTAGAAAATGATTATTTTTGTCTGTTTTGAGGACTTCAATGTGGAATAAAAGGAACTGGAAATGTAACCGACAAAAAAGCTGCGTGATAACGCTTTCGCGAGGCCCTCAAGAGGCAGACCACGAAGGGCAGACCTTGAGGGAGCACCCAAGTAATTGCGTTCCAATTTGAAAAATAACACAAATTGAACCGAAGGAAACTTGTTCTTTTCTAGAAGGATATCCTGTACATAACAAAATGCAGCTGTTTTTTTACAGTTTATTCATAATATTTCCAAACTATCGTCACTTAGCATCTTTGTTCGACATGTCAGTGCCTTCTGATCCTTTTTAAAGACCAGGGAAAAGCAAAATTTTCTACTATCTTTCCATGAAATATTTCACAACTACATTCTTTACTACTTGTTTTTTATACTACGCAGTAAAATGTTCTATTATGACGCGAAAATTTTAAAGCACGATTTTGCGCATGTCGCTAGCTAATGTCTGTTGATGGTAATAACTATTAACATACCTAGAAATGTTATCTTTGCGCATATAACAAAGAAATTTCAACACGCGCCAAAGGTGGAACTTGATGTTAAGCCGGAATAAAGTGATATTCCTTTTACAATATTCGATGTTATTATATTAATTATGAGGTTTAATTATTATAGTATTGTAAAAATAAAAAAAGATCTTCGCATTAGAAATGTGGGAATCACGAAATTCTCACTTCACACCTCATCGTCCCGAAAAATACTACTGATATAAAATGTATTTTTTAATTAGGAGAATTTTACAATTAATTTGAATTATTCTGGTTCGTTATTTATGTAACATATCTTTTACAGTGTGAGGAAAATTATTTCGTTATGTTTACAGAATTGAAAGCAATGTACTTAACATCAAGTACTGCTTTTGAATGATGTTACATTATTTGAATCTCTTCTCATTAGTGGCGCGACGTCGATAAACAAACCGTCGATGTCCAAAATACATCGCCTGAGAATCATCCATGTCTTTAGTAACCACTAACATTAAATTCATGTGCATTAACATGTAATTGGACAGTGTTCTTTTATTATTCGAATATTATTTCGTTCGTTTATAATAGCTCGCCGAATAAGGGTATGAGAAGAAGGCGCCCACAGCGCATTCGTTGGCTACTTCTCAATGTGCGGAATGAATATGAAGAAAGAGGAAATATAAGAGCATGGAGGTCATCTCTGGCGAGAGAATTTGGTCGATGAAGCTAGAGCCAAACACCGTTCCTTTGGTTCCACACAGTCGGTACCATCGCATTTTCGTATTTTATTGTTATTTTAACATTTACAGTATTGTGATCTTGGGAATTTTTCATTCAAAGACAAAACATCGATATTAAAAAAACATCGGCGTTAATTCACCGATGTTTAAAACATCGACATCCTTACTTCTTATCGCCTTAGTCCGCTAAGCCGGTTTCTCTAAATCCGGCCTGCACAGCGCCTGCTTCCGCGGGCATTCTGCACTTCCAAGAGCCAGCCGCCTGTACGCGGGAGGGGGAAGGTGCAAGCAGAGGGCAGGAGGCTGCTTTGGGGGGAGGGGAGAAGCTGGAGCGGGGTCGCTGGACGCGGGCGTAGATTGAGTGGTCTACTGCAATGATCATGCTGTGAAATGATTTGCCCACTTATTTAATGGGCAATATACCGTATTTCTACCACAGAGGCCATATTTCGCTGTTTATGTTCTTCTGTGCACTGCTATCTATCGATATTTTTTATTTGCTTCACTTCACGCTCATTGTAATTCATAAACAATAGTTCAAAGCAGTGGCCTCTTTTAAAACTTTATTGCGTAATTTTACCTAACAAAAATACAATTGATTTTTACCAGGAATGTTGTAATCTCCAAATGATAGCAAAACGGAGGAAATTGAGAGCAGTCTTCAATCGAGATTGATATAAAGTGAAATATAGGCAATTCCAAAAAGGTCATTATGAAGCCAAATAAGAGATACCAACGAGCAAACCTCGTTCACAATAATTACGGACAATCATACCATTATTATGCGTCTTGTTAATAGAACGCAAAGGGCTTAATCTTTTTGTTGTTGTACGATTATGAATAAATAGTGTATGTTGATTTGAAATTAGAAATTATAATGCAATCCTGACGGAAATTAGAACAGGAAGTAATCATGATTATTTGATCATGAATAAGTTGTCTTAGCTTTGAGAAAACCGACGTAAAAATTAAACATTGTCGAGACTCCAGTACTATATTTGGGATTTTATTTCTTGGCGCGTGAGGGCCTGTCTTCACGATGGAAAATCGATGGTCATGCCGCTCGATGTCGCATGTATCGCCAGCACTGCTCGATACTGTCGCGATCATGCGGCATCTAGCGGCATGACGCCGATAAAGATGCGAAATGCCGTGAGATATTCCATCGTGAAGACAGGCCCTCACGCGCCGAGCAATACAAACCCCGAGTAGAGCCCGGAAAGCTAGTAGCTCTGAGCTGACAGGGTGTGGCCCATCACCCAGGCATCGAATGAGCCGCGAGGGCAAAATGGGTACAGGCCGGATCCGGTTGCCAGCCTGTCGGCGTCCTTGTGCGCCGTCGGGGAGTTGCTCTCCCAAGTAGAACAAGATTCATGTGTGAGGCGGTAGCCCACGCAGGGTAACGCGAATACAAAAAAAAACAAATAATACGCTTTCAATAAATTACAATTAGATAGCTGTGCATTTTCAGTTCAAATTCGCCTGTTTCCTATAAAAACAAATCTTGCTGAAAAAAGAAGAAAAAATAACGTCACTTCCTACTATAAAGGTTTTCTTCGAAATATTCGCTAATGAAT
>JAHLJT010008756.1:11901957-11934755 GCA_031308135.1 Acheta domesticus
GCATTTTCTCTAATTGTATAGAAACACTTAAACAGTAGAAAATAGGAATTTTACTAGGCATTTAAACTTGTGTATTGATCTGGCAGTGAGTGTAACGAGGTAGAGGTAACGTACTACGAGTTACCTTTGGAAATATTGTAAAGAGAGTTGTTGATTACCCTGATGAATACGATTTCTTCGACGCAACGTGTAAATGAAGTGCGTATTTCCGAAGTGAAGTCGCTCCATGTAACAATTTTTTTCAAAAGGATTCACATTCAACTGTATAGTTCAAGAGAGGATTCATCGGTTTTTTGGACACTGATACATACTATAAACGCAATTTTGTGGAAACAATATTTGCTGGAAAAGCATCGTAATAATAATATATTAATACATAAAACTAAAAAAAATTGACAATACCTTGGAAATATTTTGTAGCTCAATTATAGAGAGCATAAAAAAGTGTTCCATCCTGGAGTAATTCAGTTTTGATAAACCTCTGCTTCGTTATGAGTGGTCAAGGGCAAAGCAATGGTATAATTCCAAGCTAAGGGCATATTGAATAGAAACTTAACTTGCTGAATAATCTTACATCTCTTTTGAGTTGAAAAACACTAGAGGCTTACATTCGAAGAAAAACGAAAGGACGAAAAGTATTCCACAAAGACCTTTGGAATAACATTCAAGAGACTAAGCAGTGCGTTACGTCGGTAAGAAGCGATTTCCAACCCATGACTATCTCTCTTTGCCAGAGTTCTATTTCGTAACAATTCGACAACTTCCATAGGTGCATTTCCATTACTTTCGATACTCTCGAGACAACGTATCAGCTATTTACCTTATATACATACAAATCGTTTAGTAATTTATTAATTTAAAAATAAAATTTATCTGATCGTTTCAAGAATGAAATAACTATTAGCGGACTTTTAAACCTATAATTTCAATGATTGCATTTTAATGAAGTATAAATTATGCCAACAGCTATCGTTTCACGAGAACATTCTATTCATTCTTCACAACATGTCATTATTAGTATTTACTTGTTTTCGTCCTTATAATATTTAGTGACTAATAGGAACTGTTACGTTCTACGGAAATTATGTTTGTTTTATGTGACCAAAATAACTCTTAATATTCGTAATTGTGGATAAAAATAAAGAGGAACCACTATTCAGTATTATGGAAGAAATTGGTCGTTAAAGAGAAATAAAATTCGATTAATTCCGTGGTACAAAAATATAAGTCAGGTGGTTCTAGTTTCTGTCTTTTAACTATTCTCTAATTTCAGAACGTACGCTTTTGTCGTATTCAAGTTTGTGTTACATTAAACACTTTTTGATAATCATTAACAATTGTACTTTCTAGGTAATGGATTTAACATGTATGCTGTATAGTTCTTTCAGTTAGCGGGGTAATAAAGTAAAAATTGCACCGAGAGGTAAATGTTTTTCGGGTTGATAAACCTGTTCAAAATTACTTCCACACAAAATAAAGTGAGTAAATTAAATTAAACAATGGATGGCCAGCTTTATTAATTTAGATAATAATATGAGCGAAGTTTTTGCACCCCACCTCACCCTGGTCCTATTGTTTTTGCCGTTCCTCTCGGCTTCCTCTGTTCGTTTTACTTTGTGCGTTTCCTTCTGTAATGTGAACAATTCTAGCATAACCGTTCACAGAATTTTCACCAAAATGAATATTGCCCAACCAATATGAGTAAAAGTTGGGGTCCTTGAATTTGAACGAGATTCTTTTAATTATTAGGCGTCTATTAAGGCGTCTCCGCCCATTCTGCAATTCGATGGAAGCGAGAGGCTGCTCACTGGGTCGCTTCCGGACTGGCCGAGTAACAAACGTTCGGTGTTCGCACTCTCCGCCTTTTGGACACATCAAAGGAAGCGAACATTCGCCGAGCACATCAGTTGCTCGGGATTGGGCGAGCAGGAGCTCGCTGCTCGGCGAATACATGGCACCGCCAACGCAACAAGCTCCTGCAGTACTTTCGAAATATTCTACCGGGTGAGATGGCTCAGGACATGAACTGCAATCTCTTTAATCGGGAGGTCCTAGTTTCGAGTCCTGACGGTGGCAGGGTTTTCGATATTAGCTTGTCATTTAGGTCGAGTTCAGTCGCTGTCTGAGAATTCTAACGGCCGACTGCTTTGATCGTAGTTTTCCGTGGTATCTCCGATCAATACCAGACGTATGCTGGAGCAGTACACTAACAAACAGGCCACGGCCCCGCGCGCGATTGTTCCTATCAATTCCTTCTACACACACACACACACACACGCACACGGACATGCGCCGCACACGCACGCACCGCACACACACACACACACACACACGCACACACGCACGCACACGCTTATAAAATGATGCAATTTAAACATCTGAATTTTCGAAAAATTTAGAAAGTATAAAAAAATAAAATAAGTATATTATAACTAATATAAAATAAAAAATATAAAATACAAAAATTATTAAAATAGTATAACAGTAGTATACTATTACAGTAACATTAGTAGTGCATAATATTAGTATATGTCAAAATTCTCATTTATTGCGTAATTTTGGTTTACATGACTAAGTTCAGATAGTTTCAAACTTGTCGTACACCTTCAATATTGAAGTTATATATTTCTTTCTGAACGCATCTATACTTTAATATTACTCTTTAAATAATTAAGATCACACCTTTTTCAAAATATTAGTAGTTAGCGCCATTTTAAATTATTTCGTTTGTTATTTTTAAGTGATGGCTGAAGTATTCGTAGTTGGAAAGTATACATTATTGTAATACTACGTGAATAAATACGTTGTATATTTAAAAAGCCGAACGACTGGTGAAATAATTAAAAATTGCCTTTCTATGAACTAATTGTAATAAGTAAAAATACGAGAGAGATATTTTATTATTTTTTTCGGAGATTAATTTCTCTCTTTTCTTATTAATGGCACAAAACCATGACGCCTAATCAATGACCAATGACAAACTTTCTCGTGCATCGCTCGTTGGACGTCAGGGCGAACGTAAACAGGAGGTGGCCTGTTTGCATCCGCCCCGGAAGACTTTCCCTTAGCGGTGCTCGCGCGCGCCGGCGCCGCGTACGTGGGGCTGCCCGTTGCCAGGAATGCCCCTCCGCCCTCCGCGGGCCGCTATTTAGGCGGCCGTGACCCGCCCGCGCGGCATTCCACAGCGGGGACACCACACGCGCCATGAGGATCTTCGCGCTCGTCTGTTTGGCCACGGTAAGAGCTTGGTGCGACGCGCCCCGTGCTTAGGCTTCGTTTAAGCGCTATTTCACTTTTTCCAAGGTCTTTAATTAAAACTAGTGGTGCCGGACAGCACGTACTTTCTCGCCATTAGTAATGGTCATGTAATCATTTTTATTCCACATTTCTCTCTGAATTAACACACCACAGTCATCAGTTTTTGTAAAACTCATTTGAAATCGCGAACATTTGGTGTGAAAATTAAATAGCTTCAAATAGTTTTTTATTCAAAACTTTAAATGAAAAAGCGCGAGAAAGTAAAAATGTATTTTCTGGCATTGAATTCATTGTATAAGGTATTTACGAATATATATTATTAACATATAAGCGTTATTTTTAAACACTGTGTATTGTAAGATTGTAAGAAACGAACAAAAGAAATAATGAAATAATATACACATTCTAACGTACGTAGCATCCACCTAATTCAAAACATCTCAAATTACGATCAGGAGTGGCCGAATTTTTTTAATTTTAAAAATTTTTGCAAAATAAGGCATTTCAACGAACATGAGATCAGGAACATTATCTGAAGCGTTCCTTTATGGTATCTAAGATCCCAATTTAAACAAAAATGTAGTGCGGTTTTTAAGAAAAAATGGTTTAAAGAAAATAAAAATTGTCAATGTTTTGACACAAATTTCGGAAAAACTACGCATGTTTTTGAAAAACCGGACATGACCTTACTTGAAGATCTGTTTTTGATGAAACAATTTCTTTAAGAAAAAAATTGTATCTTCATAATTGTAGTTGAAGGAAGACGCCGAAATATTTAGAACTTTTTCAATTTTCGAAAAATTAAGAGTTTTAACCAATATCAGACCTGCACCTTTTTCTTAAACGATTTTTAGATTACCCAACAACAATCTGTGTAATTTTTTTGAAAATTTTGAAAATGTCCCCGGGCTTCGTGTAATGTACCCCCAAAATTAAAATATGCGTTTCAAATTCAAGGGGCCACGACGTCAGACAGATCGATCGGGGGATATCAATTTTGGAGAAAATCGACAGAAGGATTTAGTCGCTAGCATTGTTCCAGAGGGACGGACAGACGTTTCGCCGTCATTCATTCTCGGGATCAAGGAGCCAAACACATGGATTCTGTCTGCACCACGCTAGAGGATTTTGTTTTCTAAATTTAGTGACTGGATTTATCCACTTTTTCCTTACCAGGGCCTTGGAATAAAAGTTTTTCCACAGAAATTCGCCGTTATTTCGCGCAGCATTACATTACCTCCTCTTCTTAAGTTTCTTCTTCAGGGCGAGAAAGTAAAAATATATGCAAGCGCAGCTTTGGTGAAAAACAGTTAGGAATATCTTTTCTGCACAATAAAGTGACGCGCCTAAAAAAATATAATTTTGAAGGAGAGCGATTTCTCATTTACAGAACAGTTTATTTCGCGGCCAAATATTTTCAATTGCTGACTACTGAATTATCTTTATGGACATTTTCAAGTTACTGTGTTCTCAGAGACATTCTCGGAATGAACACTCCAAATTGCTTCAAACGCTTCCCGCGTAATGTTCAAATCATCAAAAATAAGACGAACTTTTAGTTGGGGAATCCTGCATGAAAAGGTAGAAAAATGATTATTTTTGTCTGTTTTGAGGACTTCAATGTGGAATAAAAGGAACTGAAATGTAACCGACAAAAAGCTGCGTGATAACGCTTTCGCGAGGCCCTCAAGAGGCAGACCACGAAGGGCAGACCTTGAGGGAGCACCCAAGTAATTGCGTTCCAATTTGAAAAATAACACAAATTGAACCGAAGGAAACTTGTTCTTTCTAGAAGGATATCCTGTACATAACAAAATGCAGCTGTTTTTTTACAGTTTATTCATAATATTTCCAAACTATCGTCACGTAGCATCTTTGTTCGACATGTCAGTGCCTTCTGATCCTTTTTAAAGACCAGGGAAAGCAAAATTTTTCTACTATCTTTCCATGAAATATTTCACAACTACATTCTTTACTACTTGTTTTTATACTACGCAGTAAAATGTTCTATTATGACGCGAAAATTTTAAAGCACGATTTTGCGCATGTCGCTAGCTAATGTCTGTTGATGGTAATAACTATTAACATACCTAGAAATGTTATCTTTTTGCGCATATAACAAAGAATTTCAACACGCGCCAAAGGTGGAACTTGATGTTAAGCCGGAATAAAGTGATATTCCTTTTACAATATTCGATGTTATTATATTAATTATGAGGTTTAATTATTATAGTATTGTAAAAATAAAAAAAGATCTTCGCATTAGAAATGTGGGAATCACGAAATTCTCACTTCACACCTCATCGTCCCGAAAATACTACTGATATAAAATGTATTTTTTAATTAGGAGAATTTTACAATTAATTTGAATTATTCTGGTTGTTATTTATGTAATATATCTTTTACAGTGTGAGAAAATTATTTCGTTATGTTACAGAATTGAAAGCAATGTACTTAACATCAAGTACTGCTTTTGAATGATGTTACATTATTTGAATCTCTTCTCATTAGTGGCGCGACGTCGATAAACAAACCGTCGATGTCCAAAATACATCGCCTGAGAATCATCCATGTCTTTAGTAACCACTAACATTAAATTCATGTGCATTAACATGTAATTGGACAGTGTTCTTTATTTATTCGAATATTATTTCGTTCGTTTATAATAGCTCGCCGAATAAGGGTATGAGAAGAAGGCGCCCACAGCGCATTCGTTGGCTACTTCTCAATGTGCGGAATGAATATGAAGAAAGAGGAAATATAAGAGCATGGAGGTCATCTCTGGCGAGAGAATTTGGTCGATGAAGCTAGAGCCAAAACACCGTTCCTTTGGTTCCACACAGTGGTACCATCGCATTTTCGTATTTTATTGTTATTTTACATTTACAGTATTGTGATCTTGGGAATTTTTCATTCAAAGACAAAACATCGATATTAAAAAATCATCGGCGTTATTCACCGATGTTTAAAACATCGACATCCTTACTTCTTATCGCATTAGTCCGCTAAGCCGGTTTCTCTAAATCTCATCCGGCCTGCACAGCGCCTGCTCCGCGGGCATTCTGCACTTCCAAGAGCCAGCCGCCTGTACGCGGGAGGGGGAAGGTGCAAGCAGAGGGCAGGAGGCTGCTTTGGGGGGAGGGGAGAAGCTGGAGCGGGGTCGCTGGACGCGGCGCGTAGATTGAGTGTCTACTGCAATGATCATGCTGTGAAATGATTTGCCCACTTATTTAAATGGGCAATATACCGTATTTCTACCCACAGAGGCCATATTTCGCTGTTTATGTTCTTCTGTGCACTGCTATCTATCGATATTTTTTATTGCTTCACTTCACGCTCATTGTAATTCATAAACAATAGTTCAAAGCAGTGGCCTCTTTTAAAAACTTTATTGCGTATTTTACCTAACAAAAATTTACAATTGATTTTTACCAGGAATGTTGTAATCTCCAAATGATAGCAAAACGGAGGAAATTGAGAGCAGTCTCTAATCGAGATTGATATAAAGTGAAATATAGGCAATTCCAGAAAGGTCATTATGAAGCCAAATAAGAGATACCAACGAGCAACCTCGTTCACAATAATTTACGGACAATCATACCATTATTATGCGTCTTGTTAAATAGAACGCAAAGGGCTTAATCTTTTTGTTGTTGTACGATTATGAATAAATAGTGTATGTTGATTTGAAATTAGAAATATATAATGCAATCCTGACGGAAATTAGAACAGGAAGTAATCATGATTATGTTGATCATGAATAAGTTGTCTTAGCTTTGAGAAACCGACGTACCAATTAAACATTGTCGAGACTCCAGTACTATATTTGGGATTTTATTTCTTGGCGCGTGAGGGCCTGTCTTCACGATGGAATCGATGGTCATGCCGCTCGATGTCGCATGATCGCCAGCACTGCTCGATACTGTCGCGATCATGCGGCATCTAGCGGCATGACCGATAAAGATGCGAAATGCCGTGAGATATTCCATTCGTGAAGACAGGCCCTCACGCGCCGAGCAATACAACCCCGAGTAGAGCCCGGAAAGCTAGTAGCTCTGAGCTGACAGGGTGGCCCATCACCCAGGCATCGAATGAGCCGCGAGGGCAAAATGGGTACAGGCCGGATCCGGTTGCCAGCCTGTCGGCGTCCTTGTGCGCCGTCGGGGAGTTGCTCATCCCAAGTAGAACAAGATTCATGTGTGAGGCGGTAGCCCACGCAGGGTAACGCGAATACAAGAAAAAATCAAATAATACGCTTTCAATAAATTACAATTAGATAGCTTGTGCATTTTCAGTTCAAATTCGCCTGTTTCTATAAAAACAAATCTTGCTGAAAAAGAAGAAAAATAACGTCACTTCCTACTATTAAAGGTTTTCTTCGTAAATATTCGCTAATGAATTTCCTTTTCCTTCACGACTCCCACACTTGTTACTTTCTTGCTACGGAGTAGATATTATTTACTCACTGTGAGTAGAGAAAAAGTTATGTAATGCTGCGCGAAAAACCGGCGAATTTCGGCAGAAAATTTGTATTTAGTGAAACTAGCACTTAATAAAACATCCTTTCACACTTGTGGGGTGGCTCACTGGTTGGTTGGCATATGTATCTTGGTAACAAAAAAGTGGAGACATCCAGTTGATAAATTCATAAATAATAATTTATAAAAATATAAATATTTCTAAATGTTTATAAATGTAAAACCTACAAATTGAAAGTAACTAATGTAAATAGACTGAATTCTAAAAATTGTTTCCCTTTTTTCTTTTTTTTTTTCGCTTCATTTTTGTTCTGATGCTGCCACCACACGTCTCTTAACAGAAATTAATTTAGACTTCAAATTGTCAGTTGTGAAATTTCTGAATGTTGTGAAGGACTTGAATCTATTGAGCATGTCTTTTGGCAATGCAATTTTTAGATTCTGAATGGAAAGAAATGTTATTCAGGTTGCGTAAATTTAATAAGTACGGTCCTTTTTCTATTTGTTCATTGCTATCGGTTTGCGATAAATCTATCACCTCGATTAATGTAAATATTATTTTAAAGATAATAAAAAATAATTTTGTATCATTGTTCTTATATTTTATAGGTAAACATGTTTTTGTTCGTTTCTTCTTATCTTCTTCTTATTCATGACGTAATTTATTGTTTTCTTTATTTTGACGGTTGTGAAGTTCTTTTAAATTTTTGTTTTATGGATGTGTGTTTTGGGTCTGTACACATTTCGAATTCTCTTTTGATTGAGCAGCGAGCTAGTAGGCCAAAGGGTTTTGTTACTAGATGCTTTTGCCTCTCGGGCCAGAGGCCCAGGGGCGGAGGCATCTCCTTGGCGCCCTAAACGCATAACTCTAGTATTATTTGTAATGTATTTCTCAACCTTGTTAATTGCGTGGTCGCTTGCAGGCGCTGGTGGCCGTGGGGGCGGCGGGGGAGGCGGCGCTGCGGCGCGCGCAGGAGGAGGAGGAGGCGGAGCGCAACGCCAACGCGCACTACGCCTTCCAGGCCGACGTGGACGACCGCGTCAGCGACCTCACGCTGCACCGCCAGGAGGCGCGCGACGGGCTGGCCGTCACGGGCTCCTTCGCCTACAGCGACGGCTACGTGCGCCGACTCGTCAAGTACGTCGCCGACGAGAACGGGTACCGCGTCCTCAGGTGAGCTCTTCCTCACGCCACGCCACGCCGGCTGCTGGCTGACACGTGGGGTGGCTGATTGACTGGTGGGTGGGTGGGGTGGCTGACTGGAGAATTGACTAGGTGGTTGGCTGGCTGGCTGACTGACTGACTGGTCGCATGCCCATTCACGCCAACTATGGCACGCGTCCATTAAATTATTGCAATTTTCTAGGAAACTGTATTTAGTGAAACTAACACTTAATGAAACATCCTTTCACAATACCAATAGTCTGTATAAATCACTTCTATTAATTGGAAACTGTTTTACTTTCACAAGTTTCCTTATTTCCTTGAAAAAAAAAACTGGACATGTGACCTCTTGAAATAAGCTTTCATATATTAAATTATTTCCATTTCATCCTATACATATATGAAAATATCGTTGAAATTATTTTCAAACAATTAATAAATTATAATATGCATATGGAAACAGTTTCCCTTAAAGTTTGAAAATGCACCTTCACTTATTTTCTGAAGCTGCTCTTGACCTTGTCACTGTTCTTTAGGATAATTATGTAAGCATATAATGAAGAAATGCATTCAAATAACGATGATAGAGTTCCCCCAAAGCTTATTTAATATATAATCGTAACCACAGAAAGAGTGGAAAATCCTGCACAGTTACTTTTGCAAGAAGCAAGAGAACAGACCCAAGTGTGTTCCATTTGGGAAATTTGGACGAAAACCTAATCAAGATAAGGGTCATTCATCCAGGAGATTTTTAGCAATAGTGAATTGCCCTTTCGTTGTTGAAATAATTTCTAAGTGGTACCTCATCCTAGACATTATTTTATCTCATCCTTTACTGGGTGGTGTACTCTGACAATTGTTTTCAAGGCTTTGTCCAACGCATTTGATCAATTATGCATATGTATTTATTTTAAGACAAACAAATGACCAAAAGAAGTTATGAAAACTCCTAACACAATGCAAATACCTGTATCGTATTCGAAACATCCCTTTGGTTAAGGGTTAGGATGGGGTGCTCCTAAACTATCGTGATCTGCCCTTTGAATCAGAGCGTTCTGAGACCCGAGAGCAATTGCACCCCCTTCGGAACGTCAACTGGCATCTGAATGAACGTCAGTATGCGACGTAGACAGACCCCTTCCCTCACTCCCTTTGGTACTAACTCCGCGGGTGTCCCGAGAGAGCTTGGAGGGTGAAGTGTGTGTGTGTGTGTGTGTGCGTAGTGACGAGGCGGAGCCGCTGGAGGGCCCCCGGGGCGACCCCGAGGGCGTGGCGTCGGTGCGCACCGTGGTGGAGGGGCAGGAGCTGAGCTACAGCGTGCAGAGCGACCCGCGCGCCGCCCCGCCGCGCGCCGCCCCCCGCGCAGCCAAGGCCGCCTGACAACGCCAAAACACTGTACATACAAATATTTATAAGTAATAAAGAACATTTCAAACCAATTCGTATTGATTCTTTAAAATACAAATATGGTACAAAAGTGCTTCCCTTCTCCAAAACCTTTAACCTTTCTGTATCTTAAATTATTCGCCCAAGAAAAAACATTTGACAAGTTTCAATTCCCCCCCCCCCAAAAAAAATTCAAGCTCCTAAAAAACTTTCTCCGTCATACATAAAATGTTTTGCCAGAGATATTAACTTCAATGTTTGTTGAAATTCATTAATATTTCAGTCTCGTCTGTGTATTATTCGCGCACTTCTTGTTTTTCTTTTTTTTTTTCAAATTTATTGTCTTCCTATTCAACATACAGGTTTTTTAGGGTTGTGAATGTAAATATACATAACTTTTCGTTTATTTTCTCACTGTGGGTGCCCTGGATAGATGCCTTAAAGGTTTTTGGTTTATTTTCATAATTTAAATTATTTTTGAAAATAAATTGAAACTACCAGGAATTATTGTTATGATTATTCGATAGTGGTCACATCATTTGAGGTCGATTTTCTGCTTTTTTATGGTGGTCTGAATCTGTCTTTATGGAAGCGTGAGTTTACATGTAGGTTTGGTTCTGCTGTGCGTCCAAGGTTGAATATGGAGGTGCTGGGAGATGTGGAGACAGTTCAAAAGAAGTCTTCGGACAGTTTAGTAATATGTTATTTTATCGTGGGATTAGTAGTTCGTGGTGGATTTGCTTGTTTGAAATGAACCATGGGGATTTAATGATAATTCTTAGCGCTTTATTCTGTATAGTTTGAAGAATGTTTACATTAGATTTGGCTTGATTTCCCATTACCTGCATGCGTACGTCATTGCCGGTCAAATTATAGACTTGTAAATTAGCATTCCGACCTCTGTTTTAAGGGAGGATTTTTTGTTAATTAGTGCGTAAAGTTCGGAAATTTTTGCTTGTGTTTTCATTCTTGTTGTCTGGATGTTTTTTCCAATTTGAGATTCCAAATTGAGAATGTTCGTCGATAACGAGATTTCCCATGCTCTGATTTCTCACACGTGTACACAGTGCTTTCTCCTCAGCGTACACGTGTTTTTTCTTTTTCCCTGGAATACGATATTTACCATTACCAGTAAGAACATAGAAAGTCTCGTAATCGACGAACATTCTCGTTTTATTTATTTATTTATTTATTTATTTATTTATTTATTTATTTGTCAAAAAACAGTAAAAACTGTATATGACGTGTGCGGAAAGAAATTTATCAGCGCACATTTTCTTGAGGGCCAGAATAAAAAAAAACGAAAAAATGAATTTAGAAAATAATTATCTTAGAAAAAATAAAAATATTTGAAAAATGTTTTTTTCCCGAGTTATAGAAAATCAATTTCAACGGTAAATGGACTACAAGTAAAAGGAGTGCTCAACAAAACGTGCGCACAGTGAAGCTACATTTACGTCCAGAAGCCAAACAAGGGGCCATCTCAGCATTTGCTCAATGGATCAGGGAAACTGGACAAAAACCTGATCGAGATGGGGGTCATTGACCCGGAAGCTGAAGTGCATTACTTGTTACAGGCGTATTAAATATTTTTTTAAAATGTATACTTTTTCCGACAAGGTGCGTCGACTCACGTATACGATATCAGCAAGGTCAGTTCTTGCGCGCTCCAGCATGGCATTTACCAAGTTCTAATTGCAGTTTTTGCAACAAATACTTTTCAAACATTAACAATATTTCTGTGGTCACTGGGTAAAATTTCTTAAGTCAAAAATCTTAGTTTGGAGAAAATAAGGGTTAGATTTTCGAGCCACCACTTGTTCCTACGCTAAACGCTATTTCCCAACGCTTTTTTTTTGTCGTAAAGGAGGCAACATTTGAATTTGGTCCTTTTACTAAAATAAAATGTAGATACTTAACTTGCAGTTTCAGTACTTAACACAATTTTGCCAAAAATTGACTTAAGATCTTTTACCCCGTGACCACAGATTTATATCATTGCATTGCATTTTGAAAGATCTTTAGAAAGATGGAGAAAAAATATGTACTTTCATTTAAAAAAATCAAAGTTGTGTCAATATCTCGAAAGTTACATATTATGCTACAAACAAGAAAACGAAATGTCTTATTTGCCCCATCATCTGCAACAACGGCGCAAATAGCATCTCGATACCTCGAACCGTTTCAAGACATTTGCTGTGGACAACTTAAGTGGTCCATCCTGTATGTAAATTGAATAATACTGGGGACAATGAGGCACCTTGAGGCAGTCCTGCTGAAAGGGTCCCCCCGGATAAGATGGTAAAAAGTTCCCCTCAACCAAATTACATATGAGTGGTTACACTATAATTCTAACATAAAAATAATATTTTTGAAAGGTTTCTTAGCCTCCGTCCCACCACCCACACCCCTATACAGTCAAAAACGGGTTTTTTAATTTCAATTTTTTTCGACAACTGAACACTATTTTATCAGACTGAAAAAAATATGATAAATAAGAACACAACTTGAACTATCAGAAAAACATTTTTCAATATTTTCTCAGCCCCAAATTCAAACACAAAAAAATATTTTCGAAAAAAAAAATATCAAGAAATATTTTTTACTGTGTTGTAGAAGCCTGGAACAGGCTTGAAAAAAATATCAAAGGTTCCTCTTAAAACACAAATGGTTGTGCATTTTTTCAGATTTTTTCGATTACTGGGCTGCAGTTAAAAAAATAAAAACCATTTTCCCGACTTTAAAACACCTGGACTTTCAATATACTTTGAAACTGACTGCAACGGTTCTCTGCATTTATTTTAGTGTTTATTATACATTTGTATACATTGCTGTATCACCCAATAAAGTTTTGATTTTGGAATATACTTAAAAATTATCATTTTTTGAAGCTTTCTAATCCTTTGTATGAGAATATCATACGCTAAGGAAAGATAATAGTGTTTGGAAGTTTATTAAATAATAATTCGGTCATATTTGAGGGATAATTGGAGGACATGTGGAAAAATAAATGGGAAGAGGTTAGACCCAGATTTACAAGAACTGTTTTACGTGACTTAGAACACAGACATTGGCACGAAAATAATCTTAAAACTTCATCTCAGAATGCTTGTGAATTTTTTCATATTTTTTTTACTAGCTGGGTCATAGTTTTAAAAAAAACTAAGACATTTGTAGTCAACCACTTGGCAGTTCGGCAGTTGCCGTGTCCTAGGCACGTGCGACCTTGCTTGAGGAGGAAGGCCACAGAATAGCAGCTAACACGGCGCCTCCCGGACAGATAAATAGTAACGCATTGGCTGCGGAAGCCTGTGGTCTCACGTCTGTAGATGTTTCAGACTAGAGAAAAAGTTGTCTTTTCCTTTACCTAAGTACATATAAATATGGAGACACTCGTACAATCTATACACGTGCGGAAACTCTGCACTTTGTAAATAATAATTGTACGAAAATTGAAAATTGATTTAATGTAGCACCCAATTGCAAACTCCCATCCCTCGAAAAATAGTTTACGGCATTATAGACCCAGTACTGTGCGAGAGAATTCCAATATTGCTGAGCGTTGAGATAATAATTCGCAGAAAATAAAATAGTCCCATTAATTTTATCGTGAAAGATAATTTCAGTATTTTCCTTCAATTTAATTTTACATTGATATCGGCTTCACTTTTCTGTCCATCTGTGCTACGGAAAGGGCGCACCCAAAAGAACTAATATGCAAAATTGTAAAATAGGATGATCATAAAAGTGGTATTTTGAAAAATACATCCCAACAACATAATCGGGGACTAATCTGTTCCCCTTCACTTCCCCACTGTCCTCCGTCTATCCTGCACACAAAATGTCCCTTATCATTTCCCCATTTGTCATCTACCCGTCCCCCAAAACATGTCCACTGTTAGAATTTACTTGTCCTCAAAAAAAAAATGTCGTGTCCCCATGAGACAAGCAAACTTGGTTTAAAAGGCCAAGGAAGCATCGCTTCCGAGTTATTTGCCATTATAATCTGTGTTGCAATAATCTTTTTTTTTTGTATGTCATAATCTGCAAACTTCTATTTTTTCTTCTAAAATCTGTTTGCTGTAGGATGAGGTGTAATTCTTTTTCCACCAGTATCACACTTACAAGGTCTTGTGTCGATTGTTTCTTATAAATTGCCAAAACTATCGTCTTTCCGTAGCGTACGATTACTTATGCAAACGATTAGAAAGCTTTAAAAATGATACTTTGTAAGTATATTCCAAAACAAAAACTTTATTGGGTGCTACAACAATGTATACAAATGTATAATAAACACTAAAATAAATGCACAGAACCGTTGCAGTCATTTTCAAAGTATATTGAAAGTCCAGGTGTTTTAAAGTCGGGAAAATGGTTTTTATTTTTTTAACTGCAGCCCAGTAATCGAAAAAATCTGAAAAAAATGCACAACCATTTGTGTTTTAAGAGAAACCTTTGATATTTTTTTCAAGCCTGTGCCAGGCTTCTACAATACAGTAAAAAATATTTCTTGATATTTTTTTCGAAAATATTTTTTTGTGTTTGAATTTGGGGCTGAGAAAATATTGAAAAATGTTTTTCTGATAGTTTAAGTTGTGTTCTTATTTATCATATTTTTTTCAGTCTGATAAAATAGTGTTCAGTTGTCGAAAAAAATTGAAATAAAAAAAACACGTTTTGGGCTGTATAGGGGCGTGGGTGGTGAGGCGGAGGCTAAGAAACCTTTCAAAAATATTATTTTTATGTTAGAATTATAGTGTAACCACTCATATGTAATTTGATTGAGGGGAACTTTTTACCATCTTATCGGGGGGGACCCTTTGACATAAGGGTGATATGGCATCACTAATATTTACTTGGAACTTTCTTTGATTTAAGAAACTTTTAAGAATTTGGTATAAGTAGTCTGGAGTGCCTATGTCTTAATTTGTACAGAAGGCCTTGATGCCATTTTCTGTCGAAGGCTTTAGTTATATCCAGGAATATTGCGCTAGTGTGTCGTTTGGTATGAAATCCTTGCGCTATGTATTCGGTTAACCGTAATATTTGATGTGTTGTGGAGTGGCTCGATCGAAATCCAAATAGTTTGTCTGGGATTGCGTGTGTGTTTGCCAAAAACTATTAATCCTTTTAATATCAGTTTTTCCTAATATTTTTGACAAACACGTTTTCTTTAATCATTACCTCCTGTCCCTTACCAACACAGTTGAATTATGGATAATAACAATGACAGATGATAATGTTTAATAACAATCAATGTTCGCTTTAGTTCAATAGAAATACTATTTGTTTAAACAAACGAGGTGTAGAGTTGACTTGATAGTACTGGTGATTAAACACCTCCACCCACCCCAACTTCTCATACATCTTAAAAGAGAGCACAAACCTAAGCGGATTATATTGCTAATTTAATGCCATGTTAATGCAATGTATAAAATGTAAATTTAATTGCATTGGCTAAGTTAAACCACAATAACCTAAACTTCATTGCGTACAAGCATCAACTCGGCGCAATTGTAGCAAATAAGCTTCAATAAGTAGCAAATTGGCTTCAACGTCCCTAAACCCTCAACTCAACATACTCCATATTCACAATCGCAAGCGAAGGACTTTATATATATAGCGCAAATATTTGAGGCACAGCTGCCAGAGCTCACCTGGATTTCCACGTGATGGAAGGAAAATGCTTCTTATGAGTTTTACGACATTAGTATGGACTCGCGTCCGCGACAAGCTGGCTTTTTGTTCTTCGAATTCGTAAAGGAAGAGGCAGTGGCATCCAAAAAAGCATGACGGCGATCAGTCCATTGTCTCCGCGTGTTTTTCAATCCGCAAACCACTAAAGTAAGTCACAGTTATCAAGGAGATAAAAACCAGACAACTACTCATGCACCGAATGATTCTGAAATACGCGCTAGTACGATTCAAACGCAACCTCAAATTGATTCGTTCACGATACACCTGAAAATTCATCTTTCTGATTCATATCACGGAACCATGGGAAGCAAAACGAAAACACGTCGGTGATCGACTTATATAGTCAACCAAGACTGCAGGGTGTAAAACATACGTGAAAGTGTCATTTATTGGTGCTCTGGAGGAAGATTTTTTATTTAGTGAATACCTTGGTGAAAGTGTCTTGCTGTTTTTATCAAAAATCTTCGTGGTATTCATTAGTTTTCCTTTAATTTCAAAATGGGTGATGGCAAGAACGCTGGTGACGATGAGAAAAATAAATCATTGTCAGGAATTCCAGAAGCACGCTTTGTGGTGAGTAAAACTGTCGAGGTTAAATAACGTGTGAATTTTCTGTTTAAAACTTTAACATATAAAATGAAAGAAATCTTTAGTTATGTTATCCTTTTATGACTAGTATAGCCCATGTTTTTATATTTTATTCATCTTATTTCCTACAAAGAAACTTATTTCATAAATAGGAACTACTCAACAGTGGAGTATTTTAGAATATCTGGAAAAGATGTTGCAAAACTTAATTTTCAGTTTATATTTTGCCTGCAGGTTACATGATTTTTTAGCTAATGTGGCTTAGGTTCACCCATTCCCAATACAAATTTGGAATATGCAAATCTCAGAATTGGTGTCAAGGGAAAATGTGCACTGTATTACTCCCATAAGATTGATTCACCTTCATACAAAATCCTAACTTTGAGTTAAAAATTAATTGTATATAAAATATTTTAACAATCAGTAGTTATTTTAAAATTCTGTAAATCTAGTTCTTATTGATTTATGTTATAAATGTTTCCCTTGTGAAAAATTCAATTAAACCCTATATTTTTTTCTTTTTTAAATTTTTGTTGGACAATTAGTGATTCACATTATTTAATTCCAGGATGATGTTGATGCATTTATGGCATTAGAAGAAAACAGTGGAGGAGCAGATAAAGTTTTAAAAAGACTAGATGAACAACACAGCAAATATAAATTTATGGAATATAATCTCATGTCAAAGCGAAGACGGTATGTTGATTTGTTTATTTAAAGCAAGATAAAATTGTTAAATATTATTGTTCATGCGAATTGCTTTCAGCTTGAGGCTACAGATTCCTGATCTTGAAAACTCTCTGAAAATGATTACACTTTTGAAAAAGCAACAAGATTCTCCTAAGGACATTGAAACTCAATTTTTGTTATCTGAGCAAGTTTACATGAAAGCTACTATATCACCTACAGATAAAGTGTGCCTGTGGCTTGGTGTAAGTTTCATGAACGGTGCATATTGAACATTAATCTGTCGCATACATGTCTAATGCATAAGTAATGTTTTAGGCCAATGTAATGCTTGAATACACGCTGGATGACGCAATGGCTCTTTTGAAGAAGAGTATCGACACAGCCAAGTCAAATTTAGACACTGTAGAAGCATCTCTAGATTTTCTGAGGTGAGTCTTTAAGAAATAATTTTCATTAAATATTACAAATAACTAGGGCTGGATTTACCTACAAGCAAAATAAGCAGTTGCTTGGAGGCCCCCGTGCTTCTGAAAACTAGGCATCTTTTGTAAAATAAAATATATTTAATGTAAAAAATATATGTAAAATTTAATATAAAAATTATTAGTTTTCATTTGTATTAGTACAGAACATGCTTGTATTAAGACAAGTTTTTTTATTTAATAAAGATGGAGCTATTTGTAAGTGAGGGTATCAACACAATTTTGTGCTGGGGGGCCTCACAATGTCTAAATCCAGTCCTGCAATTAACTGTTTATAAAAATCTTTGTTTTGGACATGTCACAGTTCTTATTCAGGTTTAAGAGATTAGTATAACTTTGAATTATTAAAACTTGTATCTCCCCAGCTTCGAACACTTCATTATTTAATGATTTCTCGGCCAACACGTTTATTACATTCTGCTCTATGAGTATCTAATGGTAAAGTTTTCGGCATTGTGTGATGCTGCAGAACAGAGCATCTTAATGAGACAAGTTGATAAGTGTTTCCAAGCAAATTTAAGACTTTCATTGTCTCAATGTAATTTAATTCAATTTGTATACATTTCTGGAATGGAATAATTATTTTTCTGATAACATTGTTCTGATTACAATCTTAATTTAAAACAATTTCATTTGTATTGGCACAGCTAAAAATGTAACTAACCATATGTATGGCAACTTCTGCAGTGAGTTATGTGGGTAAACTAATCACGTCCTATTTCAAATTGATTTTCATTGCTGTTTGGGTAGAAGGATATGGAAAATTGATACACAGCATTTTCAAAACTTCCAGGATTGGATTTATTAAGTATTGCATTCTGTACCTGTCGGTTCTTGCAGTGTTGTCTTGCTGCCTCTCAATGAATTTTTATTTTTGGAAACAACTCATTTACAACCAAATTATGCACAAAATTGTCAAATTGCGATGTAACAAAATAAGATGGTGAATTGTAATTTAGATGTACAAGAGAAAACTGTTCCTGTGCTGCATGAAGTTTATTCTCCCACACCATCTGATTCTCTGTAGATAAAAGTCCAGAGAAGTAATTGCTCAGTGTTCCTCCAACCTGCAAGGAGTAATAACAAAATCCAGACAAAATGTAATGATAAACAATATCCCCATTTTTTGCTTGCTTTTGAAGATTTTGCACCGCTAACGTCCATGTACGAAAAATGTATTGCAGAAAGTGAACGTCAGATAAAGAATTAAGTTCAATTCATCCCGAGATATTTATCGCAACAAATGGTTTGTGTTAAAATTTTGAAATGAAATTATCAATGCTAAATTTCTTTTGTCTTTTCAGGGATCAGTTCACCACAACTGAAGTAAATATGGCTAGAGTATTTAACTGGGATGTGAAGCGAAGACAAGCTGCCAAAGCAAGCTCCTAACAAGTTTCATGGAAGTTTATTCTGCCTTGCTTTTCAATTTCTTTTGCTCATTTTTCATTATTGAAGTTCCTTATCCACGAAGCTCTGAAAGTTTTACAATCTTGTAATAATTTGCACAGTCTCAATAATAAAGTCTCTGGAATCATTTAAGTACATCTTTATTTACTTACAGAAATATCTTCAGATACTTTTTAAAGGCACATGAGGGATGTACACACAACTTGAAATTACTTAACATTACTACATATTGTAATTTAATAACATAACAAAAATACTTTCTTCGTTGAAAACCAGATTCAGGAAAAGAACATCTTGCTAATTGCATCTTGACTAGCTTCTTAACTTCAATACTGGTGACATTTAAATTCTTCCATAGTCAGTTTGGTTTGTATCACAGCCCTTGGTAGTCGGTCCTGTGGGGAGGGAAAAAATATTGGTAAATGCAGTAAAAAATTGTATTTCACACTTATGTTGCTAATAAGGAAAGTGCAATAGAGGACATCATTTGTAATATCTCAAACATTTTTGGTTAAACATTTCTCTATTACAAGGCACCTTAAGGGCAATTTATTTTCAAAATAGAAGGTGGATACAGGTGTATAAGAAAATGTTTCAAGCTTTTAATCATGTTACACAAATGTGGAGTACATGTGGAAATACTGCACCATTACCTCAAGGGTTAAATGTTCAAAATAATTCGTTTAAGTTCTAATTTTACAAAATTGTGAAGTTGTATAAAATGTATGGGTCTTCATTCCCTTCAGAGCAGTACACAATAAAACTTAGCACAAACTAATAATGACTACAAGTCAACTCTTCAAGGACTAAAATTCACAATGCTGATAATTTTCTTCAAAAAATAAAGCCAAAATACTTTATTTCTTAACTTATTCCAACCTTTCTATAAAATATGCAATGCATATAAACCAAAACAGACATAAACGAATGGTTGTGGGGTTGACTAGAATTCACAAAAAAATTAATTTAGTTGTCAGAAAGGTACATTATGAGCAAAAAGTACACAAGTACAAAAGTAACACATGAACAAAAAGTACAGGAACAAATTGAAAGTAACTTGCATTGTTACTTGCACTGTTACAAAAAAATTAACAATTCTAGATTTATTTATCAGTTTACTATTTTTATGTCAATTTATATCAGATAACTGATAAATAGATACAGAACTTCATTTTGAACTTACCCTGTATAATATTCAAAAGAATTAAGTTGCTAAATATGAAAACTGATGCTCATAACATAAAAAGAGCCTACTCACTACCGACTATGAATATTTTTCAAACCTTAGAAAACTGTGTAAAGCCAAATCCAGAGATGATCATAGTGCTTAAAAAAATTTGGGCACTTCGATAAACTACTATGCAAAAGTATTTGTTTATACCAATGCTAGAGGAATTTAAGGATTACCAAATAGTCTACTATGATCATAAGAGTGCTACTTCAGGCCAAGACATTGGAAATTTATGTGTACATTATTTTGAAACAATCTAAAGGAAATGCGAATATAACGATAGTAAATGAGAACTCGCATTCCCAGTTTTGTATTGGTAAAATACAAATCTCACAGATGGAAGTTTATGAAGCAATTAAACATCTTAATGTAAATAAGGGTATTGATCCCGATGGTATCCTAGCAACTTTATTTAACTAGTGGTAGCTACAGAATGGCGTTTATGTCATCTCAGAGTACAGTAGGCACTATCCTTACCAAAAGAATAAAGAAGATTTTCTCAAAAAAGGGCTTCAATTTTTTTTGTTTTTGTAATTTTTTAAAATTCTACATATTGCACAAAAACGACTAAAATTTTCAAAACAATGTACATGTCCTTACTGAAAGAACTCGCTATGGAGAACAATTTTTATTTGTAGGAAAAAGCTCCATCTTCAATTTTATAGTTGTAGGAAGATGACAAAACAAATTCAAACTTTTGCAATTATCAAAAATTCAAAGTTAACCATGAAATTAGGACCTATGCCACCTTTAT
This sequence comes from Acheta domesticus, assembly GCA_031308135.1. Taxonomy (NCBI): domain Eukaryota; kingdom Metazoa; phylum Arthropoda; class Insecta; order Orthoptera; family Gryllidae; genus Acheta; species Acheta domesticus. The sequence continues at coordinate 11,923,097 of JAHLJT010008756.1, forward strand.
ATATGTATTTTCCTCTATTGTTAAGAAAAAATTTAGAGCAGTTTTTGAGAAAATTTTGAAAATGTCTGGGGGGCTTCAAGTAAAGTACCCCCAAATTTTATAGATTCTTTTTCAAAATCAATGCTTTGACTCTAGCCAGATCAACGGGTTTCGTCAATTTGAAAAAAATTAGACGTAGGCGCTAGTAGTGTTCACAGACTGACACACGGACGTTTTGCTTTCATTTGGTTTTTAAGTATCAAGAATCCACAAAAAAGGGATTCTGGCTACACTAGGCATTACAGAATTTTTTTTCTTAATTTAGCAACAGGATTTATCCACTTTCTCGTTACCAGGGCCCGGCAATGAATTTGTTTCTGCCGAACATCCACCGTTTTTTCACGCAGCATTACATAACATTCCCTATACTATGTATGTTACTCTGTAGATACATACGTACATGGGAAAGTAAAAATTATAAATCCAATACTACATAAATTGTTTGAGAAATCACTCACTGAAGGTTCTCTTCCAAATGTTTGGAAAAAGAGCTTTATTACACCAATTTTTAAAAGCAATGATAGGTCTATTATATTTAATGTTATTTCTATCTCTTATGAGTATAATCTCTAAATTATTCGGAAAGATTATCACAAATAAATTATAATGAATATACAGTGTGAGTCACGTAACTTTTGAAAGGCTGAAGTTATTGCAATGCAGTTTTCACAGAGGTGCATGAGGGAATGGGACTAATTGATACGTGAATTCATTTCTGTTTTATCACTTGTATTTTACGAGATATTTGAGGTAACTTTGTTTTTTCAAATGGAACTATACATATTTTTTCAGTCCATCATGACGAGCTCAAATGAGGTTCTTAAAGACACATCCTTGGCTATTCTAGGCTGGATTGACAGAGAAATAAAGAAAAGGAAAAGATTGGAAGATGACAAGCAAATCAGAGGAAGATAAAAAGAACCAGAAAAAAACGGCTGAACATATAAGAAGGAAAGAAGAAAGATAAACCACTTGGAAAGAGATGTAGGAAGACCAAGAAAGAAGTGAATCATGCACATAGAAGACTGAAATATTTCAAGTCTACTGCTTGACAAGGAATAGGCCCCCTGGCCTTTCGTCTTGCAGTTTACGATGATAAAAAAATCCATTTCCATTAAAACAACTCAACGGTTGTTCCAAAATATATGAGGAGAAACTAATCTGCAGAAATGAGATTTCTTTGTTTTGTCGCAGGATATTCACTATTAGATCACAAAAGAAGTGAAGATATCAGAAGAATTAAATATCCAGTCTGTTATAGATATCATACAGAAATATAGAGTAAACTGGAAAGGTCATGTTCTGAGAATGCCAGAACATAGGATAAGTAAAATTATTCTTCAATATACACCTAAAGGAAAAAGAAGTATAGAACATTCCTTGACAAGATGGCATGAACAATTTCGAGGTGGAACAGATCAAGAGGTCTCATCCTTTCTGTTGATGATGAATAAAACAACTCATTTCAAATACCATTATAAAATGATGAAGGTTTCAGTAAGTTCTAAAATCTTTTAGTGTGAAGAATAGTGAATATGAAGCGTGATTTACAAGTTCTATTCCAAACAATATTATAATCAAGAAATATTTAACACAACTTGTTTGTGTTGATTTAGCAAACATAAGCTTCATTTATATGAATTTCAAAGAAAAGTTTATGAAGTAAAATGTCTATGAACTGTGAATTTGTGACAGATTACTTTTAAATTAAAACTTATAAATATTCCAATTGAAGGGCTTGGAGCACAAAGGACACAAGTACACTAAATGTGGTGTTGAGAAAAGTGGGTTCTAACCCACTATAAAGTGCTAGGGAGGGTTTATTTTTTCTGAACGCAGTAACTGTTTGAGGAATTTGTATACCCTTTGTACCCAAAATAAAATGTAGTTTTCACATTATACTAATACTCTTAACTCACTATTTGCCAAAAATGCACTTCTACACCTTGTCCTCTGGACCCCTCAACTGAATTACTAATTATAGCTACTTACTCCAAAAAAAACGTTTGACAATCTTCCAACACATTAAGCAACGCCTTCAGGAGGAAGGGTTTCTGCCATGCGGTTCACAGTTTCTTCTTTACCAGAAAGACCCTTCTCGAGACCCTCTTTGGAGATAACCGTGGGGGCATCCCCTTCCGCTCCTGGTTTACTCTCTACTACAGATTTAACCATTTCTTCTGACTTTGGAGCAACATTCGAATGATCTCCGCTTCCTTTCAAGACTGGGCCCTCCAACTTCTCTGGTTTTATCTTCAAATCTTCCATCTGTTTCTGCAGAGATCTCGGTTCTTCATTGTTACTGCCATTTCCACCAATACCACCTCCTCCACCACTGCCATTTCCACCACCACCAAGGTAACCCTGAATATATCTAATACCTTATTAAGGATTTTCTCACGTGTATACGGTTCTCCTGAATAGTTCCAAGAATAGATCAATACCACTTCAAATTACTAACATCAGAAAGATGAGATATAATATAAAATTGTGTCTACTTATGAATAAATGTCAATTTGAGAATAAACAATTGGCATTTTTTCCATATCTTGACACATGAAACATAACAGTGAAAAAAGCAAATATTATATATATGTTTACATATTTATTTAGTTTACCTCATATTTTAATCGTTTCTACAATTTCCATTGTTTCAAAGATTTTAATTCCAAAAGGAGAAGGATGTTTCGCGACTTAAAAGTAATTTTTTCACTATCAGGAAATGAATGTATATTTTGTATTTGTCATGTAATAAAATTAATCTCACCTGTGACAATCTTTATGCACAGAACTCAATCTTTAGTTAAAAATAACCTTTACTTCAGGATGTGTCTGAAAAAACACATTCTAACATTCTGAAACAAGTCCTTATCAAAACCACACGAACCATGTATTCTCCAAAGGATGAAATTTTACATTTTGTGGTGCTTTTATTTCCTAGAAAAAACTTGAGAAACAATAGTTTTCTCGATAGTTAAAAGTTTGTAAATCGTGACCTTATATAAGAAGAATTACCTTTCGGTCCATTTTAGTTTTCTTCTAAGTTTTAATGGTTTAATGTAGCACCCATATTTGATGGCAATCAAAAAGATAACAAAGTAAGTTGCATATGCTTTAGAATAAAAATGGTCTTTTGAAAACAAACATTTCAATCTTCAACAATTAAAATTGACTACCCACTTTGCCATAATTTTTCTGCCTCCATTACAAAAGAACTTTTGTGAGATGTTTCAGAAAATTTTATATTTTTTAATTGGATACAAAATAGAACTAAGAGAAGGGAACTACTACAAAATACTCTCTATCACTTTTAAGAGGTTAATGAAAACCAAAGTTTTACTGCAACACCCCAGAATATTTATTTATGTTTTTATTCTGATGTATATTCGTATTTTTGTTATTAAGCATTTAGAAAGGAAATGTCTGTACAGTATGAAATAACTAAATAAATCCCTAATAAATACATCCATTTCTATATTCATCTGAATAGATTGCAAATCGCACATGATGAGAAGCAACAGAAACATGAGAAAGTTATACAAATCTGCTTTACTTCCATCTAAACATTTTAAAATAAACTTCAGAAGGGAAAAATACGGTTTTTTGCACATATACACTCAAAAACTTCTGAATACTTTCATTCAAATGTTCCACAAATTAATACACACTTGCATTATTTGTAAGTAATACCAAGTAAAACATTGATCGATGATAGCTATTGGCAATAATCTCTACCTAACATTCTGGGAAAAACCAATACTATTTGCTGAAAGGTATTCTTGATACAGGCTACTTGCATGTCATCTCTTTTTCCAATGGGGTAGCCCTATCATTTTCATTTTCTGTATCACTTTCCCACATACACATTAACAGTCATAAAACTAATGACTTTCACACTATGTGTGTCAAAACTATTGCATTTGAAGGAACAAATGCAATAACGTTTGAATTAAATGCATGACGTTTAAATTAAATGAACTATCACGATTCCAAAAGGATACCCTAAAGCATCTTCTGGTTTCTCAGTTTCTTCATACAGAGCAACCAATGCCTTCGTCAGAGCATCCATAACTCCTGTTCTTTCAAGGTATTTTCTAAATTCCTCCCTTTTTGAATCTATGGGCTGAAAAAGAAGTCGCATATGAACATATTTCACCACGTGTCAATACTCACTGACAAGCACTGTACTCACCCTGTAAGACGACATTCTTCACTGACGTATACTTGAAACTTAACCAAAACTTAATTAAACTTATTCTTGTACTCCTTGTATTCAGTTCATCAATTGCAATCTCAATACAGAGCAATGCAGCTGACGTCTAAAAAGAAATACAGAGTATATAACGCTCACAGATCACTCTCGACCTAGACTCTGCGACAGCTCGAGCTCGACTCGCGGGTCGCGGGCGGCGGCGTATAATTATATACACTCTCTGGCGGCAACCATAGACATATTAATATGATATCTACGGCGGCAACACTGCTTTGCTTGGCACTAATTAGAGCCCGTAAGTTTGGCAAAATGCCTTTTATTATTATTGTTTCGATTTTATGGTATTTGACAATAGGAATCACTTAATTGGAGTTATTTTAATATATTTCATTGTTTTTTAATCTATTTTAGCTTCTAATGCCTATTTTTGGCATTTTGCCTTATTTGTGCCCTTTTCTGCCTTTTTCGCCATTATTTTCCCTTTTCCCGGTCCTGGCACTAACATGAAGGTCGCTGTCTTACTAGTCCATTCGGTATGCACATTTCACCTGGAAAAAGGACATAAAAACGTTTTCTTTTAGTATGTTGTATGTAACCAGGCACTAGTTAAAATCACAAGTTTTCTACCTAACTCCGGGAGGCCCGAAAAACCGGTTTTCTGACTTGTTTCGTTTTTTTCTCTATAGGTCTTTAACCTTAAGTCGTGTAGAAAAATGTTTCAAATGAATTTTAAAGAGAAAAAAACTTCCTACAACTTTTGTATAAAACCTTTTTTTCGAAACCAATTACCAAGCGAGCTACAGATTTTCAAAAAAACGCTATTTTTTCAATTCTCAAAAATGTTTGAAAACTTACTCATGTTTGTGGGATTATAATCAACGTATACTAAATACAATAATTACGTAATACTATCATTTATCTCATTGCCAGTGTAAATATTGCCTCATAAATGTACCCATTGCCAAAAGTTTAATATATTCCTCAAAAAATTGATACAGATATGTGTGTGTGTGTTCGTGTTCCAGCTTTTAACTCTTCAACGTGGGAACAATGTAATTTCAACGAAACTTGGTCCTCATTATTACTGGACAACTACAATGCAAAAAAGAATGCATCGCGAGTGAGACATTCCTAAAAGGGTAGGCATTTACAACAAATTCATTATGCAACCTGCAATACATATCTCACGTAATGCGCTCTAAGCAAGCATAGTGAACGAGACATGCAAGGCTGCTTCATAGATGATTGTGATAAATAACCCCCCGTGCAACGGCGGATTTTCACTCGATAAAATGTAAATAAATTGGGAATACGTGCATTGCCTATGCAGTGCGATTCTTTCCAATTCCAGAAATAGCCGGTTAATGCTTCCGTTATCGAAAATTATGGGAAAAAGTTCGTTGTAGAAAATCGTTCTTGATGTTTCCTATTCAAGAGCCACATTCAGTTAATTGATGTCTTCAATATAATAAGAAAAGGCTTCGACTGCTTCCTCTTGGGCGCAATTTTGAACGATAAATGAAATGCTATTCCAGCCTTGTCAGTTTCAAGGAAATTGCCACTTGCATGCTCAGATCTGTGTTTGCCAAGAGAAGAGCACTTCAGTCCAGATTTTCTGCAGCTACATGCCTCAGCATGCCATTTGATTATATGAAGCGAGAATTGCATTTCATATTATTTTTGTTATTTACGTCGTTAAACACGCACTTAGCTCCTTAGCAACCATCTAAACAAGAAAGCGTCCTTAGCAACGGCCGCTAAAATGCTTGGGAGTCCATTATAGTAATTTATTTATCAAGGGCGTTAAGTAGATGTTTTTGCCTCGAGGGCGACTTCCAAACCCGAGGGCATCTGGCCCAAGGGTTATGGTTAGTGTAACGCCCGTTGTGCGAATAAAACTTTATGGTTTACTAGTTCGTTGCTGATAAAACAAGAATTCGAAACATTTTATAATATTTCTTGCGTCTAAAATGAAAAGATGCACTGTAATACTAATTTTTCAATATGACAAACAAACAAAACAGAGTGTATATCTGGTTACTATTGCACACGGTGTAAGATATATCTTACACCGTGCTATTGCATAATCGTTATAGGATTGATTTGTTCATACAAAGTGAAAGCATATTCACTTTGAATGAAGTTTCTGCGGGAATTCTCACAAAAGCTAACAAAACTACGAGCTGTAATTTTCATTAAAATCTTGAGAAATATGTGAAACTGTTTTTGGTGTATTTGAGACTTACCAGTGTAGATAACAGTGTAAATTGCGCTGATGAAACGGTACTTTTAGGTTATTACCCTCTATCGCCAAATGTTATTTAGAATATATTATAACACCAAAAAATACCACTTCGAGGATGTTAGTCGATGTGTCTTTATCTTATTACTTCTATTAGAACAGCTACTCAAGAGGAATATAAAGGTCTCTAAAAAAGGTGATAGGTGGCATGAAATGTGTCTGATGGCCATTATAAAATCAAGGGAACATTCCAAAATTGCAATTTTCATATCAATTAAGAAAAATAATGTTTATAACGAGTTATTTTACTCATTTGAGCATTCTGCCATTTATTGTATTTGCTTGCATCTTAACTTAAAAAATCGAATTCATAAAAATGTATGTGTTGTGTTGGTATTAGAGCGGACCATAAAGTATTCGAAACACCCGAGGGCATAAAGAATCAGAAAGGCCCGCAAGAATATTATGTATACCATTATGTTATTAAAAATCTCTTTTATTTTTCGGGGTGTATAGCCGTGGTCGGACATTTTCGGCCCAAAAGTTTCGTCTACAACTACGGTAGACTTCAGGGTCCGTGGGTACGCACTTTTCTTGTAGACAGCTAAAAAAACATTCTTCTTTTTAACGGCGTTAGGGCACTGGTGATTGTCGGCTGGGGCGCTGGCGTCGGCTGTTGACGTAGGAATGCACCCGACGGAGTGCAGGTATCCATGTCCGGTGGACTTTTATCCGTTCCCTCTTTTTTATTAAAATAAACATCCGGTAAATTTTAGGCCCGCCTAGATCTGCGTATGTTTGCGTATTCATAAATCCGCCAACGACTACTCTTGCTTCTATCGGAGTCAAGCGAAAATTTTTAATGGGAGTTAGCGCCGGCAGGCTGTGGGTCTGCAAAGCGCGCCCCCTGAGGTTGGTTGCGCCCCTGGCGGCCGCCCGCCTGGCCAGCCCTAGCGACGACCGCTTTCCCGTGAGCTCACACATCCATTTTCTCAACTCAACCTTTCAATTTTTTTTTTGAAAATTTGGGAGTGCTGAGTGAAGAGAAAAGAGAATACCAATATTTCCATCAAGATATAAAAGAAATGGAGAGAAGGTATCAAGAGGAATGAAGTGTTACGATAATGGCTGACTACTGCTGAATGTTGAACATGGATCTTCCGGAAGCCACCTACAAGAGGAAAAGAAACAAAAAAATGTTTGGAGTTTAAAAAAAGGCGATTTCACAAGCAATCCGATTGATTGTGGTGTTAGTTTTGTCGCCACCTGTGCAAATGAGTTGAATCTTTATGTAAATAAAATATTTGCGTTAAAAGATTTTCAAACGATCATCCGTTCGTTCGAAAACGTGATGTCCCAAGACAACACACGATTGTCATTCCTGGATTCAGAGCACTATAAAAACATAAAATCCGTCAATTAAACCGAAATAACTGACTGAAAAAACCTTTTTTTTTCGTCCTATATAATCATATCGATGTTTGATCATGGAAAACTGAAAAAGGATTTTGGTTATAATCATATAAATTTTTCGCGTTTGAAACCTGCAATACATGATTTATTATTCCTTAATTAAGTCTTTCTTAAGTCTCTTAGATTGGAAATTCTTTGTTTAGCGGCCGCTGCTCTGAATACTGTGAAAGTTTTCATTTCCGGTAATTTGGAACATACATTTCTTTTGATGTTACAGAGATGATGATATGAAAAAAAAAAATTTTAAGCTGTAGTAATTTTTGCCTACCGGCTCCAACCCAAAGAGGTATTTGTACGGCAACTAAATATTATACCTCAATAATCAAAACCATTTCGTCAGTAAGTTTTCACACAAAACAAATGTCATATTTAGAAGGCAAAACACTTGATGAAATGAATTCTCAAGAACGTTTTCTTTCGGTTTAATAGTCCCACAGTTGTGTAATAGACAAAGTTCCCTACAAGCTCTAGCTTCGCAAGAGCACCCAGTTTCAGTTAGCGAACTGCAAGAAGTCATCACTCATGTTTATTCTCAGATTCAGATTACAAATTGGAATATTTGCATTAATATATTACCATAATGAGTGGTCCTTTGATCTGATGAATTCTTCAGAATCTGCTACTTTTCTAGACAAGCCTAAGATAAAAAATAGAGATAATTATTAAAAGCATTCGACAGAATTATTCTTTGTTAAAAAATCAACGATATTTGCTGAATTAAAAAACAATTTAAATGTTAATAAAAATTGGTTATATTATTTATACTCATAATGGGAAAGCTTCGGCGTATGAATATTGTATTCTAGAATGCGAGTAATACGAAATTGCAGCAGAGCTCTTTTATATTTAAATTTATCACGCGTGGAGAAACTAAGTATTAAGTTTCAAGGCATCATTATCATCGTCTATATTATTTCAGTAAAAAAAAATTTAAGTTTTAAAGTCTATTTCAGTAGTATACCTTCCCTTTGCGGCCCTCACACGCAACCGATATTTATAAATGAGGTCTCTAAAGAAAGGTAATTTCACGGAGACGTGTCGAATTGCACTTTGCTTTAAAAATATGAAGGATTTGTCTAAAAAGCGCATCTAAATGATAATGCAAAATGCAACCTGCAACGCACATACGGGTTTTTAATCTGTACGTTAAATAACTCCTAAACGAGGCGTTCTAGGGCCTTGAAAACTAAAATTTTGAGGCCTAAGGCCTGAAAGAAACGTTCCTCACACCGTAATCTACAAGATGAGCTCTTCTTGGCCATTCTATTACATTTTTTATTGATTCGACGCTTCTCGATTCTAGCCATCTGTTCAGAGCCTCTAGAATCTGCAACTATATGTGAAATTTTCTAATTACTTGATAGTCTATGCAATTGAATTACACCGGGTGTACCTCTTTGCTCGATAATAAAGTTCAATAATAATATTTTGTATTGACAAAGGTGTATTTTATTGTTATCAATTACAAGGTGACATATAGAACAAGTGACGGAGGATAAGAAGGTCTTGAAGAAAAATATTACAGGCTTAATATGAAAATGTAAAAATAAGGAAGAGTGAAACATAACATGCGAGAGTTCTCGCACGGGTACGCTAGTTATTATATATTATACGTAATGGATTTTTCAAAATAACTTTCAAGGTTAACATTGGTAAATTCAATTTATTTTACTTACACATTCTTTGGTCTTGAAGTCTTCAATTTTAAAGAAATTATCCTTATTGGTTGAATTATTTTGTTTTGTAATTATTGCGCATGTTTCTGAAAATTATTGTAACTATTAATTTTACGATTTTCATTAATGATTGAATATGCATTTTATCAGAAATTTTAATTATTGTTGCACTTACAGCAGTTCTCGATTTCTTATGCTTTTGATGTTAATTCATTTGCAGAGTACATGCAAAGTTTAAACAGAACTGATGTATGAAGTGTGTTACATTCCAGCGATGTTGAAGAGAACATTTTTTCCTGTAGGAAAAAATATTATTTTTAACCTTTTACTATGATAATACTTACGCAATCCTATTATTAATTATCTACAAACAAATATACTTATTTGACTTAGTGATCAATTTTTGTCAAGCTAGCAACAAGAGATATCTTTGAATTTTATGAAGCATAAATTGCCCACGAGAAACTACAGTATGTCTACTGAACAACTGAGCTAGTTGTGCGGCTCGATCACTCGGGCGAGGCCTTCACCCGTGGGAGGGCTATTTCTCTTCGGACATCAACCCCCGTTAACAAGGAACTAAAAGGGGTGGAGATGCAGAGTTGGAAATACAGCTTACACGCGGCAGTGATTCACTTTCAAGAAATGTTTTAGATGACCCATTGTCAAACACCAAAGAGTGAGAAAGAACGAAGGCATATTAAAGTAATTTTGGTCGCTGAACAGCTGTATCTCCTTACGTTACTCTGTGAGGTTTCTAGTGTTTTCTTAAAAGGCAGACTATACACAAACAATCCGCACAATATCCACATGGTGTAAGAATTTTCTTACACCGTGATATCCACTAACTAGCATGAATTGTAAAGGAAAGTAACGAGATATTTGCGTCGGAGTCAGAAGTGCATAGAAGTAGCCATTTTCAATATCTCCTCTGAGATAAGTTGTAATGTAGCGCGTGAGTCGTGCAGGGGCAGTCGCACTGTCAGTTTCTCCAGAATCGAAAGACGCCTGAAGCCCGGCGTCTGCAGTTATTGAGTACGCAACCTGTAAAAAATCTGCTATAAAGTGTAAATGAAATTTTCTTTCACAAGTTATCAATACTCGGAAGCTTGTCGTCTTTGATTATGAAATAGCTTTGAACTGTTATTCGAATGTATTGGTTTGACAGTTCATTTATTGTACAGAGAGAATATATAAATGTGACTACATATTTTACAAGTTAATTTCAAATATATTTTATTACAATAATTTCAAGTATTTAAACTAATAGTGCTCCAACAACGCCTTCTTTCTCGTATTGTAGGTAATGGTTACCTACTAACAATTAATTCAGCTACTACTTAAAAAAACACAAACGAAATAAAGCCGTTAAAATACTAACATTTTGAAAAACGAGTACAATAAGAGATTTAAAGACCTAATATCAAGGAATAAATTGCACTAAGGAAGAACACTTTAGCTTCACAAGCGTAAGTGTTGCAAAAACTGTGAACTTTGTCCTGTTTCCATCAAACCAAAATTTTTCGAAAAATCCATTTAAAATCTCTATCTTTAATATTTTTGTTACAAGAGGATTCTGAAAAAATAAGAATTTTTGCAGTTTTCGAAATTCCAAACGTTTTAATGAATGTGGGGACCACGCCACATAATTAAGAAAATACAGCTTTATTCGAGAAAAAAAATAATGACAAAATTTAAAGCCGTTTTTGAGAAAATCATGTATTCTTTATATATTGTGACCATTTCACTTCAAATGAGGACAAAACCATTAATATTTGCAAAAAATTGTTTCTAACATTAATTTAAGTTATAATTATGAAGAACAAATTTCATTGACAAAATCTACATCTTCAGTAATTTAATAGGAGTAGTCTATAGTATATACGAGGGGTCTAAACTTTAACTTTTGCAATTTTCAAAATTTCAGAAAAGTAAATGAAAATTGTATTTGTGTCAATTTTATTAGCATATATTGCTCTATTTGAGAAATAAATTACAAAGAAAAAAGGTACGATA